>CM062819.1:280315242-280915242 GCA_031772625.1 Pinus tabuliformis | reverse complement strand
TCCTTCACAGCCAGACTACTTCCATAAGAAGGCTGTCAGCTAGTGATGAATTCACCATTAACACATCAATCATTAAGAAAATACAGAACTAGTTTCCCCAAGTACTGTTTTGAGGGGCCTTGAACATTTGGGGAAATTAGATATCAAGTAATAACAGAGCTGGTAAGTGGGAAGTTGAGAACATACATACAACCAGAACCATCTTAATGGTAGTTTTCTATAGTTATGTAGGAGCATATTGTTACACGGTAATTTGTCACCATTGGTCACCATCCCTGTTACCCCTGTTTCCGTACTTTGGAGGACGCATTCCGGGACCTGTGAGCAGTGACATAACCTAAAGACACTTGCATTATGTTCCCCTGAGTATGTACTTCATGTTCCCTGAAGACACCTTCTGCAAAATATCCCTGAAATGTGCCCTTTTTCCATTAGCGCGGGTCCACAATGTCCTACCCGCGCCAATCAATGAGATCGTCAAAAGAGGGTGCGACCATTGGCGCTCTGTCTTAGAACAAAACCCGCGCCAACCAAGTTTGGTAATGATTTTTGACAAACGCGCGCCCAAATGTTTTTTCCCTTCAAGTCACGAAGTCTTTTGAGGATAAAGCTCATCTTCTAGATGTCGAGAGTCATCATCTATCCTTGACATCTATCCACAACGGCTTTTTGGAGATAATGCCAATCCACAATGGGTGTCCTGATGCATTGTATCTTCCTCCCTTCTCCATCTATAAAAGTCTGTCCTCATGCATTTGACAAGCTAGTTTTTTGAGTCATGCTAGTTGTGATAACGCTTGTCTTGAGTGATAGTAAGAGTCTTGAAGCATAGGGAGGTTATGCTGCCGGAAGTCTGAGAGAGAGAAGGTCTATAGCAAGACATACATAGCTGCTCGCCCAGCTAGAGGAGAGGTTCAACGTCAGAACCTTGGTTGTATCTTTCTCTGTTGATTATTCATTAATAAATGACTACTATTATGGTTTCGATCTTATTATTCATCATGATAATGTTTGATCTATTTCCTTTCTGACTGAAATATAGTTGTATTTTAGTGGATTTTATGCTTGTATTCGCTTCGTTCTTTGCATGTGCAGGTATCCATTCGCGGGGATCGCAAGGATTGTGACCTGCCGAAGCAAGGGAACGGGAGTATCAACTCTTCTTCGACATTAGCGTTGGACTCCAGGTTGGTTCTCGTAATCCACTTTCAGTATGCAACTAGGAACTTGCATGGTAGCGTGAATTGATTGTTGCTAGACCCATTTTGGGCTAGTGGGATCGCCTCTGTCTGCAGAGGGGATTTACCTCTCCAACAATTTGGCGACTCCGCTGGGGAGGAGCTATTTGTTGTTTGATTCATAAACCTTGGACGGAGTCTGAAGTACGGCCAGGCAGCCTTTGAAACGCTATTGCTTTGCATTAGTGGAGTAGATCAACGCCATTTCAGTCAATCTCTAGTTTGGTTTATGAACCGAACAGCTTGGAGTTTGTCTTGCATGTTAGTTTTCTCTTGCTTGCTTGCATAAATGAGCTTTCTGGGTCAGCTTTAAAGTTGTTTCTTGATGTTCGATCTGTTTGAGTACTGTTGACCAGACCCTAGGCTGCTTTATTTATTATTTTTTGGGTCAGCAAACTGTGTTCGCGCGTTTTTCTACCCGACAGTCGCGCCAGTTGGCGCATGTTGCACAACAGCAGTTCGCGCCAATTCCTTAATAGCGCAAGTTGCAGGCTGACAGTCGTGCCAGTCCTGTGAATTTTGCCAGTGTGTTTGTTGGAAGCTCTTTAAACTCAGATTTTTGTCTTTTTACATCCTTTGCAGCTTCTAGAAGTGTGTTGGACCTCTGTTTGACTGGTCTTTACCTTTATCCTTCGGTTGTTTGCCTATTTCTATCGATTTTATATCTTAGCCCTAGAGTACCTAGTGGCTTTGCATATCGAGCCTTCTGTGGGAAGTTTCGGTTCTTTGATTGTCCAGTCAGCTTTTTGGTTGTTTTCCGCACCTGTCTAGTGGTTGTTAAAGCTTATTATTCTGTGCTTCGAGCAATTCACTTCTAGCTCGTTTGGATTTTGCTTGACTTCATTTGAGCTTAGATTACATGGTTCATTGAAGGTCTTTGCGATTTACCTTGTTGTGACGGTTCATCTTGGTGTTTCAGACTTGGTTCTATTTGCATTGAGTGAATTTTGTCTGTTTATGCTTGTTAATATCTCTCGAGATTTGTTTAAATGCATTATGCCATTTTAAAAGAGGAAAAAACAAAGGATCTTTTTGCATTATATTAGTTAGCATTTATTGTTATTTGTCGCTTTTAAAAAGAAAAGAAAAGAAAAAGTTTCATTTCTTGTTATTAGCTGCATTAGGATCTTTGTTGATTGTTTATTGTTCATTTTGTTTGTTTGAAAATCTCAACTCTCCTGTAGTTAGCATTCATTGAACGAAATGATATAATTTTGGCATATAGTTTGCATTTAGGAAGTTTTGAGAGATCACATACGGTATGACCTAAAAACTGAAACTTAATTGAAGATCAACTGTAAAATAAACCGAATGAATCTAACAACGCATTGGAACCTAACGCACATATTCTAGAGGTCTAGGCTAGAGACGTGTTCTGGCATCGTTAAACCTAGTCACTATTGTTTCACACTACGGTTGGGTGATTCCTCCTCTTGTGACTCGATAGTGGTCTAGCACAGACTGAGCTCCCATGTACCGTCGCGTATATAAGGGAGACCCCACTAGGTTATCATCCTTTATCCACAGGAAGCCGTGTCTACTGCCTTACAAGCCGTAATGCACTGAACACAGCATTCGGGAAGATTGACTGCCGTACGGGAAGTCCTTGGTTTTCATCTGATTGCCAAGGTGTATAAGCAGTTTTATGGATTGTTTGGTAAACCCCTTGCCTAGAGTCTCCAGAGTAGTCACTTTTGATCCTTTTCGGACTCCTTAAAAGAAAAGGTGCCAGTGAGCGTCTTGTCACTTCGTGCTCATTAAACATTCGAAGGAGACTAGAGTCATCTTTTTGTCCTTTTCTCGACTCTTAAAACATGAAAAGGTCAAGTTGTGTCTTTGCGTCTTAAAATTTATTCGGCCACGATAACATTTACCCGGTTAGATTTTGTTTGCGTTAGTTTGAGTAGGGATTTTGTCTCGGTAGATTCCCTAGGTTTTGTGAAGTTTCATCCTGGCGGAATTACCAATTTCGTCTTCTTCCGAGATACCGGTTGTGAGTCTTCCTGTGGTTCCGAGTATACAACCGATTAGTTCTCGTGCTCCAGGCGACGAGACTTACGAGTTTCATTGGAACCCTGTTTGGGAACCTTCTGAGGACAGTGTCCCTTTTTGGGACTATACTTCTCCTCGTGTTTCAGTCCCACCTTCTTCCTCTGACATGGAGGACTTGTCCCCTACTACGACTGACGAGTCCGTTGCGACGAGCGGTGAAATTCCCACCGCAACGGAACCTACACCTATCAGTAGCACTCCCACTACTGCAAACCTACCACCAGGCTATAAAGCATTAAGGGATACTATGCCCTCTGGAACTCCTTTCACGGGTTCTATTTGGTCACCACTCGCTTTTCCCACCACGGAGCCTTTTACTCCACAAAGTCGCAGTACGTCTGTTACCTCAATCACAACCGCTCCAACGGTATGTGCAGCCTCTTCGACTCCTATTTTTAGTCATCCTTCGGCTTCTTTATTCGGAGTCTTTGATCCTACGTCAAGCGTCCCAGCAGAAGGGCCATACGGTCGATATTTTCCATCTCAACCGATGGTTGAGATTTCAGTTCCGTTGTCAATTGATTGGGGCTCCACCTCTTTTCATGGTGGCCAAGTATCGTCTGCGCAATCTCCAAGACAACCTCCTCAAGACCAACAAGGGCAATCCTTCCATGGAAACCCTTTTGCCTCTGGTGGTCTGTTTTTCCCCTCTTATGTTCAACCTTCTGGTAACTCGGGTCAATCTTCTGTTCAACAAGCCCAACCTAGTACCCAGCAAGGTTATCCTACTAGACAAATTGGTCAATCATATGTTAACCCAAACCAACCCAATGTCCAGTATGGTCCAATATCTGGACAAGTTGTTCAACCACATGGTCAACCTACCGTCCAGTATAGTCAACCTTCTGGGCAAGTCGGTCAGCCTCAAATCCAATCAGGCCAACCAACTGTCCAGCCCACTCAGCCATCTGGTCCGTTAGGACAACCTTCAGTTGTGCAACAACAACTCCATTCCCAGCAGGTACAACCTTCCGGGCAGGGAGGCCAACCTCAATATCAACAAGGTTATCTTTCCGGCCAGATAGCCCAACCTATAGGACATCCTTCTGGCACTGCTCAACCTGGTTTTTTGCCCCAGGCTGGACCCCAGACCCCATCCGATTTTCAAATGCAAGCTGGAGTTCAATCTCAACAAGCCTATCAACCTCAGCCTGTTTCTCAAACTCAGTTTGGAGTCCAGCCACCGTATGGTCACCAGCAACCTCAAGGGCAACCTTTGTTTGCCCCATATCAAAATTATCAACAACTGCAGACGAATCCTTATCAGAATTATCTGCAACCATATGGTGCTCCTGTAGGACTGTTTGGTAATCCATGGAACGCTGGGGGACAGAACCCAAATCCCTACGGACAAAACCCTATGGGGCCAAATCCGCCCGGACCAAGCCCTTGGGGGCAACCGCCAGTTGGTTGGAACCCTGGTGCTCCATCCCACCAGCAGCCCCAGATGTCCTTTAATCCTCAATTACCTTTCTTAGCGACTTTAGAATTACCGGATGTGTCTAAATTGACCAATGATCCTATTCTACATAATCCATATTGGCCTTCGGTTCCAACGAAAATTCCCGGTGACTGTCCAAAATTCGATGGTAAACCTAATGAAGATCCACAAGCTCATGTCATGACTTATCACCTATGGTGTTCATCCAATTCATGGCTTGATGATTCAATTCGGCTTCGCCTTTTTCAAAGGACTCTCACTAGCTCTGCCGCTAAGTGGTATATTGAGCTCAATCGCGGATCCTTTCAGGATTTCAACTCGCTGGCTATGGCATTCCTCACTCATTTTCAGTTGCCCGTTCAATATGAAACGGGTACACACCTCCTCACATCCTTAAGACAAACAACGGCTACGCATATCTCTGATCATATCCACGAATGGAGATGGCGTAGACGTATGATCAAATTTTGGATTCCCGACCAGCTTCTTACCGATTGGTTTACGACTTCGTTCGTTCCTCCAATAGCTCGGGACATTACCATGGGGGTGTGTGTCACTGAAGAGCAAGCTATCACGCGAGCTCAGTACCTTGACTTGGTTTATTCTCAGTCAGGTACATTGTATGATTATCTGCCTGACGCCCCGAGACCAGGAACATCCAAAGCCCCGCCGACACCAACTGTTGACGGGATTATTGGTTCTGTTAGTTCATCCTCAAAGAAAAATTTCGTGAACCCTGGGAAGCAAAAAACACCTGTTTCGAATGAACCCACTTCTCAGGTAATACCCACTTCGAATGTTACTTCCGAGGTCAATTCCGTCCAATCCACCACGGCAGACAAAGCCTCGAAAGGAAAGAAGAAAGGGAAAGCGAAGAATAAGCCAGATCCACCTAAGCAGGACTCCCCTAAACCTCCACCCGAGGACAGTTCCAAACGCAAACCTAAGTATCCTTGTCTTATCTGTGATGAAGATCACTATACTAAAGACTGCCCTAGGCAGTCTGAAGTTAGTCGTTTGTTGAAAGGTGCTCCCGGGACTCCTGCGGTGCTCAAAGAAGCCTTTCCCTCACAACAAACTCAAAAAACTCAGATGGTGGCTGACCCTTCTCAGCCTCCCTCTTCCTTCGGTTCTCAAGTGTTTATGGCTGGAATGATACCTGTCAATATCAGTACTCGAACAAAAGATTATCCGCCATCTGCCGGGAAGGAGCCTGAGATCCCCTCTAGTGCTCCACTGTTCAGTTCGGGTCCGCTCCACATTAAGAGACCTACTACTGAGACGCCTCTTCGACCCCCTCCAAAAGGAGTACTCTGGAAATCTTCTTACAACCCAAATGCTCGTGCTGCACAGCACTACAATATCATTGAGGACTTGGCGCAGACTCCGTCGGCTATGTCTGCTTTAGAAGTTCTCCAGAGCTGCCCTTCTCAGAGGAAGTCCTTGCTATCCGCTATTGGTGGCATAGACCCGGCCGACTCAGATTTAATTACTTTTGACTTAGAACGCCATACGCAGAGACTGCCTCCCCAAATCGCATTCTTTATATAGGTTATTATTGATTCCAAAACGATTCATCGTACAGTCATTGATGAAGGTGCTTCAACTTGCATCATGTCTGTCGCCTGTTGGAAAGCTATTGGATCTCCTACGCTGAACCATTCTCCCACAACCTTGGAAGCTTTTGATGGAAGAGCCTCTCATCCTTATGGTATACTCCAATGTTTGCCCATCTCTTTGGAAGGGAAGACAGTCGAAATGGAAGTTGAAGTCGTTGATGCTACTCTTACCTACAACCTCCTTCTCGGACGTAGCTAGATCTACGCGATGAAAGCTGTTGCTTCGTCTCTGTTTCGTATCATTCGTTTCCCTCATCAAGGGAAGATTGTTACTGTAGACCATCTATCTTTCTTCGCTTCCTCTTCTGAAGGCAACATCCCTTTTGTGGAGCATACCTCGAAGTTATCTGAGAGTCTGGGAGTCAGACTTTTCAAAGATCCCACCCTTATGGGTGTTTTTCCGCTCCCACCTCCTAACGTCGCTTCTGTTAATATGATTACTACTTGTTCTGATCCGTGGATTATTCCTCCCACCGACCAAGTAGATTCTTGGGGCGACCAGATGCCGTTGAGTCCTGCCGAACTCAACTACGTTGAAATTATTGCTGCATCGGCTCCCTCTTCCGAACTTGCTCCTTCGAGCATGATTCTCCACTCATTCGCTCCATCCTCAAGGCTTGTAGATGAGACTTCTTCGGATTCTTTACAAGAAACATTCTCTTCCGACGGAGCCATTATTGAGACTATGTCTCTTGAGGAACTTCCTTGGCATGATTCTCACCATCGTTCCTCGTTTCTCCCTGCCCCTCAAGATATTCTCACTTGCCTTGAGCGGTTTGCTCCTTGTCTCCCATTACAAACACCTATTCAGATTTATCAAGTATCTTCTGAAGGGAATATGGCAAACATTACGCAAACCCAGCCCATCGACATCTCTGTGAAACCAGGGATTGTCAAGCATCTTCACATTGGAGTCACTTGTACTCCGGAGGAGATTCAACTTTATTCTAATCTTTTTCACGAATTTTGTGACGTCTTTGCATGGTCCTATGAAGAAATGCCCGGCATTGATCCTAGCATAGTGGTGCATGAGATAATCACGTACCTAGGTGCTAAGCCTGTTCGTCAACGTTTACGCCCTGTACACCCCCGAAAGGCTGCAGCTATTAAGGCCGAGGTAGAGAAGCTTCTTAAAGCCGGTTTTATTTATCCTATTCCGCTCACAGATTGGGTTTCTAATATCGTACCTGTGACTAAAAAACAGGGTACAATCCGTGTTTGTGTCGATTATCGTGATATAAATCGAGCCTATCCTAAAGATAATTTTCCCACACCATTCATTGATCAAATTATTGACGAGTGTGCCGGAAGTGAAATGTATTCTTTTATGGACGGTTTTTCTGGCTATAACCAGATCAATATTGCTCCTGCTGATCAACACAAAACTGCCTTTATCTGTCCATGGGGCACTTTTGCCTATAAGAAGCTCCCTTTCGGTCTTAAAAATGCCGGTGCTACCTTCCAACGTGCAATGTCCTATGCGTTCCATGACATTCGACACATTGTACAGCCTTACCTGGATGATCTCCCTGCTCATTCAGCCAAACGTCAGGACCATCCTAAGCACCTCTGCGAAATCTTTCTTCGCTGTCGATACTACCGAATCAGGCTTAATCCTCACAAATGTGTCTTCTGCGTTGAATCTGGCCGACTTCTCGGGTTTGTCGTTTCCCGAGAGGGCATCCGTTTGGATCCCCTTAAAGTCAAGGCTATAGTGAATCTTCTTCCCCCTGCTTCTTTACAGCAATTGCAAAGCTTGCAGGGTAAAGCAAATTTTTTACGTCGTTTCGTTCCAAACTATGCCGAGGTGGCCAAAGGTTTTACACGATTACTAAAGCGCGATGTCCCTTTTCATTGGGATACCATTCCTCAAGAATCTTTTGAGTGTCTCAAGGGCCTCCTTGTTTCTGCTCCATTGCTCTGTCCTCCGAATTATTATCGTGACTACACTCTATATTTGGCCGCCGCCGACACAACTATTGGCATGGTTCTTGTTCAAACTGACGATGATGACACTGAGCATGTTATCTATTATCTCAGCCGCAACCTTTTAGATACGGAAACTCGATATGCTTATGTCGAGAAGTTGGCTTTGGCCGTCGTGTGTGCTGTCCAACATTTCCGTCATTATATTCTGCTGCGTACTACTACTGTGATTTCTGACTGCAACCCCATGACGTATATATTGTCATGCTTGTTGTTGGGGGGCAAGTACTCAAAGTGGATTGTTATCCTCCAAGAGTTTGACTTGGAATTTACCACTGCCAAGTCCAAGAAATCCCTTGTATTTGCTGAGTTAATTTGCTCTTTGCCATCTTCTTCCCCGACCTCTCACGTAGAGGATCAAATTCTGGATGAGACTTTATTTCTCATTAGCACCCTCGATCCCTGGTACGGCGATATCATTATATATTTGCAAACGTCCTCCTTTCGCCCGGGCATGTCCAAAGACGCTCGGCGAAGGATTCGTCATCAATCTCAACCATACCGTATCATTGGGGATACATTATATCGCCTCAGCGTCGACTCTGTTCTCCGCTGTTGTCTTACTCTCGAGGAGGCTGAGCGGGTCTTGAATGACTGCCACTCTGGTGCCTATGGCGGTCACATGTCTGGATATGCTACTGCCCAAAAAATCCTCCGTGCTGGCTACTTTTGGCCCTCTATCTTCAAGGATTGCATCCTTGCTGTCCGCTCTTGTCATGAGTGCCAGATATACCAGCGGAAAATGCGAGCGCCTCCTGATCCGTTGCACCCTGTTGTCACCGTCGGACCTTTTGCAAAATGGGGCATTGATTATATGACCTGTAACCCTCGCTCGGCCGGGGGGCATGGGTTTATTATCGTTGCTGTCGATTATTTTACTAAATGGGCCGAGGCGATGCCTACATTAACTGAAGACGGTCACACAGCGGTGCAATTTTTATTTAATCATGTTATTTCGCGATTCGGCGTCCCTCAAGCCATCGTCACTGATCACGGGAAGCATTTCCGTAATCATATGATGTCGGAATTAACAACCCAGCTAGGCTTGCAGCACGATAGTTCAACTCCATACTACCCTCAGTCCAATGGCCAAGTTGAAGCTATCAATAAGATTTTGGTTACAATGCTTCAACGTACCGTTGGCATGCATAAGTCTAACTGGCATTTGATGTTGTTCCCTGCCTTGTGGGCCTACCGAACCTCTGTGAAGGATGCCACTGGTTTCACTCCATTTCAACTAGTTTATGGACTAGAGGCTACCCTTCCAATTGAATGTGAAATCCCTTCATTAAAATTAGCTGTCGAGCTACTTCCCAACACCACTCCGTTAGAAGAACGCCTTTTTTACCTATAACGGCTAGATGAGACTCGTCGCCTGGCCTCTTTGGCCATCGAAACACAAAAGAAGCGAGTCAAGACTCACTTCGATCAGACCGTACGTCCACGTTCTTTTGTTGAGGGAGATTTAGTCCTGCTCTACGATCAGGCAAAAGATAAGCTAGGAGCAGGAAAGCTTGAGTCTATGTGGCTAGGCCCTTACATTGTCAAGAAAGTTTTGCAGAAAGGGGCCTACGAGCTAATTGATTATGAAGGGAACCCTCTTGGGAAGCCCCGAAATGGGCTATATTTGAAAAAGTACTATGCGTGATGCTGGTACATTTTATTTTGTACATACATGTACTCTAGCAAGTGTGTTGTGTGTGTGTGTGTCAGTTTTAAAGGCGTAACTGCCACTTATTATGTTTTTTCGCTTCTTGTGCAGATGTTTGATGCACCTTATGTTGGTTTCGCTGATGGTGCCTGCCGCAGTACTCGCAACTTGTCCTCTGCGGCGTGGGTGATCTATGATCCTCATGGCGAGCTGATAGATTTTCAGGGTGTGTGTTTGGGTTGTACAACTAACAATGTCGCCGAATACTGTGCTGTAATCGAGCTATTTGCTGAAGCAATTAATCTCGGCATTCGTGCATTGGTAGTGAACCTGGACTCTCAACTTGTCGTCCACCAGCTCAACGGGCAATATTCCGTCAGAGACCATCGCATTCTAAGGTTGTATTTACGTGTGAGATTGTTAGAAAGGAACTTTGATTTTATCACATATCAGCATATTCCACGACAATTAAACACATTATCTGATGCATTGGCTAATCATGTATTAGATAGACATTTGCGTAATTTGTAACCAAAACATTATACAAGTAAGCACATGAAAACACAATAATAAACCATAGGCATATGTATATATATACGTGTGTGTCATAATGTTTGCACCACGCGCATTACATAATCCAAAAAATAATACATGTCCGAATCTCATACGGCCGCAGACAACATGTCTCTCAAAAATATGCAAAAATGAAACCTAGGCGTCTAATCACGGTGATGCTCATGATAGCATGTCACCGCTCGCACCAAACGTCTCAATAGACGATGGACACGAGTAGGTACTCCCACTGTGTGCCTCTGGTACGCGAAGGGCACGTCTGCCAATCTGGCATAGTCTGGAATCCCTCGAGTGAGTGCCTCAAGGTTCTGTACTAGCTCATCACCCGCGCCACCCTCTACCTGAGGGTCGGCTGCAGGTTGTGCCCTCCGTGCTATGTGAGACAAATCAGCTGGTCGCTCTGCACCAACATCTGCATACATATATATAGTTGTTGTCAGAGACAGGCATGTATTACAAAAAAAATTAAATACATAAAAAACATCAAAAACACAAAGAGTTCTTACCTAGCTCCTCATCCCAGTCTTCTCCCGCAGGCAATGGGAGATCTGGATCTCCAGTAAAATCAGTGCCCGCATAGGGCCAGTCCTCTATGATGATCATTTGGTGACGGAGCCAAATGAAGAACTCGGGCCTCCAGGCCATCTGCTGGCCCCCTCCTCCTCTAGGCATGAGTTCTGCTCATCGAGTCAACCTCGGCTCCCGTGGCACTGGATCTGCCACTATACCACGATAGATCCATATCCGAACTGTTTTTTGCCATCACGCTTACACTTGGTAAGCTGCCTCTTGATATTTGTCGTCACTGCTGTGGCCCAATCAAACAGTGTAGGTCGGAGACACTCGGTTGCCAACAACAAATGATTCTTGCTGGCCTCGTGGGGCGCCTGTACCCCAGCTGTCCGTGTGATAGTGAATAATATCACTCGTATCACCAGGTCGGGAACTGTGATAATATCTACTTTGGCACTGTTTGATCCAAACTGTGCCCCAGGACAAACCCGTTCCATCACCTCCCCCATATTTTCCCCGGAAGGCCTACTACCAATCAATATGGGCCGTGCACCTCTCCGCGATAGTCCAGTGATAAAGTAGACATCGGAAACATCTAGCTCCAATGTCTGATCTTTCAGGCGGAATACCTGATCCTCCGTATCCCAAGCATCCACGATAAATCGCAGCAACTCAGGTTGTGCACGTAAATAGGAGGTGAGGAAGAATTTCTTCAAGCCACAATCTCTCAAAGCATCCATGCAGGCATCATCCTCCAATGCCATGGCATCTATGGCCTCATGCTCTCTTTCTCTCCATTCTACCGCCATTCTGACGAATCCCTGCAACCATAAAGTCGAAATTTTCATCATTAGATCACTGGTGAAACCAAAATTGGAAGAAATTTGCAAAATCAACAGTTAAATTCATGGGAAATTTAGGTCGCACGGTTGGTGCGACTGTTTTCAAAACAGTCGCGCCCCCTTTGGACAAAAAATCCCATTGGCGCGATCCCGAGCAGGAAACTCGCGCCAATGGCGCAACCCTAAGAATTTGCAATTCCTCTGGCTGGGGACTTATCTATGGATGAAAAACTGAAAAAATGGAATGAAAATGAAGCTAAGGATGAGGCCTCTTACCTGCTTTAGACGGCGGCTCAAATGCTCTCCTGGATTGATCACGATCAGCAGTTGAAGTTTGCACCCAAAACCCTCCAATGGTAAACTCACAAGGTAAAAAGTGAAAAGTAAATTTGTTTTTTACCATTTCACTATTTATAGCTTTTTTGACCTAAAAATACATTAAAAATTAATATTTTTTGGGTATTTTTGGAATATATTTATGTCGAAGTGGGTTTTACGCTGTTTTTTGTATGATGACAGGGGTTGGTGCAACTCAAGCAACGAAACGAGCTCCTTTTTCTACTTTTTCAAGCTCGATAAAACATGTGAAAAGGTTACTTTAAGGTCCGCTTTCAGCTCTTTTCTGACCATTTAAAGAGGAAAAGATTGCCGAGTTACTCCTCCTGACTCGTTAAACGTTAATAAGGGGCGGTCGTTTTAAGTTCTTTTTGTCGACCGTTAAAACATAAAAAGATTACAGGTTTTTGTCGTTTCAAACTCGTTAATGGTTACGAAACGACGTGATTTTGATCGCTTTTTTACTTTTCAGGTCGAAATCACTATTTATGAAAAGTACTCCTCGATCATAATGGTCGGGCGGTTCTTTCGAGCATTGTTTTATACTTTTTCGGGCTCGAGAGACACAACTTTACGAAAAAGGACACCCCTGGAGTTTCCTTTTCTGCTGTCTTTTCAAACTCTCTAAACATGAAAAGACGCCGAGTTCTTCCTTTGTCAGACTCGTTAAAACCTGATGACATCGGATTTTGTCGAAATGACGCACCACAAGCATACGTTATCCCCATCAATCTTGTTAAAAATAATTGGGGTACTCGCCAGAAATGGCGGGGGGAAAAAAAGGAACCATAATTATTGTCGTATCGGCAGTATGTCACTCTTGAACATGGCACTTCTCTACTTTCGTGGGGATATCTCATCTCATTTTTCACTTGCCTCCATGGGCTTGGGTAATCCTATTTGACTTCTCATCTGCTCATTGCCTCGTCACCATGACCTCTGATACATTGATGTCAAATACTGCCAATTCCACTGTCGTGCCGCCGATATGTTCAAGAGAAGTTGACCTCTGCAAAGAAACAACCTCCCTCTGATAGCTCACATAATTTTGATTCACAAAATTATCTCTCTGTCTCGTGTCGATGATGTGGGAAACATTATGGCCCGCCTTCAGTCAAGGTCACTTCCTGTCGACTTCAGCTCATTATCCAGGAAGCTGATCTAGAGACTCCCTTCTGGTGCCTTGGAGCCTGCATGCCTCAATGGCAGGTTCTTCGTGTTCGACGTGAGGTTTTCATCATTGGCCTCCGATCGGATGATTCTACGGGTGTTCGACTTCAGATCACTAATTCGCACGCCAGAGATTGTACCTGTAGTACCTTGAGGGCCATTGTCATTATTGGTGGTACCTCTCGCATCTGTTAACAGTTTTCAATATTGACTGGTAATCAGACGATGTTCATGCATGTTTGACTTCAGCTCATATATTCGCATGCTTGAACTTGTACTTTTGTTCGGGCCGAGATGGAGCGCAAGACCCTGGATTGTGTCTGTTGTAATCCAGGCGTGATTCTTGATACATGACTCATTCACTGGATGGCTGCGACCATACCTGAGTCGATTCATTGATCCTAAACAGATGGCTGCGTCCATACTATGGATCCAGATTATTATGTACACTCTTATGGATGGCTGCGACCATACCACATACATCATGTACTTGAGCTATCAGTTGTATCTCTCAATGCAGATTCTCGACGGCAGCTACATGTGTTGTTGTAAAGCATTTCACCCCTCTCTCTCTCTCGGGCCTCATGCTTTAGGGGGCATCTGTTACACAGTAATTTGTCACCATTGGTCACCGTCCCTGTTACCCCTGTTTCCGTACTTTGGAGGACGCATTCCGGGACCTGTGAGCAGTGACATAACCTAAAAACACTTGCATTATGTTCCCCTGAGTATGTACTTCATGTTCCCTGAAGACACCTTCTGCAAAATATCCCTGAAAAGTGCCCTTTTTCCATTAGCACGGGTCCACAATGTCCTACCTGCGCCAATCAATGAGATCCTCAAAAGAGGGTGCGACCATTGGCGCTCTGTCTTAGAACAACACCCGCGCCAACCAAGTTTGGTAATGATTTTTGACAAACGCGCGCCCAGATGTTTTTTCCCTTCAAGTCACGAAGTCTTTTGAGGATAAAGCTCATCTTCTAGATGTCGAGAGTCATCATCTATCCTTGACATCTATCCACAGCAGCTTTTTGGAGATAATGCCAATCCACAATGGGTGTCCTGATGCATTGTATCTTCCTCCCTTCTCCATCTATAAAAGTCTGTCCTCATGCATTTGACAAGCTAGTTTTTTGAGTCATGCTAGTTGTGATAACACTTGTCTTGAGTGATAGTAAGAGTCTTGAAGCATATGGAGGTTATGCTGCCGGAAGTCTGAGAGAGAGAAGGTCTATAGCAAGACATACATAGCTGCTCGCCCAGCCAGAGGAGAGGTTCAACATCAGAACCTTGGTTGTATCTTTCTCTGTTGATTATTCATTAATAAACAACTACTATTATGGTTCCGATCTTATTGTTCATCATGATAATGTTTGATCTATTTCCTTTCTGACTGAAATATAGTTGTATTTTAGTGGATTTTATGCTTGTATTCGCTTCGTTCTTTGCATGTGCAGGTATCCATTTGCGGGGATCGCAAGGATTGTGACCTACCGGAGCAAGGGAACGGGAGTATCAACTCTTCTTCGACATTAGCGTTGGACTCCAGGTTGGTTCTCGTAATCCACTTTCAGTATGCAACTAGGAACTTGCATGGTAGCATGAATTGATTGTTGCTAGACCCATTTTGGGCTAGTGGGATCGCCTCTGTCCGCAGAGGGGATTTACCTCTCCAACACATATGTTGAATTTGTATTCTTTCCTAAGTGATTTTTCTATGTTATTACCCTAGCCTTAGTGCCAATTCTGAATGACTAGTAATTTTATTATATGTTTTTCTCTTTTGTATCCTCATTTATTATTGGCAGTACAAGTTGTTTCATGCTCAAATTTAAATGCCTAATTCTAATATCATGTTATTGTTATCTTATTTTCTAGCTATTGTAAGCATAAAAATGGCACAAAAGTGGATCATGTGCATTGAGGTCTCATGTTATCCTAATCCAAGACAAGCAATCTCTCAATTTGTGCTTTACAAGAGTGCAAAAAAAACATGTGTTGCATAGACAGAAATAAGTGCAGGGAAATACTACAAATAACGAGGCATACTATATTGCCCTTATCAAAGGGCTGAAAGAGGCAAAACATATTGGTGTCACTGATATCACCATACTCACAAATTTGGAGTTAATTTGCATCCAAATGAAATACACATCAAGTTCAAAAGGAAAACCTCAAACCCCTTTACAAGGAAGCCAAAATATGGGGTTATAAATTTCAATCTTTTAACATAAAATACCAAGAAGGTATATAAAGAATGTCCACTCATCTACTGTGTGAAGATGTGAATGATGACATAGGATCATCATTTGTTACACCAAAGTCATTGAGCAGCACCAAGATAGGTCGGCATTATGGGAATGTGTGTTTTTTGTCATTTTTGTGGAGGCGCTCGTGACATGGTTCTTCCATTAAATAAGAAACCATTAATGTACTTTTTCCCCTAACCTACAAATATTGGGTTTTCTTGTATGGGTGACAAGTATATGGAAAAATGTTATATATTCCATGTATATGGAGAAATCTAATATTTTCATGGTTAGTGAATAAAGAATTGAATGTTGTTGAGGTTATAAATATTTTCTTTTGTGTTATTTTACCATGTTAGTGATTTGGATTTTCTAATTCATTGAGGAAATTATGTCTAGATTTAAAGTTTAATTTAGTCAAGGGGCCTAAAAATGTTAACATTAATGTGAAAATGTTCTATTTTTGTGAGTTAAAATACAACAATTGGCAACCTCCATTGCCCTCTTTCATGGTTTTTATTAGAATTGGAAAAGTACGCTTAAATTATAAGAAGAAAAAAATATTAAAAACATTAAATGCAATGACTTCCAGATCCAAAAAATTCAACGGAATGTGGGGATTACGCTATACATTTAAACCTTCTTTTTAAATTTTGCACAAAAGTTTGCATTCTGCAAACCATAATTTTATCTATCAAATACAGGATTATACTCACCTTCAAGTTGACAATCCAAAATTTTATCCATAGAGTATAGGGGTAGTCTTACCTTCAAGTTTTCAATATAGAAATTTTATGTATGAAGTACATGTTGAGCCTCACAATCTATGGTTAGTCTCAATTTTCACATTGCAGCGTGTTATGTTTCCTTGGCATTTGCAAATTGTAGGAAATATTGCTTAAAATGTTTTTATCTCTTGTTTTAGTGGGTTTATTTCAAAATTTGATTTATATTTTTATCCAGAAAACAATGAAACAAGTGAAACGTAACTCAGTGGGTTTGTTTCAGGAGTGACCCTAAAAATAAAATATATAACTCAAGTTGTCTCAATCGTAAACAAGATTAATATGTCAATGTAAGTAATATTATGATGAATCTATCCAAACGTTATGTATTTCAAAACATCCATATTAATCTTTAGATATCTGCTTCAATATTTCAACGAATTACAAAGTGCAGTTCAAATTAACCAATAAAGATGTTTCCTTGATGCCCATATCATTACATAAGGAATATAATGGCTGATTATGACCATTACAAAATTTCAACTTGACAACTGCATAACAACTTTTCCTAACTAGCATGGTCCCTCTTCAACCAAGGATTAGATTTTACATGTAAAAAAGATAGACAGTAACAAAACGAATACTTTTTAAAATATAATCCTCATTAAAATTACTTTACTATGAAAATTTTGTATACAATGATAAATTCAAACACAAGAAATGTATTGGTTGCAATTCCAAAAGTCTAAGATGGTTGTCGAATAATCAGAAAATTAGAAGCAACAAACCAAGTATTAAAATCTAGAAGAATCACAACAATAACTTCTTTACGTCACCTATCATTGGTCACCAACAACCAACTACCTAAGCACTATTTGTTACAAGCATTACTTACCATCAATATGAATGCCAAAAAATTGACATGTAAAATATTCTCAAAAAGAGACAAGATATTGTAGGAAAAGTAGAGCAATGCGAAATGCAAATTGCGCAATAAATAAAGCAAAAATTAACCACCACAAGAACTAATATAGAGATAGAAAACAATACATAAAATAAAAGGCACTAACATTTTGCAAAAGGCCCTTGTTAGAGGAAAACTACTGTAAAGGGGGTGCATAAGTTACCATCCCCTTCCAAAAACCAATTAGTGTAAATAGTTTGCAAAAAAACAACCTTGGAAAATAAATAAATCAGTTCATAACCTAACACCCACCATATGTATCATTCAAGGCCATAGTATCTATTTTGCTTCACTTAGTTTATTATTGAAATTCCCTTTGTTGACTTGATGTCTGGGACTCTTTTGTTTGACATAACTGCATATTACTATGCCTAAGGGTAAAACTTGACTTTTATGGGTGAATGTTTGCAGACTCTGGGCCATCTTTTGAGAATAGGAAGACCTTTGTAAAAGTAGTTATGTAACAAAAATCATTTTGTTCCATATCAGGGATATTCTTTTCCTTTCCTTGGTTGACTTCAATAAAGGTAATCAAGTGTAATACATATCAATTCTTAACATGATGATTGTTGTGAAAAACTCTTAAGTATATCCTCTCTTTTGTGTTTCTTGAACACATCCATTCCCTTCTGAGTTAAATTGGTTTGATATTTACATTTCACATTCTGGGGTTCCATTTTAGCAACTTAGACATCCCAAAATTCTGACATGTAAATTTCCATGTCCAGTAGCCTTTTCTTATAGAAAGGTACAAATTCAAAGGCTATTGGTACATCCTTTAACAGATTGGACTTGATATACACAATTCTTGACATGAAAAAAACCTCTCAGAGACATGAACCCTCCTTTAAGAGGCATAAAGATGAGGCCATCTAAAGATGATCCTACATACCATTCTTATACAGGGAATGGCTTGAACTCAGACATGTTATCTTAAAACAACATGTAGTTAAGAAAGATAGATACAATTTCCTACAAGGGTTGGTAAAAAATCAAGGTTTTTTTGCAAGAATTGCTTGCAAATGACATTACTAATAGAAACACAATGAATATGTTTAGCACCATGAAATACAATACCAAATATAACCAAGCATCCTTTTAGCAAAGGTTCAAGGGAAAAAGGATAGGGGATGACTTGGGGGGAAATTATAAGGCTCTCCATTAAACGTTATGACTTTTGTTACAATATTTACACATTACAATCTTTGGATTAAAAATATTCTAAATTTTTATGAGCATATAAAAGGAAGCAATTTTGAAAATAGGGGAAGCAACATTCCCACTCATGCCCATACTCATATGTGTGCTTATACTTACAAAAATGAGTAAGAGCTGCAAATCCTTCAAAACTCTACTAGAGGAAAGATAAGTATTGGCCTCTTTGTTCAAATTGTCAAAAGCAAGATGTAATAGAAGAATAACATATTGATCTAAAAAACACAGAGCACCACACAGTGATTTTTGTAACCTCTAGATGGAAAAACGCTTAGAGAATTTGAATATTATGAGAGTGAGAAATCAAACATGAATTTTAGTTCATTACAAGTATATTCCAATACTGAAGCTTTGCACATATGAGCAGTAAAAAGGAGAACAAGCATGTAGAAGGAGGACAAACAAAAAACTAGTAACACATGAATCTTTGAAACCTTTCAAAATTTTGCAGAGAGGAAACTATATTTATCTTGAAAAGACCACATTACACAAAGGTTTTTTCCCAGAGAGTTCTGAAGCCTTTCTCCTTATTTTTAATACATTATATATCAATATATACAAAACTTTAAGAAGCATAATATCCGGGAAAGAAACCATAAAATATTACAACCTTTTAATGATACAATTTTCTAAACAAAGTCTATCCCTATTGACAAAATTATGTGTATTCCATGTCGAGCTCTTGAACTGGGAATCAAAATACATGAATGTTTTTGTACAAGTTGCCTCCAAATCATACGAACTCTTGAGACACGTCACAAGTTCTCAATATATGCATGTCAATATTATACTAGGAACAATGTTCCCAAGATGAGAATTTGAAATCGCATGAAACATAACTATTGCAGGCATGAAAAGTAATACAGACATTGACCTCTGCAAACATTTAGACACTAAATTAACAACATCAATAACATCCAGTACACACATTTAAGAGACAATTAAGAGGGAAAATATAGAAAAAAAAACCTGACAAATCACCAATTGGATAGTTGTTCACCAATGAAGCATGCTCCAGTGGAGGATGATCCATAGGAGCAAACACACTAGTGGGATGTTACACCACTCAAAACATTTACACACTGCTTCAATAATAAATGGTTATGTTTATAAAAACTTGTATATTTTAAATTTCAATTATATTTTTATATTAAAATGAATTGATGTATTCAAGCAAGTTTTTAGCTATAGTTGAGTTAGAAATATTGTTATTTGAAAATGATTTTAAATGACTAACTAATTAAACTTGTATAATTTGACTAGTTAAATACATGATTAAGTAAATATTTATATTTAAAATTAAAATTATATCTTTATTTAAAAATAAAATAAGTGTATTAAAATATTTATAAAATTTAAATTACATTTTTATTTAACGTAAAATTATTTCTTTGAAAGTTTTATTATTTTTATTATCATATGGATATTAAACATTCTCTATAGCGAGAATCATAGTATTGCAAATGATTTAATTTGTAACGATATACAAAAAATTAACAAAGATATAATTTACTTTACATAAGTAAAACATTTAATTCACAATTCATATATACTAATTGATTTTTAAATTATATATGAATTTTAAAACTAAAAATAAAAAGAACATGTACATATTGTTTTGTTATTAATATTTAAAAATAATATTGAAAATATTTATGTTGTTTTCAACAATATAATATATAAATACTTTTGAAATAAAATATATATAAATATTTTATTTTTTGTAAATAAGATATGATATATTACTTCAAAAAAGAGGTATTTACAATATGAGGTGGATGGTGCGAGCTAAGTGCTCCAACACCAGAGCCATACTTTCGTATCCTAGAATATACAAAACATGCATTCTTAGCCTCAATTGAACAAGTTTTAACAGTAATTTTGACAATATTTTTTTGCAAAAAGAGAGTCTCCGTGATTGAGAGAAAAATTTCTTTTACAATTCGGGCTTTTGAAAAAAAAACTTCTTCCAATGAAGCTCAGAAGTAGGAAGGTAGGAAACGCTGGAAGAAAAAGATTGCAGAGGATGCAAAAAGGTCTCTCGAGCTGCTGGGTGGAGTGTTGAGGGACGAGAGAGTCTGGCGAGACTCCTTGATACATTTATCTTGCGAGCCGCATATTGCTGATATCTGGAAATGGGTTCATAGGTGACACTACAAAAAGAGCGTTGACCAAGGGTGCTACATAATGACCTTCACTGGGTTATTGTCAAGGCTGATAGGATGATCCAGATTTTTGCCCACGTGTGCTTCATTTGATTCCGAATGGCTCGAGGAGGGTATAGCTGCTTCTTCTTGAGCATAGCATAGTGTGGTGAATATCTAGTAACAAAGCGACAATGGTGTACCTCCTCTACATACACAGTGAACTTGTCAATGAGCTTGTCGATTTTGATCTCCAGAGCCTTGGAGTGTTCTACCTGTTTCTTGATAGCAAGCCCTAGGATTGCTTTAAGCTGCCATGACAGATCAATAGTTCAGCTATAGAGGTTCTCCCTTTCTCTTGTGGAGTCTAAGTCATGGATCCACTCGAAGTCTGTTGCAACCTCCTCTGAGGAAACCCTATGTCGAATGGTGCGCGCCTACGCTTCCAGGTTGGAGATCCTCTCTTGAGTCTCCAGGTTGACAATAGTAGCATAATTAAGAGCTACCCTTCTGGCCGAGGACTCAACTCTAGTAATGGGTAACATGCTGAGAGAGTTCCATCTGGAGGGATTGCGGCCACGGCTGTGACCACGACTATGCTGGGGAGTCGAGCTTGCACCATGCCTGAAGGCCATGAGGGGAGGGGGTAGATATGAACACGGCAAGACATCAGAGGAGGGCCAGGGTGAGCCAGAGCGATGGGATAAGCATGATGGAGGGGAAGAGAAGAGGGAAGGGGGTATTCATAGGGGCGGGTGATCATGGAGGGGCAAGGTAAAAAATGGAGAATAATTAATTCTAGCAAAACGAGGTATGAAGGAATGATGAGGGCGGATGAATAGCTGAAGTATAAGAGGATCAAAAGGCGACACCAATAATGGAGTGCACTTCTCCAATTTGTGCTCGCATCAAGCTGAACCTTGGGTTGACTACTGAGGGAAGGATTCATATTGATATGCTTCTGGAGGAGTGATTGCTCTAATCATAAGCGCAACAAAGGGATTTTCTTACGTTTAGTGGTCATAGTGGTGTTGTCCTTGTCATTTATGATTTCGCAGTCCTGACGCAATGTACCTTGCTCTAGGTTTGTCCAAGCGAGTGAGCATATTCTGAGGTTTCCAACAGTACCCTCATTTTCCAATATGTCTACTAGTGAATTCCCTTTGAGTATGACAAGCTGGAAGTGGATCCCTTCATCTTCTTCTATGTGTCGATTGATCTGTTAAAGGATTTTATTTAGGCATCAGTTATCAGAGAAATGTGAGGTTGTCGTGCCTTGTTGAAGCTTTCAGTCAGCTTGGGTGGCTAGCATGGAGTCACCTTCAATAATCAACAGCCAAAAACCTTGCTCTTTGGCTATATCCAACCAGTGCTCCAATGCTTATAGTTCTGCAGCATTAATGTTATGAAACCAACTCACAAAAAGATAGAAAAGATAGATCAACACCTTAGAATGCAACCTCTTCGAGGGGGAAACCTCCTTTACATTACACAAATGAATGATTCTTTGATGATTCAAATGACAAAACCTCCTTTCTATATATAGGAGTCTAAGGAGTCACAATATAACCCAACCAACCTAACAATAATAATATAAAGGCACAAAATAACAATAGAGGGATTCTATGGAGTACAGTAATAACAATATGGGGACAATAGGGGCACAACAATATTAATAGGGGATATAACTACAATATTAATGGGGTAATCACTAGTATTATAGGGACCTAACATGCCCCTCTCCTTCAAAAAAGTGTTGTCCTCAATGCTTGAGTAGTTCTTGATGCTTCTATATAAAATTCTCATCCTCCCATGTGGAATCTTCAACGGATAAGTTCTTCCACTTGATGAGATACTCCGAAATTGATTGATTTCATAGCTGTCGAGTTCTTGTTTCTGTGACTGCTTCCGGTTCCAATATAATTTTTCCTTCCTCGTCAACTTCTGGCAATATTGTTTGAACTGGGAGCTTGTCACCTATAACCTTCTTTAAACATGAAACATGGAAAACTGGGTGCACTCAAGAAGCTGCAAGAAGCTCCAATTTGTATGCCATAGTACTAATCTTTTGCAACACCTTGTACAGACCATAATACTTTGGTGATAATTTATTATCCTTCTTAGCTTTCTTGAGGGACATTTGTTTATATGGTTTTAGCCATAGGAATACCCAATCACCTACATCAAAACTTCTTTCGCTGCGATGTTGATCTACTTGTTGTTTCATTCTATTTTGCGCCAACACGAGGTTGTCCTTTAAGAGTTGGAGGACTTGTTGTTGATGCTTGATGTGATGTTCCACTGCTTGAACCTTAGAATTTTCTCTTAAATATGATGTGATGGATGGTAGCTGATATCCATAAAGTGCCATAAATGGGGTCATTTTTGTTGTTGTATGGAAGGAAGTGTTATACCACCATTCAGCCAGAGGCAACCATTTGACCCATTGAGTCTGTTTATTAGATACAAAGCAACGAAGATATCCTTCTAAACATTTGTTTACTATCTCAGTTTTCCCATCAAATTGATGATGACAAGATGAGCTATGAGCTAACTGAGTACCGAGACAAGAAAATAATTCTGTCCAAAAATTTCCAGTGAAAATGGGATGTCTGTCACTTATAATAATCTTTGGGTTTCCATGTAGCTATTGAATTGTTTCCATAAATGCAGTAGAAACTGTACTGGCTTTAAATGGATGTGATAATGCACAAAAGTGTGCATACTTGGTAAGTCTGTCAACTACCACCATGATGACATTCTTTCCCTCAGACTTGGGTAAACCTGTGATAAAATCCATTGAAACCTCCTCCCAACGTTGGCTGGAATGGATAAAGGTTGTAATAGACTCGGGGTCTTAATTGTTTCAACTTTATTTTGTTGGCAAACCAAACATTCTGCCACAAACTTTTGAATATCCGATTTAAGGCCATCCCAAAAAAATTCCTTCTTAACCTTGTGGTAAGTTTTTAAAAATCCTGAGTTCCCTCCTAAGGGAGAAGTGTGCAATTCCATAAGAATATTTTGTTTGAGTTGGGAATTATTACAGAGGTATAAGCGATCTTTGTACCATAATGAATCATTTTTCCAGCTAAATGTATCAGATGTACTAGAATATTCTTGTAACTTTTGAATAAGTGCCCACACTTCTTCATCATTCTTCCATTCCTCCCTTGCTTCGTTTATCCAATCTGATTGGATAATAGAATTGGCGCACAACAATGCTTCCACATCCTCATCCTTTCTTGAGAGTGCATCTGCCACCACATTTTTCTTCCCTTTTTTGTTGATGATTTCAAAGTCATAACCCAACATCTTTGTGACCCACTTTTGTTTCTCTTCAGAGGATAATCTTTGTTCTAAAAAGTATTTAAGGCTATCATGATCCATTTTTACCTTGAAGTGTCTTCTCATTAGGTAGGGTTGTCATTTCTTAAGTGCATGTAGTATTGCCAACATTTCCTTCTCATAAATAGCTTCGTGTAAAAACTTTCCCTTGATTGGATGACTTTCAAAAGCAATGGGTCTTTCATCTTGCATTAAAACATCACCAATTACATTTCCTGAAGCATCACATTCCACAATAAAGGTTTTCGTGAAGTCCGGTGTAGCTAAGACTGGTGCTTGGCACATTGCCTCTTTAAGATGTTCGAAGGCCTTTGTTGCTTCTGGAGTCCATGAAAATGCATCTTTCTTCAATAATGTTGTTAGAGGTGCTGCTATTCTTCCATAATTCTTAACAAACTTGCGATAATACCCTGTCAACTTGATAAATCCTCGCAGATGCTTTATGGATGTGGGGATTTTCCATTCCTTAATGGCTTTAATTTTGCTAGGGTCTACCTTAACTCCTTCATGAGATACAATATGACCGACATATTCCACCTCTTGTACTCCAAAGAAACATTTGGATCTTTTTGCATATAATTGTTTCTCATCCAATAGTTGTAGCACCCTATCAACATGTTCAACATGATCCTTCCAAGACTTGCTATAGATTAGTATATCATCAAAAAATAATAACACAAATTTTCTAAGGGTTTGAAAATGGAATTCATCAAACCTTGAAATGAAGGCATGACCAAAAATTCATAATGACCCTCATGAGTTCTAACTGCTATTTTCGGAATGTATTCAGTCTTCATTCTAATTTGATGATATCCTGAATGAAGATCCAACTTGGTGAAGTAAATTGATCCATGCAATTCATCCAATAATTCATCAATGACAGGAATGGGAAACTTATCTTTAATAGTGAGCTTGTTGAGCTCCCTATAATCCGGACACATGCGCCATGATCCATCTTTCTTGTGTACCAATACTACTGGAGCAGAGAAAGAACTTTGACTAGGTTGAATTATACCAGCCTCTAGCATTTCTCTAACCATACGTTCAATTTCACTCTTTTGGGCATAGGGATATCTATACGACCTGATTTTTGGAGGAACACTTCCTGGAATCAGATGAATAGCATGATCATGATCACGAATAGGTGGGAGACCTTTGGGAGTCTCAAATACCTTGGAATGATTGTCCAAGACTTTTTGGATATCTGGATAAATAGATGATTTCAATGTGGAAACATCTAGTGAACATAATTGTGCAATTACACCTCTTTGTTCATTTTTTAGAAGCTTTGTCATACCGTTAGAGCTGATTATCTATCCTATTTTCCCTACAATACCCCTTAATTCAACTTCCTTTCCTTCTGTAGAAAATTTCATGAAAAGTTCTTGAAAATTAAAAGCTATTGTACCCAAGGATTGTAGCCATTGAACTTCTAGTACAACATCAGCACCTCCCATTGGAATGGAAAGCATTGGGCTAGTCAATACATATTCTCCCATGGATAGCTTGATATTATGGCACTTTCTAGAGAAATTTATTGTTCCTCCATTTGCAACCATCACTTGACACTCTGGTGCTGGATATAGGAAGCAATTCAATTCTTTTGCTACCTTACAATGAATAAAATTGTGGGTACTTCCTGAATCAATAAACATTATTACCTTTTTCTTCTTGATTTTTCCTTCTATCTTGATGGTTTGAGGAGTGGTAATTCCCGCCAATGCGTTACAAGATATGGTCGGATTCATTTATTCTTTATCTAGGCTTTGTTCCTGGAGTATATCCTCTTCTTTTGACCTTTCTTGCTCCTTTTCTTCTTCCTCTTCACAATCTATGTAGAATAATTTCTTCTCAGCACACTTATGACCTTTAGTGTATTTGCTATCACAACTGTAACAAAGCCATTTTGCTCTTTTATCTTCCAATTTTTGTGGTGTCAACCTTATAGGTTGTGGAAGACTAGGGGCAACAACACTTCCATCTTTATAGTTGTGAGTGGTATGCTTCCTCGTTGCCATAATTTTGCTTTCCCTATTTCTTGCTAACCTGAATGCCTTCTCTAATGAATTAGGTTCCCAAAGACGAACATCATGTTCGATATTATCCTTTAAAGTCCTTATGAACACATCAATCCTATGCTCCTCTGGAATATCTTTTACCCTTATGTTCAATTTTTGGAACTCTTCAATGTGATCCATTATTGAACCCTTTTGTTTGAGACTTATCAATTGGCTAAAAAAATTGTTGCTTTTGTATCCTCATAATGTGTTGTCAATTCTTCCGTAAAAATTTCCTAAGTGATAATTTGTTTACGAGAGCAAAGCCATTGATACCATACAAACTGATTTGGTTCCAAATATAAGGTTGTAATACGTACCTTTTGTGTGTTTTGCACATTATTGAGATTGAAGAATTGCTCCATCTGTAATATCCATGTTGTGGGATCCTTGCCATCAAACTTCCTCATAACGATTTTTGGAATATGGTGGGTCTTCGGCCAACATTAGAGTCTATGAAATCATGATTAACATTTCTTTTGTTTGCATCATGAGTTTCCTTTACTAGCCTTTCACCATTTGTAAGTATTTCTTGTAGAAAATTTGTCAAATCTGTCTTCAAATCTGCCATGTCTGTCTTCAAATCTGCCATATCTCTCTTCAAATCTGCAATATCTCTGTTCAAATATGCGATATATCTCTTCAAACATGTCTTCAAATCTATGTTCAAATTGTCCATCTTAGCTTCCATGCCCTTTATCTTAGATTCCATGCCATTTATCTTAGCTTCTGTTAGCTTTTGTGAGAGTGACATTTGCTGTACTTGGTCTTGTAATTTTGATATATCATGTCGCATTTCTTCCTCTTCTTCATGAGTCATGCTAGAGATTTCAGGTTGATTACTAGGTGTTTTCATTTTATTTCCTCGAGACATCAGTTACCGATAATAATGCTCTACTATGCCCTTTTAATTCCTTCAGAATAATTTTTCAAACCAAGCTTAAGCAAAAATTTTAAAAAATCTACACACATTTTTTCACTTTGTAGGAGTTGGATATTGCCTCTGATGTATCTCTGTAATTTTGGATCATCCAATTCTGAAATTGCGACCTATAGTAGTCCTCTATGTCCTCTTTTCAATGCCACCAATCTGATCCAAATTGGATTTTCCAAGGAAGAGTTATGACAAATCTCCCACAGTGACCTGAATATAGACTAGTTCAATAGAGCGAAATTGTACGACATTCCACGTGTCCTTGTTTCGACCTTTGGCTCTAAAAAATATATAAAATAAACTACAGTCTGTCGTCCTCTTTTTGTACCTTCTTATGAAACTTCAATCCGATGCTCAGAGAGAAAGTTATGACGATTTTCCCCAGGTCACCTGTTTGGAATGTAATTCAGGAGTCTTCAAAAAGACCAACTTCTTGAGATCATATATCCGCAAATATAGCACAAAAAGCTCTAAAATTTAGACCCAAGGTTTAGTACGATTTCGTCTCCAATGGGTTTTTTTTTCTCTTCTGGAACGTCGCAAAAAAAAAAAAATTATAGTGAAAATGCCACGATGACCTATTTGGAGCAGCAAAACCCTAGAATCCAAAGCTCTGATACCAAATGCTATGAAACCAGCTCACAAAAAGATAGAAAAGATAGATCAACGCTTTAGAATTCAGCCTCTTCGATGGGGTAACCTCATTTACATTACACAAATGAATGATTCTTTGATGATTCAAATGACAAAAACTCCTTTCTATATATAGGAGTCTAAGGAGTCACAATATAACCTAGCCGACCTAACAATATAATATAAAGGCACAAAAATAACAATAGAGGGATTCTATGGGGCACAGTAATAAAAATATGGGGACAATAGGGGCACAACAATATTAATAAGGGATATAACTACAATAGTAATGGGGTTATCACTATTATTAAAGGGGCCTAACAGTTGGTGGCATTTCCTAAGTTTCCAACATAAATCCAAATAATTTTTCCCTGGGAGTTTCTAAAGACTCCACCGAAGCCTACCTCCCCTGGATTTCCTTTAGCTGCTTCGTCATAGTTTAATTTGAGAATTCCTCTCTTCAATGAAGTCTGATGATCCTCAACAACCCAAAAATCAGGTCCATTATAAATGGGGGCAAGAGAGGGGAGATGGAGATACAGGAGGGAAAGGATACGCTGATGTGCTTGACTGGGAGGGTCTCCTTGGATCTAGTGAGGAGATGATGAGACTGTTTCTCTGATCATTTATTTGACAAAGGTTAGGCTGAATTCTTCTGGCATGTGCATGCCCCTAAATATTCTAGCATTCCTTTGTTTCCACAGATCCCAACATAAGATTCCAGGGATTAAGTTCCAAGCTTTTTTTACCATACAATTGTGGGAGAAAAACAAGTTCTCCAATTCTCGATGGTGTTTAGAATAGAGGAGATGTCTCTATCCGAGTCATTGAAAATCATATTGACCCCTACCCATAAATTATTAGAGTAAACACATTCATTCAACAAGTGGTTGGCAGTTTCTTCATTTTTTTCCTAGAGGTTACATCAGGAGGGCCCGATGAAGCCTCTTTTTATTAGGTTGTCCCATGTTAAAATTTTCTTTTGCATTTAGGCCATTATTTTCTCTCCCACAGAGTTTTCCACTTACACTTAGGTTGGTTTTGATCATGGAGAGCCATGTAACCATATGCCTCTTTAATATTAAAATGACCTGTTGCATTCTTTCCCCATATGATCTTGTCTACTTCTGTTGCTAGTTGTATTTGTCTTTCTTGGAGTTCTCTCGATAGCTCTAAGCAATCCAATTGATTAGGCAGAGGTTCCCATTCTGATTCTTCTAGCCATTCCCTCCATTTATCTCCTCCATTGCAAGGTTTCCAGTAGTGGGCCACTTTGATCTTTCCCTTGTCTTTCATGGTGTTACGAATTTGTCTGAATTGATCTGTATTTAAGTCCGAATTTTGCTGCCAGACATCCTCCCAAAATAGGGCTTTCTCGCCATTGTCGATTTCCCAAAAACTGTGATTCTGGATGATTTCTTTGTTTTCCCAAGCTTGGTTCCATATTTCTGAGCATTTGGTATTCCCATTGAGCCCGATGAGGAGCTCCATTGAATGGGTTGGGACATATTTCGCTTTCTAGATGATACCCTAGGGGGAGTTTGGGTGTTCCAAGTATCTCCCCCAAGTTTTGGCCCCAAGGGTTTTCCCCAAGGTTTCCGGGTCCCTTAAGCCAAGACCACCTGCATTTTTTGGTTTGCACAACTTGTCCCAGGCCACTAGAGCCCATTTTTTCTTATTTTTTGTGCTCCCCTAGAGGAAATTTCTTTGGAGGTTCCTAATGATGTTGGAGATAGATTTGGGAGTAGCCAGAGTAGAAAACATATATTGGGGTATTGCTTGCAAGACAAACTTAACTAAGACCAACCGACTAGCTAAATTGAGGGAACGGAAGGTCCAATTAGCTAGTTTCTTTCCCAGCTTGGTGATAAGATCTTCCCAAATGGATCGGGCAAGGGGCTTGTCAGTTAAGGGGATTCCCAAGTATTTGGAAGGGAGGCAACATTTTTTAAATTCCATAATTCTGGAAATGTTCCTTTGAATAGCCAAGGGGGTGTTGAAGAAAAACAATTTGGATTTTTCAGTGTTTATGGAGGTACCTGAAGCTTCAAAGAAATCAGATAGGATGGTCTTGAAAGAAGAGGCTTATTTGACCATGGTGAGGCCCATTAACAAGGTATCATCAACAAATTTATGATGAGTGGAGGGAGGAGCGGGGGCATGGAGCTTGAGGCCTAAAAGGGCATTGCAGGAAGAGGCAGTCAAAATCGATCTGCAGAGGCCTTCAGCCATGATGACGAAAAGGAAAGGAGAAATGGGATCCCCTTGATGAATACCTCTAGAAGGGCAGAAAGGTGGAGAAGGGGATCCATTCAGAATAATTGAAAAGAATGCACCAGAGACCATGGCCATGATCCACTTTACACAATCCTTGTGAAATCCAAAATCCTCAAGGATGCCTTTCATATAATCCCAGTTGATCTTGTCAATAGCTTTTGACATGTCCAGTTGCATCATCATGCCTGGCTTCTTTTGGACTTTAAGGGAATGGATCAATTCATGGGAGAGGATGATGTTATCTAAAATTTGTCTGCCTTCTACATATCTAGATTGATTCGGGGATATAAGGAGAGGCAGGACAACTTTTATTCTGTTGACTAGGACTTTCGAAATGATTTTATAGATGACATTGCAGAGAGCGATTGGACGAAATCTGTCTGGAGAGTCAACCCTTTCTTCCTTGGGAATTAAAGTTAGAAAAGTTGCATTTAGAGCCTTTAGAATAGATTTGTGGATTCTGGATTCCTCCACCAATGCATGAACCTCATCTTTGATCAAGGGCCAACAGGCTTTGAAGAAATCTATGGTGAAGCCATTCGGTTCTAGAGCTTTTCCATTTGGCATTGTCATAACAACCTCCTCAACCTCTTGCATGGAGACTTTCCTTAGGAGCATTTTATTTTGGTCTTGGGTGAGGATGACCAAAATGTTGTTGGTGGTTTTCTGAATAGCCCTTGCTCTGTCTATTCTTGGTTCAGTAAGGATATTGTTAAAGAATTGATTTAGTTCGGTAGCAATGTCCTCATGATTGTGGATTAGGTTCCTCGTGTTGGTTTTTATGCCTAGGATCTTGTTATGTCTTCTGTGTTGTATCATAGAACAGTGAAAGAAGGCTTTATTTGTTTCCCTGAATTTGAGCCAATTGATGTGGGATTTCTACTACCATAGTTTTTCTTCTTGAGAGACCCTTTCCTCCTAGAGATTTTGGAGATTGAGCTCTTCCTACTTCATTTGACCATTAATTCCATTGTTAATGATTTGCTACTAGAGAGATTCCATTTATTGTTCTAGGTTTTTTCTATCAGTAATGATGTTGCCAAATGTTTTCTTATTCCATATTTTGATCTCACTTTTAATGAGTTTCAACCTTTGTTGGAATTGATACATCTTGTTTCCAGATTGAGGCATGGGGATTCTCCACCATTCCTTTATTTTTTCCATAAATTTTGGGTGCTCTAACCAGAAGGATTCAAATATCAAGGGCTTATTTTTCGAGCCTTAGGAAATGTGCACTTTCAAGGAGATGGGCCAATGGTTGAAACACAATTGAGGGAGGATCCTAGCCTCAGTTTCCTAGGAGGCCAAATAAATATCTTCATAAAGGAGGAATCGGTCAAGTCTAGAGGCTATTTTCCAGTCTCCTCCCCATCTATTATTCCAGGTGAAGGTACCATTGTTCGTGGGAATGTCTACTAGACTGAGCCCATCTATGGTAGATTGAATGACTTCCGAGTCTTTTTCAAGTTTTCAGAGACCTCCTTTTTTCCCCAAGGTTCAATACCATATTGAAGTCCCCTGCTATAATTTTGAAAGGCTGGTGGATGGAGTCCATGAGATGGCTGATATTCTGAAGCATTTTGATTCTTTCAGAGGCTCTATGAGGAGCAGAAAGATTAGTTACACAAATGATGTCGTTAGTACCTATGATTTTTAGAACGATAGTCATGGAGTGCTTGGTAGCTACTGAGGAGGTTAATTCATACTGAGATATTTTCCACGAAGTCCTATCGACCCAATAACAGAGTTCGCTATATAGCTGTAGGATTTGAAGCAGTTTTTTTGAGAAGGTTGAGATTGACCATATCAAGTTTAGTTTCTTGAATAAGAAAAATATTCGGTTTATCAGTTATGAGTCTATTTTTCAAAACCCTCTTCTTCCCAGGACCAATGAGGCCTCTAATGTTCCAAGAGATGCAATTCATTGATAATGGAGGGGCGTTAGGGTGAGGGCCTTTACCTTTCCTTCATTTAGGAGTCTTGCACTGAGTTCTTGAAGGAGCTGACTGGTCGTTTTCCTTCCTCTTTTCCTACTTGGCCCTTTTGGGTTATATTTTCTAGCTGTCATATTTGTCAGTATGCCATTTGCTACTCTATCCCCAGGTGGATTTTGGTTTGTGCTCTGTTTAAATTCCTCCTGTAGGAGATAGGCTCCTTCTATTTTCTGAATTTGGTCTTCTAGAATCGCTGCTAGATTGTTTTTCTTCCATTCTTCTGCAATCGATAGGAGGTCAACTCCCTCCAGTGCCTCCTCTATCACATTGTCTTCCGGGGTGGTTTCCAATAGTGTTGGTTCCATTTCAGTATCTTCCTTTGTGTTGTCGTCTTTGGTATGTATGTGTTCTGATTAGTGTGCTCCTTGCTCTTGATTTTCTGTGTTTTCTGGATTTCCAGTTGCATCTTCTTGATTTTTCCTTTTTCGAGAGAGGGTCTTCTTGTGTTTTGTTCAATGCCTCATATTTGTTTGGGCTTATTGCCTGATGTTGATCTTTTTTCCCCTGTATCTTCTTGTTATTTCTATTTCTTGGACCTACTTTGGTGAAATATTGTTCATCTTTCTTATTTTGAGCTTGCTCGTTATTTTGAGGAGTTTTGCTTTGTGGACAACCCCTAAAAAGGTGTCCATGTTCGTGGCATTTCCTACAGTGAAATGGATTGTGTTCATAGTCGACGCTCTAAAGCCAAACTTCATCTCTGAATATTAGTTTTATTGCCTCAGGTAGGGCTCCCGAGACGTCAATGTAGACACAGAACATAGTGTCCATTTTTTGTGCCCTATGACATCTTTATATATTCTCCTAGTTCATCTCCTATTACTTTGAGAACTGAAGGTGCCCAATAGTCGGTTAGCAAAGAGTAAAGTCTGACCCAGACCAAGACTCTAGTAAAATCCTCTTTCTCTGGGGTAAAGTTGTCTTTCTAGAATCTCATATAAAGTCTTGCTGAGTTGAATAAGTAGGGGCCTCCTTCGAAAATCCTATCTCTGCCTTCCAAGAGTTCGAAGAGGACTCTGAAAAATCCTTTTGAGCCCAGTTGAAGCCTGATTTCTCCTTTTGGTTTCCATTTGGTTTGAATCCACCAATTTAGGGATTTTTCTGCGGGCCAAATGCCCATGAACTTATAGATGACTACATGCTCCTGCATATAGTCTCTATATATTGCTACACCAAGGTCTTGTATTTCTAGCATAGGTTTTTTATTTTTTTATTTTTTTTATTTTTTTCTTTCTTTCGGATTGCAGTTGTTTTTTCCTTTTTCTCTTGCCTTTTGTTGTTGGTCTCCTTAGATATGTCTATGACCATGTCGCAAAAGGATGGGGCATCAGGAAACCCCTCCACCTCTTCCATTGAAGTCTGAGACCTGAGGATGCAAACCCTGGTGACTACACACCAAGGCACACACAACAGTGAGCGCAGGGAAGCAGAGACAAACTTGCAAACTCTCAAACCTAGGTAATCACCCCATCGATAAAGAGAAAATATATAAATAAATTAGAAGTTGCATCAATAAATAATTAAAACAACACGCTAATTCATAAAATAAGATAGGATGAAATTAAAGATCTTTTCTCCCATTATAAAGTATTATCTCTTAAATTTAATCATGTCTAGATTTTTCTTTTTTTAATATGACTATGAAAAAAAAATTAATACTCAAATTACATAAGTGAATGTACCATTTTTTATAAGTACATGTTCACATGATGTTCGTATTTCCATTATACTTTGCAACACATGTTTAAAAAACAATAGTGTATATGCTATGGTGAAGAAGCAAAAACACTAAGAAACATAAATTGGAAATACTTTGGTAAAAAACTCAAGTTGAATCAATAAATGTATTATTTATTTATAATACACGTGCAAATTGTTATTAAAAACATACGAATTTTAATTTTCCTTAAAAGTTAATATTAAATAATTATTTATATTTTTACATTTACTAAATAAAAATATTTAATTAAAGAAAAATCAAACGAAAAACATTTTTATAATAACCCTGAAAAATAAAAATCAAATTTTCAAAAAAATGGAAAAAGAGATTAATCAATTTTAATGAAAAGTTTTAAAATCATATTACAACTAATTTCTATTAGAGCCAAATTCACATACCTGGTATTTCTAAGCATCTATGTTATGTATAAATATAAATACAAGGAAAAATAAATTAGTTTTTTAAACCCTATTCACAAGGACTCTCTTATACAAAGGTTTTGGTAACGGTTGGCCGACCCTGACTAGTCGGAGGTCGGACCATGCATTCATTTGACAACATTAAGAGTGGAGACTAAACCTGACCCCGATTATTGGTGGACCCTGCAAGCATTCTCACGAATACTCTCATCTTAATTAATTATGATGTACATATACTATTCGTTGTTAGTAATGCTTATTATAAATTGTAATAGGAAATTAATGAGGCTAGGCACATAAATATGATTGATTGATTGTTTTTTATTTATTTATTTAAAATTTTAAATAAAAATAACATTTTTAGTTTTGATGATCATTATTATCCTTATTTTATCTTTAGTTTTCATGCCAAATACAATTGGTATGAAAATTGTAAAGCTTTCAAATGATAGGATTAGTATATTTTTTTATGGCATTTTTAGCTTTGATGATAATTTCCATCTTTATTTAATCAGTTTTAATGAAAAGTTTTGAAATTTTCATATTATTATTAGTGACAACAAAACAAAAAGTCAAGGACATTATCATCTACATATAAAAAGCTGACATTACAACTAATTTTTATTAGAGCCAAATTCACACACTTGCTCTTTCTACGCATCTATGTTTATGTATAAATATAAATACAAGGAAAAATAAATTGGTCTTTTAAACCCTATATTATTACCATTCAACACTGTAATTCACAAGGACTCTCTTATACAAAGGTTTTGGTAACAGTTGGTCGACCTCGACTAGTCGGAGGTTAGACCCTGTGTTCATTTGACAACATTAAGAGTGGAGACTAAACCTGACCTTGAGTGTCACTGGACCCTACAAGCCTTCTCACGAATACTCTCATCTTAATTAATTATGATGTACATATATTGTTCGTTGTTATTGATGCTTCTTCTAATGAAATTTGAAATCATTGATTACAATGAAACGTAATGTTTTTTGGGCATCAACACATGTGGACATACCTAAATAAAATATTTTGTCTTTGAGGTTTCTATGAGTCTCATGTTTATGTAGATTTACTTCCGGATCCGTCGCATTCAAATTCTTTTTTTGATCAATGTTTCGAACCAGCAACAGTGGTTCATCTTCAGGATGTGAAAGAATTGTTGAAAGACTGGTCTTATTTCTCAAATATATAGAGATGTGTGAGATGCTTAGCCGACAAATTCTTTAGATTATTTTTAATTGTCATATTTAAATGTATTTGCATTAATTGTTTCATGTTTTAATTTTATTTATTTTAATTATATTTAATTTAATTATATTCATTATTTATTTTAAATATTTTAATTTTAATTAATTTATAAATTAAAATTAAAATACATACTCATGTTTATTTATTAATTAAAATTAAATATGTATGTATACATATTCATTTTAAAATCAACTATGTATATGTATTTTAATTAATTTATTAATTAAAATTAAAATACATTATGTTAGGCGACACTTCTATTTATTTCATTTATTTTAATTAATTATTAATTTTAATTGTTTAATTAATTTTAATTGTTGTAATTTGATTTGTTTATGTTTTAATTTTTAATTTGTTTTAGGATGTGTTGCCTTATTTTAATTGTGTTAAATAATCCTTAAGTTATTCTTGTTTGATTAATAATTCTTTTAATTCTTTTAATTATTATAATTTTAATTAATTTATTCATTAAAATTAAAATACATATCCATTTTTATTTATTAATTAACCCTTTAGTTATTGGATTATTATTTTAATTATTTTAATTTTAATTAATATATAAAATTAAAATATGTTTATTTATTTAAGTATATGTATTTTTAATTAATTTATTAATTAAAATTGAAATATATATAAATGTCTTATACTTATCTTTGTTTCATTATATTCATTTATTTATTATTATAATTAATTATTAATTCTAATTGTTTATTAATTCTAATTTCTATTTGTTTTTGTTTTAATTTTAATTCGTTTTAGCACTGTTTTAATTGTGTTACTTATCTTAATTTTAATTGTATGTTTTGATTATTTATTAAAGCTTCCTATATATAGTCGTAGGTTGTGATTATGGTTAAGATATTTTCAATTAATGTTAAATTATATATAATTATGGTCATAGTGTGTTAATTTAGTTAGACTAGATTAGAATTTTTTTTTTTTAGGTCAATTAGAGGAGGATTCTAGTTGGGTAGGGGTAGATTTGGATGATAGGATAGGAATCCAGTTTTCGCTTATGGTCCATCCATCGTCTCTATTGAGGTTATTAGGGTGTTTGCTAATTTCTATGGCTTCTCTGAATTTCCTTATGAAGTAGTGATCACTTCTAGCTAGGATGCGGGTATCCTCTATACAGATTTGGTGCTTAGTTTTCTCAGAATGTTCAGCTAGAGCTGAGGATTTGGATCGATTGTGTTTAATGTCAGCTGAGTGTTCCTGGATTCTTGTACTAAAGGATCTCCCAGTTTCACCTACATAGGGTTTGCCGCATGAGCAAGGGATTAAGTAGACACCTTTATGGCATTTAGGATCAATTTTGTCTTTGACTGGATTAAGGCAGTTACAGATAGTGTTTAAGGGTTTGAAGGTAGTTAGAATTCCATTATTTTTCAGGATGCGGGAAATTTTGTCTGTAGTCCCTAGTATGTAAGGGAGGTTGACTTTTCCTTTTATATTATCAAAGTTTTTATTTTTGTTAGGACCAGTGTATGCCTTTTCTATGGCTTTGATAGCTTGATGTTTCTTGTATCCATTTTTTAGGAAAACTTTAGTAAGGTGTTCTATTTCTTCTTCTAGGTGTTCCTTGTCAGAAATTCTAAGGGCTTTGGTTGCTAATGTGTTGAGGAAACCTAGTTTGAATGCGATGGATCCGGAAGTAAATCTACATAAACAAAATATATTTGATAATAAAATCAAATATGTAGGCACCTAAACAAGGACATATCGGCAATGTACTTCGATGATTCTAGACTATTTTGCAAATATGATAATAAGTAGAAAGTGAATATCCGGGAAATTTGACCATCCTAGTCAAACAATTAAACTTAACATTAGGGGATTTTTGAGGTCTAAAATGGGTCTCTTAAGGAAATTATAAACTAATAATGGAAATAATAAAACAATATTAGATTACATCATCAAATTTTAGAGGGGAAAAAAATCAACTCGTATTTTCAACTTATCTCCCTATCGGTTTATTCAAATTTCGAGTGGAAACACTCATTGGATGCAGAATTTGATTCCTAATGTAAGTAGTACATATGTTGCATACTTTTGATGGACTCTTATACATGAAAAATGAGAAATACATGAAATGCATGATTGAAATCATGTTTTTTCATGTATTTCTCATTTTTGATGTAGCGGGGTTCATTGAAAGTATGCAACATGGGTATTCCTTAGATGAGGAATTAAATTTTTCATCCAACAAGTACTTCCGATCGAAATTTGAGTAAAAACGTAGGGAGATAAATCGAAATACAAGTTGAAAAAATAATTTTATTATTTTTAATCTTTTTACTTTTTACTCTAAAAATGGTAAATCATCTCCCATGGTTGACATCATCATCTTGAATCCTATTGGTTCTTATAAAGTTTATTTTGCTAGTACATTTTTCTTAGGAGGTCCATTTTAGACCTCAAAATTCACCCAAAATTCCCCTAATGATTTTATCCAACATATTTATAAAATGTTTTCAAATCTGCCATCAAAATAAAAATGACCATGTACTTTCATGTTAAAAGTTGTTACACAACTTTGGAATGACCCGATAATTCTATACACAGTCATAAATCGTTAACCTAGCAGAGACAAATTTAATCCACCAATGTTGTTAACCAAACTAACAATTCCATTTATAGTGAGTGGAGTTAGTCACTATATGGCGGATAAAACCATTTGAAATGGGGAGACAATAAAATAAATTAAATCACATATGCAATGTGTGGTAGATTTCAGGATAAAATTTAGAATTAACCAGGCATGCACGTAAGAGTGTAGTTCCTAATCAAATAAAAACAACTTCTTCAACTTAAGTTTGCTACATACTTTATAATATATACAAATTTATTAATTGTATTTGAAACCTAATTTGAATGTACATCCCACTTCATTACCACATATTTCATTTTGTTTCACCACCATCTCATCATAATAATTTGCATTGAAATTTATACATATTTATAATTCATATTTCATCCACATAAATTTATTTCAAATTAACATTTAAAAATTAAATCTAATTAAAAGTTAAATTGAAGTATAAATAATAATATTTTTTATTTAATAATTATTTTATTAATTAATCTATCTTGAAATTTAAATATATTTATAAACAAACACCTACATTGAACAGGAGTCAGGTCGACTTGCTAACCTTGTCTTTTTCCTGGGCCCACATTAGGTCGGAATTCAGAATTGGTTGGGGGCCGACTCTCTTTTGGTGCACACTTTTAACCATAAGACCAAAGGACCGTCTCTCGACTTGCACACTTGACTCTCGTTTAATTAAATTTTCAAATTAAATAATTATAAAAAAATACCCTTTTTTAAATTTTGAAAGTTTGTTAAAAATATTTTTCGTAGATTTATCTTTAATAAATTTATTAACTCTAAGTAATATATCTTTTTTAAATTTTGAAAGTTTGTTAAAAATATTTTTCGTAGATTTATCTTTAATAAATTTATTAACTCTAAGTAATATATCTTTTTAAAATTGATTCAAATTAAAACATGACAATATAATTAACCAAATACCTAATAATATTAATAATCATTTAAAATATGTATTAATAATCATTTAAACTACTTTTCAAATTATGATAAAAGCATCTATATTTTACCGATTAATATTCAAGTCGTATATTTTGCTTTTGTTTCTGTGAATCATGCACTTCACTTCTCAATTACTGCCCTATGGCCTTCCTTTCAAATCTCGTTGCTTAGGCTCCAGAATGTAAACAAAATAATAAAATATAAAGAAGCAGTGATTCTTCTCTGCTCATGGAACCCTAGCGCCTCTCCTCAATGACGCTCTCTACCTTGTTCTTTTCTCAACGACGCTCTCTACTTGGCTCTACCGTTGATGTAAATAATATTTAATAAATATATAATTAAAGCTTATTAAGAATGATGTAGCTATTGATTTTGTTGTCCACAAAAATTAATATCGACATTGAAGTATGTGTCACAAAGTACTCAACCATTAGCGATCACCCATGTAAGTTGTAGCTCGTTGCAAATTTTAAGAAATGTGTTCTCCCCAATTTGTTGTATGATAGTTTATTGTTTGATTAGATCCATGGAGTGTTATATTTTCGACGGGTGTTGAAAAATGTGCAACAAGAAATGTTAAATTTAGAATGTGCTAAAAATAGACTTGCTAAAAATAGCATGTCTAAAAATAGCAGTTTGGCCAGTGAGGTCATTGGCCACATTGGGTGAGAGGTGAAACCACTAAAAATAGATAGTTATAAAAATAGCATTTATGGGTCCCTTCCTATTTATAGCAATCCCTAGTCTATCTATAGGAAGTAAAATTAATTTTGGTCTTAACAGAAGTTGGAAATATTAATTAATTAATTCAGCTGAGTTAATTAGTTAAGGAAATTCGAATTTTAAGTCTTTGTGAGCATGCACATGATTTCCTCCATTGATTGAGGGAATAAGTATGAGTTCTATAATGAGAGAATAAGTTGACTTAGTTCTAACTAGTCAAGTCCAGTTAGATTATTTTAACAAGTTGTTAAAATAATAAGATATAGTTTGTTAATGCTTGCATGCATGTGACAACTATTATTTTATATAACTGAGGATCCACTCATGGATAACTATTGCATGTTAGTTTTGTCAGAGACCAGTTGAGATCAAATGTGGGACAGTGTACTATCAGATGCTTGGACATTTCTAGTTCGTATTCCTTGCATGGAGAAGGATCTATTTTAGGAGATTGGAGGACTTGTGGCCTATATATTGAGGCCTAGGTAGTCCATGATTTTCATCTTCTGATTGAAGATCATCAGAATACAGAGAGAGCAGGATAACTATTAAGCTGATTCTTTTTGTATTGTGAATAGGATTTCCACTTGGTTGATAATACATGGTTGGGGTTTTATGTTGGTTCTTTCCCTTGGATATATCTTGTGTTATGTGTGATTATTTCTCTTGATCAGTTATGCATGTTTCTACTTGATGCTGCTCATGAATTCGATTATGCTTCCGCTTAGTGTTTTGTAGAAGTAGAACAAGTATTATTCTTTAGGACATTGCATATATCGGTTTGATCTACAGGTGAAATTTCTTCATGGTATCAGAGCACAGTGATCAAGCAAGAACAATATACTAGCAGGAGAAATTTGAAGTTTATTATTCGAGATATAGATCTCAAGTTCTTCTCACATCTATTTCATCAATGGTGTTCTATGGTTTGAGGCTTGAGTATGCCCTTGATGGCAGCTCAAACTATATAGCTTGGAAGGATCACATGGAGGTAGTTTTGGAAGATAATGGCCTTAAGGATTTCATTGATCAAGAAATTCCTAAGCCTATTGACAAGACTGAGCAGGTGGAATGGAGGAAGTGTGTGGCTAGAGCTAGGAGAATTCTCTTGGAGGGACGAGCCTCCATGGGAAGGAGACTCTGCATGTAATGTGGAAAACATTGAAAAATTTATATCAGAATAGTAGTGATGAGAGGAAGTTGGCACTGAAGGACAAACTTCGAAAGATCAAGTGTGAAAGGGACGAGACGATCTCTATGTATCTGACCAAGCTCATCACATGCAGGGATGAGCTTGCAAGTGTAGGGGTCGTGACATCGGATGAGGATATGGTGATTCTAGCACTCCTTGGCCTTCCTAAGAGCCAGCATAGCTACCAGGACTCGGTGAATGGAAGGGAGAAACTGCCAAATTGGGAATGACTATGGTCAGATTTGATGTAGGAGGAGATAAAATAGAGCACCAGAGGCAGTTCTTCATCCATGCATGATGAGGAGAATTGTGCCTTAGCGAGTAAGGCGAAGAAGGGGAAGGAGAAGGTTTCTCTTTCCGAATCCAGTTCTTCCAATGATGGGAAGAAGGTTGACAAATCGAAATTGCAATTCTTTCGTTGTCATGAGGTGGGCCATTATGTTGCAAATTGTCCACGGAGGAAATCCAAGAAGGGATCTGGGGAAGGATCTGAAGGTGAGGCACTTGCTTCATAGTTTGAGTTGGATTTCACACTCTTCGCATGCATGGTTTCATCCATGGTGGGAAGTGGTTGGTTTCTTGATAGTGGAGCTTCTTTCCACATGATCAGCGACAAGAGTTTGTTCAATACTTTAGAGGAGAAAGATATCCAGATACTCATAGCGATGGGTAATGATGAGAAGTATAGTGTCTCAGGTGTAGGCACGGTTATTTTTTAGAGGGAGCATGGATCTCGCCTTACCTTGAACGATGTCAAGTATGTACCAGGACTAAAGAGAAACTTGGTGTCGATCGCGATGCTGCAAGACAGAGGTTATGATGTAGTCTTCAGTAAGGGAAAGGTTTTCCTTAGACACATCATCACTAGACAGGTGAAGCAGATTGGTTCACGGGTCAAGAACCTATATGCTCTTGAGCAAGATGCATGCAAAGCCTTGAGCAACAAGGCAACTGATGGAGACTTTGTGGTTGAGAGGGAGGGTATATTACCTCTCAACATGCAGAGCCAAAAGAAGTCTTAGAAAATTGTGGAGGAGCCATGATTGGTGCAGCAACTTCAGGAGGTTGTGGAGCAGCCACAACAGGGGAAGCTGAGTGGAGATCGAGTAGAGACATCTACTCATGCAGAGACCTACAATAGGGGGAAAATTTGAGCCAGGTGGGCTGAGGGATCACATGCAGCCATACCTCCAGGTAGGAGGTGGGGCGATATAAAGTGATTGTCCCAAGGAGGAGGGGCAAGATCCTTGAGGTACCCAACCTCTTGGATGAGACCTTGCTACAGGAGCCCCAATGTGGAGTAGTAGGAACTGACTGATTGGGTAGAGATAGATGCGGATGGAGTAGCAGAGAGAGAGACAATGCAGGGAATCCTAGGACAGCGCATAACTAGCAAGCTGCAGCAATGCGAGAGGGGCACAAGTGTTTTGCATAGTGCTAGGTGGCACAAAGAGGTGTGCAATGGTGTGAGATGCATGGAGATGTTGCAGTAGCGCAGATGTCAGAGAGGGAGCACTTGTCAGCAGCAGGTAGAGCTTCAGCATCAGAGTATGTTCCTAGCCCAATAGAGTGGTTAGTTGGGAGTGCTTTTGTTCCAAGTGTTGTTGGAGCAAGTGGACCGAGTAGATGTGTTGCATGCAGAACATTCCAAAGTTACAGGATCGGGTTTGTGAGAAAGCCTTTCTTGTTGAGAGGGAGTGTTGAAAAATGTGCAACAAGAAATGTTAAATTTAGAATGTGCTAAAAATAGCATGTCTAAAAATATCAGTTTGGCTAGTGAGGTCATTGGCCACATTGGGTGAGAGGTGAAACCGCTAAACACTCTCATGAATACTCTTTATCTTAATTAATTAGCATTAACGAGATAAATACCATTGGAATCAATATACATTGTCTGCGATTGATGATCCATTAAGTATTAACCAGTGAAAGGAATGGTATGTAATCGGAGAATTTAAACCATGGTCCCATCCATTCATAAATTTGTAGTCATCGTAAAATACATCTAGCATGTCTATCAATCTACAGTACAATGAAGCCATAGATTATGGTATCAAATCCAATCTATATTAAATGCATAATTTACTAAGGGATGACGTCCACCCTCGAAACCCATAGTCGGGGATGTGGTGGGGGGCTGACGTCACATGAAAATTTCAACAAAAAATCTAATGTTAACTATAGAAAATTGAAAATTTTCACTAATACGGACAAACTAATAGCTTAGAACCGATCATAGATGTCATTGCGTAAGGAATGACATAACAAATAAAAATGATTATAAAAAAATTATGTGCGTACATCAAATCAACACTGATAATCACTTATAGTAATTTTTTTGGACAAGTGTTACATGTTAGTGTGGTTTTTTTTTTTTTAACAAATGAATTGCAAACCTCATTAAATTAGTCATATTAGTGTTCTCAACCATCATAAAATTGGGATAATTTTTTTACAAAAATTTAAAAATAATTTTTAATTAACAAATATTTAGTTTAATATTTGGATATTTGACAAAACAATTGTTTTGAATAAAAACAATTAATTGAAAATCAACGTTAGTTTGACAAAACTTATTACAATACACTTCATCAAGTATAATAATAATATATGGTTTAAATAGTATTTTGTATAAGAGAATCTAGATGGTAGGTATGTTATAAGAAATTTTAATAAAATAAATAATAATTGGAATTGAATATAATTTTGAGAAAATAAAGTATAATAAAATATTTTGATATTTTAGTGTGGGATTGGTAAAATATTAATATTTCTTTTTGTTTATCAATTATATATTGTGATCAATTATATTTATTTGGTGGATTTCAATGTTAAAAAAATTTAACCCCGTGGGGTAGCTTGAGTAGTTCAATATCTTGAATCACAAAGGGAAATATATACATATATATATATAAAGAAATTAAGAATTATAAATGGTTGGCAACATTTATATCTTTTAACTTAAATATGTCTCAGTATTATAAGATTTTTTTTCAAAACCTAGCAAGTTGTGTTAGTTTCTTAAACTTTTTATGTCAAGTTAAGTGCCTTTATTTTATTTCTTGATATATATTTTATTATTTTTAAACATGGGTAAATATTTTTTGGTGCCTCCTCATCATCAGTATCAAACTTTGGGTGCCTTAAACCCTCAAAATCTAATCGCACTAGCAATATTTGACTAAAGATAAAAGAAGGACATGAAGATGGGACTTTATCTACTTATGTGTACATAAGTCATGAGACCATTAATATAATATCTCTAGGTGTAACCACATGTTTGACCACTATTGTAAGGTTTTCTCATGCCTTCTAGAATTAGTAACCCTTACCAAAATTGAACCTTACTGAATGGTGAAAAACTCCTTGCTTTTCACTCTTAAATCCAACTCCTTTAAATCAATTTTATATACATATTTTAGTACTTTTATATCTTCTCTATTGATTAAATTATTTATTCATTTATTTTATTAACTTCATATATTGAATAAATACTGATTATTTTCTAATATAACTATCTTTTGCTTAATTATCTTACACCTAATATAACTAAATTTATATTTATTTACCTCACTAATAATACCATTTATATAAATTAAGTAAATAATTTACTTTTGCTATAATTTTATATTTATTTATTTATTTAATAAATAAACAAATATTTTTATTATTTATATTTATAAATAATTTATTATTTTATTTATATTTCTATATATTTAGTTATCTCACCCTAATATAACTAAACTTATATATGATTTTATAATTTACCTTTGCTATTATATTTATTAATTTATAATTTTTGAACAGTAATCCCATGGCCAAAATTATGAAGGATGTAAAAAAGATTATCTCAGATTCCAGCCTTGAGGAAAAATTGAAGAAGAAATTAACCCCCTCTTGTGAAACCATCCCTAGAATCTATGGATTACCCAAGATCCATAAGGAGGGGGTCCCCCTTAGACCAATAGTTAATACTATTGGCTCCCCAACCTATGAGCTTGCTAAATATGTCGCCAAGATTCTAAAACCCCTGGTTGGAAATACTGACTCCTTCATTAAAGACTCGCACGACTTTGTGAACCTTATTAAGAATGAAAGAATGGAAAAGGACGACATCCTTGTGAGCTTTGACGTGGTTTCCTTATTCACGAAGATTCCTCTTGATGAAGCCATTCAGGTTATAAGAGGTGTCACTGATCCAGAGACCGCAAAGTTGGCTGAAGTCTGCTTAAGGTCAACTGTATTCACATTCCAAGGAACATTTTATGAACAGACATCTGGTGTAGCAATGGGATCACCCCTCTCGCCAATTGTGGCCAACTTATACATGGAATACTTCGAGAAAAAGGCCTTGGAATCTTATCCTTTAAAACCAGCTTGGTGGAAGCGTTTTGTCGATGACACCAATATAAAATGGACCCATGGTAAAACAGAACTCGACAAGTTTTTTAATCACCTTAACTCCATCTCCCCTGATATTAAATTCACTATGGAGCTTGAAGAAAATATGAGCATTCCTTTCTTGGACATTCTTATCATCAGAAAAGAGGATGGCTCTTTGGGCCATAAGGTTTTCAGGAAGTCAACTCACACGGAGAGCTACCTTCATGCAGATTCCCACCATCACCCAGCCCAAAAGCTTGGCGTTCTGAACACTCTTGCCATTAGAGCCCTCCGGATTTCTGACTCAGATCACATAAATGAAGAAAAGAGGCATTTGGTTTCAACTTTCAAAAATATAGGCTACAAGGATCATGAGATTAAGAAAGCCATAAAGAAAGCTGAAAGGAGGTTGTCATCTCCCAAACCTAAAGATGAGAATCAACCTCAGGATGGTAAAGTTTTTCTCCCTTATATCCATGGGGTCACAGATAAAATGGCAAAGATCCTAAGAAAGAATAATATTATAACTCAATTCTCAGCTCCCGGTACCATCAGACAAAGTTTAAAATCTGTTAAGGATGATATTGACAAGCAACAGCTTAAAGGAGTCTATAAAATAGACTGTTCATGTGGAAAAAGCTACATAGGTGAAACTGGTCGCTCCCTCCAGACAAGACTGAAAGAACATGGCGCTGACATCAGGAATGGAAGATCCCGTACCTCAGCCTTGGCAGAGCACTCCTCGAAGACTAAACACCACATCTGCTTAGAAAACGCATCAATTATCGCAAGAGAAGAGCAGCATCAGAGACGGAAAATCAGAGAAGCCCTCGAAATCTTGAAGCATCCGTGTAATCTGAACAGAGACAACGGTTTGGAGATCAGCGGAAGCTGGCTTCCACTGATCAGTGAAATCAAGAAGCGTCTGCCCGGCCCCAGGTAAGTTGTCAAAAAGGTAAGATGATTAATATATATATTAATATAAGTCTACATATGAATTTAAATATTATTATAGATAGTAGGATAGTGTTGATCTTAATATTAATTTTGGTATTAGGTTTTTTATATTCTATTATAGCTCTCTTTAATATAATATAATTACAAGCATGTTTTTAATATAATTTAGACTTTAATGTATGTTTTAATATAGTTTAGTTTTTAATATAGAATTTAATAAAGAATTTAGGTTATTTTAAATATTAATTTATTTAGATTAGGCTTTATTGATATAACTTTCTTTTTTATTTATTTATTTATTAAGTTAGTTAGATAGATTCTAGGTTATTCTATTATTAAGGTTTTATAGTGATCTAGTTTTATAAAATTTAAAGTTTCATAGGCCTTAGGTTATTTAAATATTATTGTTATATTATTATTAGGTTTTATGATATTTTTATTAAAATATATATTAGTTTTAAGATAGTAATATTAATTTAGTTTTTAGTTATATAAATGTTATTGATATTAATATTATATATATATATTGTTGGACCTTAGCATATTTTCTAGTTTTTCTTTTTTAGTTTTTTAGTTTTTTTGATTTTAATATTAATATAGGGTTGAGGTCATATATAGATTTTTGATATTAATATTAATATTTATTTTAGTCTTTTAGATATTAATTTTAATATTGGTTTTAGTTTAGAGTTTTTGTTTTATTGATATTAAATAATTGATATTAATATAAAAATTAAATAATTAATTTATAAAAATAAAATAATTGATATTAATTTATAATTATTAAAATTAGTATTAATTTTAGGTTTCATTTTATAGCCGACCTGTGGTGCTCCTTTATTATTCCCTCATTAGTATTTATTTCTTCCTTCTGGCTCTTCTTTTATCATCTTCTATCATCTTTCTCTTACCCTGATGATGGATCCCATTTGGGATTCGAAACGTTGGTGTAAAAATTCCATTACTGTGGGTTCTCCGGTCAAAAATTCAAAAAGCTCAAACCACAGATCTCTGAAATCCAATTTTAGATTTATTTTTATTTAATAAATAAATAAATATAAATTATTATTATTTATATTTTTATAAATAAATATAGATTATTATATTTTTATATATTTATTTAAATAAATAAATAATTTATTATTACTTTTATATAGTTATTTAGTTATCTCACACCTAATTTAACTAAATTTATATTTATTATTTATATATCTATATATTTAGTTATCTCACACCTAATATAACTAATACTTATATATTTATATATGATTTTATATTTATAAATTAAGTAAATAATTTACCTTTGCTATTATATTTATTAACTTATATTTTTAGATTTATTTTTATTTAATTAATAAATATAAATTATTATTTTTATAATTTTATTTATCTAAATAAATAAATATAAATTATTATATTTTATATATTTATATATTTATTTAATAAATAAAGAATTTATTTATATATTTATATATTTATCTCACACCTAATTTAACTAAATTTATATATATTTATTTATTTTTGATTTATTTATTATTATAATTTTATCATTGATTTATTTCTTACCTATTTTAACTAAATTTGACCTTGCTCCTTAAGTCAAACTTTGGCCAGGTAACCGTTGGTGTCTCTGCTCTAGCTATTTAAACAGGCTAAGCTGGATCTGTTCTTCAACTTGTCCTGGCGATGAACCACACTGGTTGGTTCGAAACGCGTCGACAAAAGATTGGTTATGTGATTTTTCCGAAGATTATCTAAACAACTTCATATATTCTTTATTCCTTTTATTTATTATGTGAGATCTCATACTCATTTCCTATTTTACTCACTTTATATCTTATTTGTTTGTTAACTTGATCACTTGTTTATTTTACCAGCATAGATCCATCTTAACTTTAGATCTACCAAGGTTTGAGTAGGATCAAATTCCTTGAGATGCAAATATTTCCTCAAGTTTTGCACTTAAAGAATAGGTTTGCATCTTAAGAGATTTGATCTCTCGCGACACTTCATAGATTAGGAGGCAATATTGATCTATGTTGGTTTATATATAAAAAATACTTATGTTTTTTACTTTTAAAAAATTTAACTCACACAAAAACATCAATTTACTTGATTTATACATAGACTAAATATTTATTATTTTTTACTTTCATAAAATTTACCTCACTTCAATGTAATTTTTTCACACAACATTTTAGTTTTGTAGGTATTCCAATTTCATTCAACATTTTACAAACACAACATTTCAGTTTTGTAAGTATTCTAATTCCAATTTCATACAACACTTTTCATGTAATATACAATATTTTAGTTTTGTAAGTATTGCAATCTATTGCAATATTTCACACATATTAGGACTTGGAATTTTAGAGCCTTAATAAACCTTCAACAACCAGAGACTCTCCCCGAGCGTGCCCCTGCTACTGCTAGGTCAAGCTGACTTGTTCACGCCTCGCCCCTACGAAGACTTCACCGGAGGCGGCCACTGCTCATCAGGCCTTCTCAGCTCTGGTTAGGTCCTTACCTCCCCAGAGGCCTCGCCCAACAATCTCCAAGTTCGTGAAGAAGCTCGATGTTTTGCAGGAAGTTAATCTGCCCCCAGCTCTACCTCGTATGGCCGCTCTTGCTCTAGCAGAACGAGGTCTCATTGGGCAATTTACTGGGCTCTGGCCATCACCGAAAACAGTTCAAAGATGGGTTGAAAGGAATTGGTCTGATAAAATACAAGGCAAAATCTCCATCCGATTATGTGGAAAAGGGTATTTTACCTTTCATTTTGAAACAAGAGAAGACAAAGACTTGATATTCAGGAATGGGCCCTATTTTATGGATTCAAGAGGTCTATATCTCAACAAATGGACTTCGGACTTCGATCCCGAGTTGGATATTCCGAGCGTTGTTCCTATTTGGGTTTGGCTTCCGCATCTCCCTCTCCACTGCTGGGGAGATGAATCGGTCCAAGCTATTGGGAACGCAGTGGGAAGATACATTGACCACAGTGAACCAAAAGAAAACATGCAGGCTTGTGCTCGCATATGCGTAGAAGTAGATCTAGGCAAAGGTGATCTAGGTGGATGTTGGTGGCCACCCACCTATCCCATTTGGACCCCCACAACTGTCTCTTTCAGTTTTTCAGTTTCCTTAATTATAACATAGTTTACTATTTTTAGCAGTTTTTCGGGTCCTAAACTTTCGGAGCCGTTTTGAGGCCCTAAACGACGTTTTTTGGGAAATCCACCGCCAGTGATTTTTTTGATAAAAATCGTCTTTTTCGTTGTAGTCCTCGGAGAGATCTTTCCAACGGGCTATCATGCGCGTCAAACGGAGATAGTACGACCAATTCGCGACCCCGGGAAGTTGATGTACTAACTTACCCAAAAACGAGGCCCACAATTTGGCGTTTCATCTTCTAGGGTTAGGTTTTGGAATGTGAAGGGTTTTCCATTGTTTCTCAACAATAAATAGGCCCTCGAGCCTCATTGTAACACAGTTCGAAACAGTTCAGAGGCATGTAGCCGACACATCTCTTCTCAGAGATAAGCTACCATCACCCTAGTTGGTTTATTTCTATTTGTAAGCATATTTCAATATTCTCCATTAATGAAATGAAGTATTATTTCCGCTGCATCTCTATTTTTATGGTTATCGCATCTCTATATTTATGGTTATCTCTGTAATCTATTGCGTTCCTGTTTAAATCCGGATCAGTGGTATCAGAGCGGTCTGCTTTTTCTCTGTTTTTCTTTGCATGTCCCCAACAAGGTCGGGATATAAGGAGTTAGGGCTTGAACTGGTCGAACCTTTGCAAGACCAGCCTCGCAAATCCCGACGGCCTCCCATGGCGGATGAGAAGAAAGACGAGGGGGCAGGAGATCTTATCAAAATCTTGCTCGAAGAAGCGCTCGAGCGGCAAAGGAACGCGATGATGGATAGCTTTGCGCAGATCCTTCAGCGGCTACCCAGAGGTGACGCATCGGCTTCCAACAGCGACTCTGGAAATGCCACACCCTTCAAGGTACAAGTTAATTTTGAAATCCCCATATTCGAGGGTCAAATAGACGCAGATGTCGTAGATAAATGGTTAAATCTGCTAGATGGGTATTTTTCTGTTCATGAATTTTCAAATCGGGAAAAGATTGTTTTCGCTCTTCTCAAAGCAGCTCACCACGTCAAGGACTGGTGGGAAACCTACTGCGAGCAGAAGGATGAAAGTACAGGCTCACTATTTTCAGCCGCACCCACTTGGAATGACTTCCGGGATGCCATCAAGGAGCAGTACTACCCTGTCGGAAACTATGAGGACAAATACATCAAATGGACCACACTGTGGCAGGGACGAGACCAAGATGTGCCGGAGTTCACAAACATTTTTCATACCCTTCGCACACAGTTGGGTATCAAAGATTCTGAGCTGCATCTGGTACTCAAATACCGCAGCTGCCTACACAGATACATCCAAGAAGAGATGGGATTCTTGAACATCTCCTCACTCGGCACAGCATACCGATACGCTGTCAAAATCGAGCAAAAGTTCAAACAAAAGAAGCGAGACTTTGGATCTGCAAATCCAAAGCCCAAAGGACAAAGCCAAGGCAAGGTGACCCAAGACAACCCGTCAGAAAAGAACAACACCACGAAGCCGAAGGACACAGGAAAGTGGTGTGAGTTCCACAAGAGTCCCACTCATAACACAAGTGAGTGTCGGACCAAGCAGTCGCTGGTGGCCGAGCTGAAGGCTTCTGAATCAGATGCATGTTCCGACTCTGAGTCAGAACCCGACAAGGGGAATGACAAAGGGAAGCAGATCATTGATGTGGATCCCAGCGCCACTGTTGCTACTACCAAGATCCAGAAAAATGAACCCGAAGATCCAGAGGAGGGGGAACGTCTTTTCCACTCACAGATGTGGGTGAAGGGTTCGCCGCTACAATTCATTGTCGACAGTGGTAGCCAAAAGAACCTCATTTCAGCAGAGGTCGTGAAGCGGTTGGGCCTACCAACTACACCACACCCACAGCCGTACAGTATCGGTTGGCTTCACGAAGGACGAGATCTCAAAGTTCGCCAGCAGTGTCGCCTTCCCTATAGCATCAAGCCCTTCATAGACGAGGTATTGTGTGATGTTACACCTCTGGATGTTTGTGATGTACTATTAGGCCAGCCCTACTTGTGGAGGCGACATGCTGTGTATGAGTCAAGGCCTCGCGCTGTCATCATTTCTTTGGATAATTCATTATACAGGATATCGGAGGTAGCCCCACCTACCGCCACCTCTTTGATTACTGCTAAGAAAGGCAACAAGCTCATCTCACAGACTAGGAAATTTATTTTTTGTCTGGTTCGCTCCCAAAGTAAGGGGAAGATCGTTGCTACATCCATGACCCCCGAGAAGGGTTCCTCCACACAGCAGCAGAAAAAGAGGGATACAGTCGTGACAGAACACAGGAACAACTTCTCCTTACCCAGAGGGGTACCACACAAGTTTCAGGTGGACGACAAAGTTTGGTTACCTTTGCAGAGGGAGCGCCTTACCAGAACCCATCAGAAACTCAGACCACTTCGACATGGTCCTTACACCAGTAACAAGGCTACGGGAAACAATGCTTTGAAGCACAACGCTCCTCCATTCCTTCGCTTGCACCGAGTGTTCAATGTGGACCATCACCGACCATGCTCCCCACCATTTCTGGACACATCAGAGATTGCAGAACAGCTCACCAGAGACCCAGCTCAGCAGAAGCTTCCTCATCTCAGGGAGGAACTCAACGCAATGGGGACCATTGCTTCCTAAGGGGGGAGGAATGATCTAGGTGGATGTTGGTGGCCACCCACCTATCCCATTTGGACCCCCACAACTGTCTCTTTCAGTTTTTCAGTTTCCTTAATTATAGCATAGTTTACTATTTTTAGCAGTTTTTCGGGTCCTAAACTTCCGGAGCCGTTTTGAGGCCCTAAACGACGTTTTTTGGGAAATCCACCGCCAGCGATTTTTTTGATAAAAATTGTCTTTTTCATCGTAGTCCTCGGAGAGATCTTTCCAACGGGCTATCATGCGCGTCAAACGGAGATAGTACGACCAATTCGCAACCCCGGGAAGTTGATGTACTAACTTACCCAAAAACGGGGCCCACAATTTGGCGTTTCATCTTCTAGGGTTAGGTTTTGGAATGTGAAGGGTTTTCCATTGTTTCTCAACAATAAATATGCCCTCGAGCCTCATTGTAACACAGTTCGAAACAGTTCAGAGGCATGTAGCCAACACATCTCTTCTCAGAGATAAGCTACCATCACCCTAGCTGGTTTATTTCTATTTGTAAGCATATTTCAATATTCTCCATTAACGAAATGAAGTATTATTTCTGCTGCATCTCTATTTTTATGGTTATCGCATCTCTATATTTATGGTTATCTCTGTAATCTATTGCGTTCCTGTTTAAATCCGGATCAGTGGTATCAGAGCGGTCTGCTTTTCCTCTGTTTTTCTTTGCATGTCCCCAACGAGGTCGGGATATAAGGAGTTAGGGCTTGAACTAGTCGAACCTTTGCAAGACCAGCCTCGCAAATCCCGACAGCCTCCCATGGCGGATGAGAAGAAAGACGAGGGGGCAGGAGATCTTATCAAAATCTTGCTCGAAGAAGCGCTCAAGCGGCAAAGGAACGCGATGATGGATAGCTTTGCGCAGATCCTTCAGCGGCTACCCAGAGGTGACGCATCAGCTTCCAACAGCAACTCTGGAAATGCCACACCCTTCAAGGTACAAGTTAATTTTGAAATCCCCATATTCGAGGGTCAAATAGACGGAGATGTCATAGATAAATGGTTAAATCTGCTAGATGGGTATTTTTCTGTTCATGAATTTTCAAATCGGGAAAAAATTGTTTTCGCTCTTCTCAAAGCAACTCCCCACGTCAAGGACTGGTGGGAAACCTACTGCGAGCAGAAGGATGAAAGTACAGGCTCACTATTTTCAGCCGCACCCACTTGGAATGACTTCCGGGATGCCATCAAGGAGCAGTACTACCCTGTCGGAAGCTATGAAGACAAATACATCAAATGGACCACATTGCGGCTGGACGAGACCAAGATGTGCCAGAGTTCACAAACATTTTTCATACCCTTCGCACACAGTTGGGTATCAAAGATTCTGAGCTGCATCTGGTACTCAAATACCGCGGCTGCCTGCACAGATACATCCAAGAAGAGATGGGGTTCTTGAACATCTCCTCACTCAGCACAGCATACCGATACGCTGTCAAAATCGAGCAAAAGTTCAAACAAAAGAAGCGAGACTTTGGATCTGCAAATCCAAAGCCCAAAGGACAAAGCCAAGGCAGGGTGACCCAAGACAACCCATCAGAAAAGAACAACACCACGAAGCCGAAGGACACAGGAAAGTGGTGTGAGTTCCACAAGAGTCCCACTCATAACACAAGTGAGTGTCGGACCAAGCAGTCGCTGGTGGCCGAGCTGAAGGCTTCTGAATCAGATGCATGTTCCGACTCTGAGTCAGAACCCGACAAGGGGAATGACAAAGGGAAGCAGATCATTGATGCGGATCCCAGCGCCACTGTTGCTACTGCCAAGATCCAGAAAAATGAGCCCGAAGATCCAGAGGAGGGGGAACGTCTTTTCCACTCACAGATGTGGGTGAAGGGTTCACCGCTACAATTCATTGTCGACAGTGGCAGCCAAAAGAACCTCATTTCAGCAGAGGTCGTGAAGCGGTTGGGCCTACCAACTACACCACACCCACAGCCGTACAATATCGGTTGGCTTCACGAAGGACGAGATCTCAAAGTTCGCCAGCAGTGCCGCCTTCCCTATAGCATCAAGCCCTTCACAGACGAGGTATTGTGTGATGTTACACCTCTGGATGTTTGTGATGTACTATTAGGCCAGCCCTACTTGTGGAGGCGACATGCTGTGTATGAGTCAAGGCCTCGCGCTGTCATCATTTCTTTGGATAATTCATTATACAGGATACCGGAGGTAGCCCCACCTACCGCCACCTCTTTGATTACTGCTAAGAAAGGCAACAAGCTCATCTCACAGACTAGGAAATTTATTTTTTGTCTGGTTCGATCCCAAATTAAGGGGAAGATCGTTGCTACATCCATGACCCCCGAGAAGGGTTCCTCCACACAGCAGCAGAAACAGAGGGATACAGTCGTGACAGAACATAGGAACAACTTCTCCTTACCCAGAGGGGTACCACACAAGTTTCAGGTGGACGACAAAGTTTGGTTACATTTGCAGAGGGAGCGCCTTACCAGAACCCATCAGAAACTCAGACCACTTCGACATGGTCCTTACACCAGTAACAAGGCTACGGGAAACAATTCTTTGAAGCACAGCGTTCCTCCATTCCTTCACTTACACCGAGTGTTCAATGTGGACCGTCGCCGACCATGCTCCCCACCATTTCTGGACACATCAGAGATTGCAGAACAGCTCACTAGAGACCCAGCTCAGCAGAAGCTTCCTCATCTCAGGGAGGAACTCAACGCAATGGGGACCATTGCTTCCTAAGGGGGGAGGAATGATCTAGGTGGATGTTGGTGGCCACCCACCTATCCCATTTGGACCCCCACAACTGTCTCTTTCAGTTTTTCAGTTTCCTTAATTATAGCATAGTTTACTATTTTTAGCAGTTTTTCGGGTCCTAAACTTTCGGAGCCGTTTTGAGGCCCTAAACGACGTTTTTTGGGAAATCCACCGACTGCGATTTTTTTGATAAAAATCATCTTTTTCGTCGTAGTCCTCGGAGATATCTTTCCAACGGGCTATCATGCGCGTCAAACGGAGATAGTACGACCAATTCGCGACCCCGGGAAGTTGATGTACTAACTTACCCAAAAACGGGGCCCACAATTTGGCATTTCATCTTCTAGGGTTAGGTTTTGGAATGTGAAGGGTTTTCCATTGTTTCTCAACAATAAATAGGCCCTCGAGCCTCATTGTAACACAGTTCGAAACAGTTCAGAGGCATGTAGCCGACACATCTCTTCTCAGAGATAAGCTACCATCACCCTAGCTGGTTTATTTCTATTTGTAAGCATATTTCAATATTCTCCATTAATGAAATGAAGTATTATTTCCGCTGCATCTCTATTTTTATGGTTATCGCATCTCTATATTTATGGTTATCTCTGTAATCTATTGCGTTCCTGTTTAAATCCGGATCAGTGGTATTAGAGCGGTCTGCTTTTTCTCTGTTTTTCTTTGCATGTCCCCAACGAGGTCGGGATATAAGGAGTTAGGGCTTGAACTGGTCGAACCTTTGCAAGACCAGCCTCGCAAATCCCGACGGCCTCCCATGGCAGATGAGAAGAAAGAGGGGGCAGGAGATCTTATCAAAATCTTGCTCGAAGAAGCGCTCGAGCGGCAAAAGAACGCGATGATGGATAGCTTTGCGCAGATCCTTCAGCGGCTACCCAGAGGTGACGCATCGGCTTCCAACAGCGACTCTGGAAATGCACACCCTTCAAGGTACAAGTTAATTTTGAAATCCCCATATTCGAGGGTCAAATAGACGGAGATGTCATAGATAAATGGTTAAATCTGCTAGATGGGTATTTTTCTTTTGATGAATTTTCAAATCGGGAAAAGATTGTTTTCGCTTTTCTCAAAGCAGCTCCCCACGTCAAGGACTGGTGGGAAACCTACTACGAGCAGAAGGATGAAAGTACAGGCTCACTATTTTCAGCCGCACCCACTTGGAATGACTTCCCGGATGCCATCAAGGAGCAGTACTACCCTGTCGGAAGCTATGAGGACAAATACATCAAATGGACCACACTGCGGCAGGGAGAAGACCAAGATGTGCCAGAGTTCACAAACATTTTTCATACCCTTCGCACACAGTTGGGTATCAAAGATTCTGAGCTGCATCTGGTACTCAAATACCGCGGCTGCCTACACAGATACATCCAAGAAGAGATGGGGTTCTTGAACATCTCTTCACTCGGCACAGCATACCGATACGCTGTCAAAATCGAGCAAAAGTTCAAACAAAAGAAGCGAGACTTTGGATCTGCAAATCCAAAGCCCAAAGGACAAAGCCAAGGCAGGGTGACCCAAGACAACCCGTCAGAAAAGAACAACACCACAAAGCCGAAGGACACAGGAAAGTGGTGTGAGTTCCACAAGAGTCCCACTCATAACACAAGTGAGTGTCGGACCAAGCAGTCGCTGGTGGCCGAGCTGAAGGCTTCTGAATCAGATGCATGTTCCGACTCTGAGTCAGAACCCAACAAGGGGAATGACAAAGGGAAGCAGATCATTGATGCGGATCCCAGCGCCACTGTTGCTACTGCCAAGATCCAGAAAAATGAGCCCGAAGATCCAGAGGAGGGGGAACGTCTTTTCCACTCACAGATGTGGGTGAAGGGTTCGCCGCTACAATTCATTGTCGACAGTGGCAGCCAAAAGAACCTCATTTCAGCAGAGGTCGTGAAGCAGTTGGGCCTACCAACTACAGCACACCCACAGCCGTACAGTATCGGTTGGCTTCACGAAGGACGAGATCTCAAAGTTCGCCAACAGTGCCGCCTTCCCTATAGCATCAAGCCCTTCATAGACGAGGTATTGTGTGATGTTACACCTCTGGATGTTTGTGATCTACTATTAGGCCAGCCCTACTTGTGGAGGCGACATGCTGTGTATGAGTCAAGGCCTCGCGTTGTCATCATTTCTTTGGATAATTCATTATACAGGATACCGGAGGTATCCCCACCTACCGCCACCTCTTTGATTACTGCTAAGAAAGGCAACAAGCTCATCTCACAGACTAGGAAATTTATTTTTTGTCTGGTTCGCTCCCAAAGTAAGGGGAAGATCGTTGCTACATCCATGACCCCCGAGAAGGGTTCCTCCACACAGCAGCAGCAACAGAGGGATACAGTCGTGACAGAACACAGGAACAACTTCTCCTTACCCAGAGGGGTACCACACAAGTTTCAGGTGGACGACAAAGTTTGGTTACATTTGCAGAGGGAGCACCTTACCAGAACCCATCAGAAACTCAGACCACTTCGACATGGTCCTTACACCAGTAACAAGGCTACGGGAAACAATGCTTTGAAGCACAGCGCTCCTCCATTCCTTCGCTTGCACCAAGTGTTCAATGTGGACCATCGCTGACCATGCTCCCCACCATTTCTGGACACATCAGAGATTGCAGAACAGCTCACCAGAGACCCAGCTCAGCAGAAGCTTCCTCATCTCAGGGAGGAACTCAACGCAATGGGGACCATTGCTTCCTAAGGGGGGAGGAATGATCTAGGTGGATGTTGGTGGCCACCCACCTATCCCATTTGGACCCCCACAACTGTCTCTTTCAGTTTTTCAGTTTCCTTAATTATAGCATAGTTTACTATTTTTAGCAGTTTTTCGGGTCCTAAACTTCCGGAGCCGTTTTGAGGCCCTAAACGACGTTTTTTGGTAAATCCACCACCAACGATTTTTTTGATAAAAATCGTCTTTTTCATCGTAGTCCTCAGAGATATCTTTCCAACGGGCTATCATGCGCGTCAAACAGAGATAGTACGACCAATTCGCGACCCCGGGAAGTTGATGTACTAACTTACCCAAAAACGGGGCCCACAATTTGGCGTTTCATCTTCTAGGGTTAGGTTTTGGAATGTGAAGGGTTTTCCATTGTTTCTCAACAATAAATAGGCCCTCGAGCCTCATTGTAACAAAGTTCGAAACAGTTCAGAGGCATGTAGCTGACACATCTCTTCTCAGAAATAAGCTACCATCACCCTAGCTGGTTTATTTCTATTTGTAAGCATATTTCAATATTCTCCATTAATGAAATGAAGTATTATTTCCGCTGCATCTCTACTTTTATGGTTATCGCATCTCTATATTTATGGTTATCTCTGTAATCTATTGCGTTCCTGTTTAAATCCGGATCAAAAGGACTTCCAGAAGCCATCAAGCTCAAGGTGGATGATTGGACCCACATTCAGCATTTGGACTACGAACAAATTCCTTTCAAGTGCAAGGTATGTCATGAATATGGCCATTTTTCCAACCGCTGTACTAAATTAGTTGATGTAGAGAATACTTCGCAAGATGAACAATGGGAAACAGTTAAGAAAAAGAAAGTAGCCCCCACCCCCAAGCCAAACCCAGAAGCTGGCCCCTCTACTCGTAATCCACCCATTCCTTCCACCTCATCCCTCTCTAACTCCTCCCTACCCCCACTGGACCAACCCACCCCCAACCACCTCCTTCGTCCTCCAACCCTTTCCATATTCTCACTCCCCCAGAGGATATTCCACCCCCCATGGCTCAAACCGATGCCCTAGAATCTCCTCTCCCTCTGATTATCTCCTCCACCCTCCCTCCTGATCCACCCTCATCTAGAATCACCAAAAGTAACTCAAAGGAGCATGGTGCAACCTTAGACACTCAAAAGAGAAACGGGCTAGGAAGGAAATCCACTAAGCAGCAGAGAGATGAAAATACCCAGAAGGATATAGCCATGGGCATCCAGAATCCCATAGAGTCCTACATCTTGGGACAAATCGACAAAGATACAACAAATAAGGAGCAAGGAGGGTGAGCAACTCTCCATAACCCCCACATGAAATGATGAAAGTCCTCTCCTGGAACAGTAGGAGACTAGGGCACCACTCCAAAATAATTTCCTTAAAAGATATAATAAATCAAGAGAAACCAGGACTTGTATTAATCCTAGAAACAAAGCAAGGACAACAAGAAATGAAAAAAATCATTACACAACATAAACAATACAAAGGCAGTGTTTGTGAATCAAGAGGAGCCTCTGGGGGAATCGCAACGCTTTGGGACCAAAATGCTTAGAATATCACACTAGAAACAATCAATCAACACTGGATCAAGACTGCTCTGGAGAGCACTACAAATAATCAAAGGATAGTCATTTATAATGTATATGCTCCAGACCATTATAGAGACAAGGAACAATGTTGGGGCACTCTCAAAGAAAATATAGATGAAGAAGAAAATAGTAACATTATTCTGGGGGGGATTTAAATCTCATTTTGCACTCCAATGAAAAGCGAGGAGGCTGTTTCTCTTCAGACCCCTATAGAAATCAGTTGGAGACTATCATGCAGGACCGCAACCTTATTGATGTAATCCCAAAAAACCACAGATTCACCTGGAATAATCGCAGGCTGGGGAAAAACAACATCATGGAAAGACTGGATAGAATCCTGGTGAATGTTACTCTCCTTTCCACCTACTCTGCAGCCTACGCCTCCATTCATCCCTTCACAGATTCAGATCACTACCCCACATCTCTGGTTCTTGAAACCCATTGTTCATTGGGGCCTATCCCCTTTAAGTACAGTCCTCTGTGGAATGATAACTCAGCAGTCAAAGATATTATACAAAGCAGTTGGTAGCAGCACATAGAAGGATCACTGGGATACATCTAGGAAAGAAAAATTAAAAGAGTCAAGTACGCTTTAAAAGACTGGGCAAAAAACTGCTACAAGGAGCTAGAAAAAGAAAAAAGAGAGACCAAAACCATACTGGAGAATCTCCATAGCACAATTGAGGAGCGTGGATTTCAGCAGGAAGATAAACTCTATTGTTAGCTATATCGCATCAATAGAGAAGAAGAGCAGAAATGGAGAATCAAGTCTAGACAGCTATGGCTGAAAGGAGGAGACAAAAATTCATCTTTTTTCCATAAGCAAACTACAGCTCGGAAAATTAGGAACAACATTACCTCTATCATAGATAGAGAAGGAAATCTCCAAACCAGCCAAGGTGCTATCAAACAGGCAGCTTCAGATCATTATAGAGAGCTCCTAACAGAAACTAAAGAAGAGGAAGATTACGCAGACCTGCTGCAATACCTTCCTAGTGGGATCAACAAAGAAATCAATGACAACTTGAGCAAGGAGATAGAAGAAGAAGAAATAAGAGGAGCCATCTGGGCTCTCCAACCAGACAAAGCTCCTGGACCAGATGGCTTTCCAATCTGCTTCTATAGAGCTCACTAGGGAATTATTAAAAAGGATTTTATCAAAATGGTGAAATGGATCCAGCGCAAAGGGAAAATTGGAGGCTATACCAACTCCACCCACCTAGCCCTCATCCCCAAAGAGAATCGGCCCATGACCTTCTCCCGTTTCTGGCCCATTTCTCTTTGCAACTCCTCTTACAAAATCTTCACAAAAATTTTAGCTACTCATCTCAAACCTCTTCTTCCTTCGCTCATCTCTGAAAATCAAGGTGGGTTTCTGGCCAACAGGCAAATCTCTGACTCAATCCTCCTTGTTCAAGAAGCTAATTCATTCCAGTAATTCCAGAAAAGAAAAAGGGTTCATCCTAAATATAGATTTGGCCAATGCCTTCGATAGGGTAAGGCACTCCTTTCTAATTGTTGTTCTTAAGAAAATGGGCTTTGCTGTGCCCCTCCTAGATCTCATCAAAGCCTGTATCACGGGACCTTGGATTTCCCCCCTTGTTAATGGAAGGCCTGGAACCCCCTTTCAATCTTCGAGAGGGCTGAGACAAGGCTGCCCTCTCTCCCCTTACCTGTTTATCTTGATGGCTGAATCTTTCAGCAAAGCTTTAGATTACAAGAGGTGAACTGGACTCATCACTAGCATAAAGTTCGAGAACAGAGTCAAAAACATAAATCATTCCCAATTCATGGATGACACTCTGTTAATAGGAGGGGCATCTGTCACAATAGCCCGTCATTTCAAAGCTCTTCTGGACAAATATATGAGCTATTCAGGAGGTATGATCAACCATTTAAAAAGTTGCATCTATGGTTGGCATGCAACAACCCAAACTCTCCATAATATAGCCAACACATTTGGGGTTCCTTGCAAACTAAATTGGGAATGCTTCACTTACCTGGGAATGCCTGTGAGCATTGGGCCCTTAAAAGCTGAATTCTGGGACACAATTATAGATAAAATGAAGAGGAAAGTGCAGCAGTGGGGTTCTACATGGCTTAACCCGGCAGGCCGCCTTGTTCTCCTAAAATCAGGGCTCTCTTCTCTTCCGCTTTACCAATTCACACTAATGCAGGCTCCAGCCATTTTCCATAATAAAATGGAAAGTATACTCCGCCATTTTCTCTGGAAAGGGGGAAAAATGAGAAAAAGAAGTTCAATCTTGTTAGCTGGAAGCAAGTAATTCAAGGCCAGGATTGTGGAGGACTCAGAATCAGATCTCCCAAGCTCTCAAATCTGGCTTTTGGAGGCAAGATCGTGTGGAGACTAATCAGTGAACAACCGGCTTGGTGGAAAAGAGTGCTAGAAGCAAAATATCTAAGCTATCCAAGACAATAGCTTTTGGACTGCGAAATACCCACTAGAAACAGCTCAAAAATTTGGAAATTATGCAAAAAAGTAATCCATTTTTTGGCCCAAAACACCTCCAAAGTCCCCAAGGGAGGCAGCAGTATCAAAATTGGAGTAGACAAAATAATGGGGAACCAATCTATCAGCAGTCAACCAGGTACGGATAAAATCCTTCTCTTTCTTTACAACAAAGGAATACATTATCTGGACCAAATCTCGCAATGGGACACCCACTCACAGATATGGATGGGATGGACTTTTCCACCCATTCCCATAGATCTCAAGGAGAGCTTCGACAATCTCCAGGCTCACCTCCACAACATTGCACCCATTATTAAAAACGGCATCGATAGTTTTCGATGGGATCCTATAGGCTCTAACTATACAATTCAAGCTGGCCACCAATATTTGTGCAACAAAGATCATCCTGCTCCTGCTTGGATGCACTGGAAAATTGTCTGGAAGTCCGAGGCCATCCCCAAAATCAAATTCTTCATCTGGACCCTCCTAAAAGGGAAAATACTCACCACTGATAATCTGCAAAAGAGAGGTATAGCAGGACCTTCTCGATGCCCAAACTGTCAAGAAGCAGAAGAAACCATCCAACATCTCTTTATCACCTATCCTTTTGCAATTTCTTGCTGGAGTGGAATATCCCCCAATGACCATCTTCCATGGAATCCCCAAAACTCCATTGGTGAGGTTCTGAATCTCTGGAAGAAGAGTTACCCTTGGCAACATAAGAAGAACAATATAGCCAAATGGGTTTGGGATGCTCTCCCCTATGCCCTTCTGTGGAAAATTTGGTTGGCAAGGAACCACATGATCTTCAAAGACAAGGAAACCATCATAAGGCAACTCTGCAGCAAGGCAAAAAGTTTAACCTTAGAAACCATTTCTGCTAAAAATTTGAAGAAAATTGATGTCGCTGGCCTCTGTGTTGAAGAAAGGTATTTTATCGGCTATTTGTTAGATAAAAGCAATAGCAATCAAATAGAAAGTAATGCCAACATCCAGCCCAGCATCCTCAAACATAGTTGGAAAATAAGAACCAAAGAAGAAGAATTCTCAAGCTGGCTCCGAGGCAGCAATTCCCACTATCTCTTCTTCGATGGAGCCTCTAAATCCAACCCAGGAACAATAGGTGCAGGCGGAGTTATTTACAATCCCAGTGGTAGCATTATAGCCACTTATGAGTGGGGACTGGGTCCCTTATCCAACAACAGGGTAGAAGCTCTTGCCCTCTATCAAGGACTAAATCAACTTCAAAAATTTGGAATTAGCAAAGCGATGATTTTTGGAGACTCAACCACTATCATCAGTCTCATGGTTTGCAATCGAAAGGCATCCAATATCTTCCTTCAGCAAATGATTAACAGGTGTCAAGCACTAATCTGTCAAAATATGGAACTTCGATTTTATCATGTGCTTCGTTCTCTCAACAAAGAAGCTGACATTTGTGCCAGCAGAGCCTGTTGCAGATCCAAAGGCAATCTTCTCTGCAATAATGTAGAGTCCCAACATCATCTCCCTTAACCAAATTCCTCATCATGATCGGTGGCAGTTCAACTGACCCTGACCTCTGCAACATCTTCAAGGGATATTCTGACAGGCACCAACATCATTCTTCCCCTACCAAATCTCTGATTGTGATCTCCTCTCCTCCCATCAGTCCCGTCGCCCTTCCCACTCTGTCTCGATTGACTCGATCCCCTCGCTCCCGTGATCCCCTCCTCCCCTCTCTCGTGATTCTGCCCCTCCTATCCTGTGGTCTTCAATCCTTAAATTCAATCATCCTCCCTTATTCCAGCGCTCAGTCTCTTCTCTGGTCTCTTCTGCGACCCTCTGCTTTTGTTCTTCGATCCCCTGCTTGGCTGGGACTTTGGTCTCCGCTGTCTCCCCAGCTTGCTGCTGCTTACCGTTTCTTTCACGCCTGCATCTCCCTTTGCTCTCTGTTCTGCGCTCTATCCTCCTCATTCCTCCACGGCGACAACCCTTTTTTCTCCCTTTCCTCGACCCCGCAGGGTTATCCCTTCAGCACTTCTGAACATCAGGGTGACCTCCTATTTAGCCCATTTCTGTTTTCATCGACAAAGTAGGATACCTTATACTCTCCAGGTCTTTCTCATTCCAATCAGAGTAGTAAGACAACACCCAGCATCCACGAAATGGAAAGAAATGAAGATTGCCTGCATTGTGCTGATCTACAGGCAGAACTAGAGAAAATCCACGTGCATCAAAGACTTTTGGATGCTAAAATTGACTCCCATGCTAGAATGACCAGTGAGAAATATGAAGCATATCTCAACCTCTTCCTTCACAGAGTCTCCTCACTCCAGGAACAGTTTAATGATCTGGCCAATAGATGCAGCCATGTTCAGGAATCAATTGAAATCTTGAAGTACATGATGGAGAAAAGGAATGCACCTAGCACTAGTTCTTCAAGTCTCAGGAATGCTGAAGTCGATAGCAAGCTAGAAGATTCAACAGCATGCCAGATCAACCATATTAACATAGATTAAGATGTATTGCAGATATTGCTTACTATTGTCTCAGTTTGTTAGAATTTTTACTTGCTCTTGTTTTCCAAAAGTCAGAAATGACAGAAGCAAAGGGGAATTTTGTCCTCCTAATCATCTCCTAGCTTCACCTTCGGGCTTAAAGCCTTGTATCGCAGGAGCTCAATCTTCCAATCTTTTTTTTCGAAATATAAATAGCAACCGATTATGTAAAAAAAAAAGACTTGGAATTTTAATATCGTAATTATTCTAATTTCATGTAACATTTTAGGCGTAATAAGAGTTGGTTTGTGTTTTATTAGTTTTTGGTTTTGGAAAATAACCTTATATGATTTCTTACATTACAACAAAACCTAATCTTATTGGAATGTGGAATGGGGTGTTGGTATGTTTTATAGTGCGGCAAGTTAGTTGTCGCAATGACTTTATCTACTTATGTGTACATAGGTCATGAGACCATTAATATAATCTCTCTGGGTGTAACCACATGTTTTACCACTATTGTAAGGTTGTCCCATGCCTTCAAGAATTAGTAACCCTTACCAAAATTGAATCTTAATAAATGGTGAAAAAATCCTTGCTTTTCACTCTTAAATCCAACTCCTTTAAATCAATTTTATATACCTATTTCATTACCTTTATATCCTCTTTATTCATTAACTTAATTATTTATTTATTTTATTCACATCATACTCGTTTCCTATTTTACTCACTTTATATAATTTTTATTCGTTAACTTGATCACTTATTTATTTTACCAACATAGATCCATCTTAACTCTGAATATACCAAGCTCCAAGTGGGATCAAATTCCTTGAGGTGCAAACCCTTCCTCAAGTTGTTAACTAATCCTTTGGAATCTATTGTAACATTAGTATATTAGAATTGATAGTTGATCTAGGGGGATATTGGTGGCCACTTGCCAATTCCACTTGGGCCCCCACCATTTCTTCTTTCAGTTTTTTAGTTTCCTTAATTGTAGCACAATTTGCTACTTTTAGTAGTTTTTTGGGTTCTAACCATCCAGAGCCGTTTTGAGGCCCCAAACGACGTTTTTTTGGAAATTTACCCCTAGAGATATTGTGTTTAAAACAATCTTTTTCATCGTAGTCCTCGGAGAGATATTTCCAATGAGCTATCATGTGTGTCAAACATGAGATAATATGACCAAGTCACGACCCTGGGAAGTTGGTTGTCCAACTCACCCCAACGGGGCCCATAAACTCTTGGTGTTACATCTCCTCGGGTTAGGGTTTCGGTTGTTTAGGGTTTGCTCTTATTGTCCAATAATAAAAAGGCCCTTTAGCCTCATTGTAGTTCAGTTTAGATGCATGTAGCCACCACATCTCTTCTCAGAGATAAGCTACCATCGCCCTAGTTGGTGTATTTCCATTTCTATTTGTAAGCATATTTCAGTATTTTACATTAATGAAATGAAGTATTATTTCCGTTGCATCTCTATGTTTATGGTTATCTCTATAATTTGTCGTGTTCCTATTTAAATCTGGATCAGTGGTATAAGAGTGGTCTGCTTTTTTTCTCTATTTTTCTTTGCATGTCCCCAACGAGGTCGGGATATAAGGAGTTATGGCTTGAACTGGTCGAACCTTTGCAAGACCAACCTCGCAAATCTTGACGGCCTCCCATGGTGGATGAAAAGAAAGACAAGGGGGCAGGAGATCCTATCAAAATCTTGCTTGAAGAAGCCCTTGAACGACAAAGGAACATGATGATGGACAACTTTGCCCTATAGAGATGGCGGTAGGTGGTGCTAACCAAAGAGATGGAAAAAGGGGTGAGAACACTAGACAATATCTACATTCTGAACAAGATTCAGGAAAATAAATGCTACTTGAGTAAGACAGATGAGAGTTGGCTGTGGCACAAGTGACTTGGACATACAAGCTTCGAAAATCTGATCAATATCAGCAAGATCAAAGTTGTACAACACATCCCAAGGTTGTTCAAACCAAATCAAGTAGTGTGTGGTCCATGTCAACATGGAAAGCAGACTAGAACCAACCACAAGACAAAGGAACACTGTACATCGAAGCCCTTGGAGATCATCCATGCTGATGTATGTGGGCCAACTAGAAATCAAGCACTCCAAGGAGAAAGGTACTTTGTGTTATTTGTTGATGATTATACTAGAATGATGTGGATATATTTCATAAAGTATAAATTTGAAACTTTTGAGTGTTTTAAGAATTTCAAAGCCCTTGTAGAAAATGAAAAAGATTCAAAAATTAAGTGCCTCAGAACAGACAGAGGAGGAGAATTCACATCAAACGAGTTCAGTAAGTTCTGTAATATTCATGGAATTAAAAGGGAATTCTCGGCTGCCAGAACACCTCAACAAAATGGGGTAGTTGAAAGACGAAACCGAACAGTCCAAGAGATGGCAAGAACCATGCTATTAGCAGCAGACTTACAGCCTAGATTCTGGAGAGAAGCAGTAGGGACAGTTCTCTATACACTGGATCAGACTCAATTGAGACCAAATTGTGATAAAACTCCTTATGAGCTATGGAAAGGAAGACCTGCTTCGGTGAAGTACTTCAATATCTTTGGAAGCAAGTGCTTCATAAAAATAAATGATGGCTCACCCAGAAAGTTTGATTCTCGGGTTGATGAAGGGATATTTCTTGGATACTCTACACGGAGCAAGGCTTACAAGTGCTACAATTATCGACTGAAGAAAATAGTGGAAAGCATTGATGTAAAGGTTGATGAAGATCTTCTAGAAAAGGAAATTGAAGAACATGAAGATGACTTTCTCATTGAAGAAGAAGAACCTACAAAAGAAGAAATAGATGAGAAAGAAGAAGAAGAAGAGGAAAGAGAACCACCTAATACCCCTTCAAAGTTGAAATATGTCCAAAAACATCATCCAGAAGAGTAGATCATTGGCGATAAAGATTAAGGTATGCAGACCCGAAGAAGGATATCAATCACACCCAAGAGAAAAGTCATTGCCCTCCTATCTATGATAGAACCACAAACATTTGCAAAAGCTAGTAAGGATCCTCATTGGGTAAAAGCAATGGAAGAAGAAATGTCCCAAATTGAGAAGAACAAGACATGGGAGTTGGTACCTCGTCCAAAGGACAAAAACATAATAGGAACCAAATGGGTGTTCAAAAATAAAATGAATGAGGAAGGACAGGTTATCAGAAACAAGGCAAGACTTGTCTACAAAGGCTATTCAAAAATTGAAGGAGTTGACTTTGAAGAGACATTTGCACCAATGGCCCGTATGGAAGCTATCAGGATGTTCTTAGCATTTTCTTGCTCAAAAGGATTCAAAATCTATCAAATGGATGTGAAATCAACATTTCTAAATGGGGAACTCAAGGAGGAAGTCTACATGGAGCAGCCAGAAGGTTTTGATCTAACAGCAGGAAAGGACTTAGTCTGTAAATTGAAAAAGGCTTTATATGGGTTGAAACAAGCTCCTAGAGCTTGGTATGCGAGACTGGATAACTATCTCCAACAACAAGGCTTCAAAAAGGGAGTGGCAGGAAGCAATCTATACATAAAGACAGATCAAGGTAAGTTACTAGTTGCTCTTGTTTATGTCGATGATCTGATTTTTGCTAGTAATAATGATGAAATGAGCCATGAATTTTCTCAAAGCATGGCAAAAGAGTTTGAGATGTCAATGATAGGAGAGCTGTCCCACTTCCTTGGACTTCAAGTATCTCAAACCAGAACAGGATCTTGTATATCTCAAGCCAAATATCTAAAAGACATGCTCAAAAAATATGGAATGGAGGACTGTGCACCCGTGAGTACACCTATGACCACAAACTGCAAACTGAGCAAAGATGATAACTCCCCTCTAGTAGATGCAACTCATTATAGGTCAATGATTGGAGCCCTTCTATACTTAACAGCTACATGACCAGACATAATGCAAGCAGAAGGAATGATGGGAAGATTTCAATCTGCTCCCAAACAGTCTCATTTATTAGTTGTAAAAAGAATTCTCAGATATTTGAAGGGAACTTCTGATTTTGGTCTTTGGTACCCAAAGGACTCAACACTAACGGTAACTGCATACACTGATGCTGATTGGGCTGGAAGCATAGATGATCGGAAAAGTACTAGTGGAAATGCATTCTTCCTAGGAGATTATTTAGTATCCTGGCTCAGCAAAAAACATTCATCCATATCATTATCCACAGCCGAAGCCAAGTATATTGCTGCAGCAGACTGTTGTTCTCAGATATTATGGATGAAGGAAGCTCTAAAAGATCTCGACATATGTACAGATCAACCAATTACCGTTTATTGTGACAACACAAGTGCTATCAGTCTCAGCAAAAATCCAGTGATGCACTCAAGAACCAAACACATACCGATCAAGTATCATTTCCTCCGTGAGCAAGTAGCTGAACAAAATATCGTCCTGGAATATATCAGTACTAAGGAGCAGATAGCTGATATTTTCACAAAACCTCTTCCTCGAGAAGCATTTGAACATCTGCGTCAAAATATGGGGGTTATTTCTTTATCATCACTCAAGTTCATTCATAAAGACGCAGCAGGACAGGGGGAGCAGTTTGACAGGGGGAGTTCGTATGCATTCCTTTGCCATTGATGTCAAAGGGGGAGAGAGCAGAAGAATATTGCCATCAATAACAAAGGGGGAGAGAGCAGAAGAATATTGCCATCAATAACAAAGGGGGAGATTGTTGGACACAGATTGTCATTGATGTCAATATGGAAATATTCAAGAGGAGGAGACAGAGCCAAGAGGAGCAAATGGAGCCAATAGGAGCAGACCAAGCCAGAGGAGCCACATTTATATATGCCATATATATACCAAAGAAGAGGAGCTATCGGAGCAAAAGGAGCCATCGGAGGAGCAAATACAGCAAACAGAGCCATATATGCCATAGATAACAAATATCAGGAGCATACACAGCTATCGGGAGCCATCGGGAGCAGAACTCATATAGATATGTCATCGGGCTTGTAAAACCCATGTATGCATGCTTTAACATTATCAGCGGTTAAAAACCATATATATATGCATTCACAACTATCAGGAGCAAAACTATGCATATATGTGTTTAACACTATCGGAGGGCAAACAGAGGCTAAGACTTGGTTATATATGCATTCACAACTATCGGAGGAGAAAACCCATATACATATGCCTTAACACTATCGGCGGGCACATATTACAAACATACTATCAGCGAAGAAGTTTATATATAAAGGCATATATATGGATATCAGAGACATCGCTAATTGGCAGTTCAGCTATGTGCCACCACTGAAACCTCCGATTGCGATAATAATGCGAACCTGATGCAAAATTATGTTATGGTTGAATGCTATATCACATCCGTCCATCACAACAATACACAAAGGCATGACACTCTCCCGATCGCCGATTACAATAAGCATGCAGACCTGACGGGCATATAAAACATGGTCCAATGTAATATCACATCCACTATGTCACTGGTCTCAAAGGGCTGTCACTTCCGAAACCCCCGATTGCGATATACGGTTGTGGACTCGACGGAGAAATTAAAACCAGTCTATAATATATCGCATCTGGCATTTCAGAGCAGGTATCAGGAGTGGTAAAGGCCCTGCCTTCGATTGCGACAATATATGCAGAACCGACGGGCATATAAATTATGGTTTATACCATATCGCATCCGGTCCATCACACCGGCCATCGGCCATTGGTGACTGCAGTTATGTTGCGATCGCCGATAGCAATAGGAGCAGTGGACCAGACATGCATATACAATATGATTCAATGGAATATCGCGTCCATAGGAGGATTGGCCCATCGGCCATCGGCCCTTTGCGATCACCGATTGGGATGAATAATGTGGACCCGATACATTATAGTTGCGGGTGAACTAAATTTGAAGTCCGCCTTTAGTGTTTTTCGCCTATTTTTTCATATATTTCCTGAGTAATAGAATTTTGGCTTGCGCGGGGTGTTTTTAAGCCGAAAGGTTTACGATCACTGTTTTCGATGAATTAGAAGGCTGAGTGTTAGTAACATGGGGAGAATCATGCCTGCTATCATTTTCGAAAGGATGTGGTTTTCCATTAAATAAATAAAGCCCCGTATATGCCTGCTATCATGAGAAAAACAAGGGGCTGTTACAGTTTTATGAATATGGGTCCTCTGCGTTTACTCATTCCTTTTCCATTGATTCAACGTGTCCTACGAGTATTGGAACACTCGAATAGTCAGAGGGAGCCATGGACTGGGAAGCCGAAGCACCAAGCGAGCATTGAGGAAGCGGTAGAGCCTGTGGGGAGAGGAAGCCAAAGAGCCAGTGAGAAAGAGGAAATGAATGGACAGAGGCGCAGGAATGTATAAAAACTGCAAAAACAGAGGATTGAAAGTTGTTGCTGTTGTGGTGAAAAAAAAAAACCAGAGAAGAGGCAACAGAACCAGTGGAGGGTGCAGAGGCAACAGAAGCAGTAGAGACTGTAGAGGCAGCAGAAGCAGCAGAGGTAGAAGCAGCAGAACCAGTTTATATCAAGGTTGGGTTGGAGCCCAAGAGGTTGGAGTCTTAGAACTGAATAGGATTGAAGTCCTTGGGAGTTGGTGCTCCTAAAGTCCAAGATTGGTGTCTTGGCAAAACAAAGTTGGTGCTCTGGATGTTGGAGCCTCACTGAAGCCCAAGTTGGAGCTTGGAAACTATTCACAGTCAGATATACTTGTATTTATTTCATTACACTGTCTTGAGTCTTAATAAAAGCATTTATTTCAGCTGTCGATTTCTGTTTTCTGTGTATACATATACATATCTATATATGCTTTTGACAATCACTAGAACAAAAAAAATAATAAATACTGATTCACCCCCCCTCTCAGTATTTCCAACATATAGTTGATAAAGTATCAATATTTTTATTCTTGTTTACTAATGAGAGAGAGATGATTATCTTTTCTAGGTGAATTTCAATGTTGATATATTTTAGTTCAATGGATTGACATGAGTGTTGAATACCTTAAATCACAAACAAGAGGTTTTCAAAACTATAATGGGTGAGTTTACTGTAGAACCATCCTCAAATGAGGGAAAGTACATGAATGTTTCCTTAAACCTATATCTCAAATCTATATTTGATTGGAAAAATAATGATATACTATAATTTATTTTTATGAGATTAAGCATTACAAAACATTTGTTGTTAGAATATTGGAGAAATCTAGAAGATTCTCCTATTATTAGAACTTGTTATGCTTATGTTTGAACTGATTGCCTAATTAGTCCTTGTTAGCTTTTAGTTCCTATATTCTACGGATATGTTCAACAAGATTGTAATTGTATAAATGTATGAGATTTTCAGCTTGTTGAATGCATGTACGAATGTTGTAGTCTCCTATGTGTGCAAGTGTTTCACCAGTGAGATACAACCCTTCTTCCAATAAGTTAACTTCCATACTTTATGAGTTGGTATCAAAGTTAAGGGTGCAAGAGTTGAGGGCATGATTGTTGTGTTGAGTGTGGTTGGTGTGGAGAGCCATGTTGATTTTGGTGCTGCATGTGACCAATGAAGCTATTGAGGTCACACTAGCTATGCGGAGTTGAGTCTATTATGTGGATGTTGGAGCACACCAAAGCCCTAGTATTGATCGTAACCGTGACTCGTATGATGAGACTATAATGAGACTACTGAGTGTCAAGATTGTCACATAAGGTGATTATTAAATTAGGAATGAATTTTTTTTATTTAAAATATATCAGTGGTGAAATGTGCCTACATGTACACAATCATTGAAATCATGCATTGAACTCGTGGTGCATTGGCATGAATGAGGAGATCATGTAGGGTTATTCTAATTGCTTAAATGATTGATTATGGAGAAAAGGCAAAATATCCATGGATAAAATCCTTCTGTATTGTTTGGATTTAGATTGATTCTTGTGCTCAAGATCAATATATTCAAGCTTTAGAGTGCTAGGAGAAGTCATAGCTCAAAAGTTAGTTGGGTTTCCATTCAATTATATTAAAACCCAAGGGATATGCACCTCTTTTATTGGCAGTCTCTTGTCCCACTTGAATGACTAAAGGGATTTGTTCAACAATATTGTAATTATATAAATGTATGGGATTGTTAGCTTATTGAATGCATGTGTGAATTGTGTAGTCTCCTATGTGAGAAATTGTTTTTCTAGTGAGATACAACCCTTCTTCCAATAATTTCTCTTCCATATTTTATGAGTTGGTATCAAAGCTAAGGGTGCAAGTGTTCAAAGCATGATTGTTTTGTTGAGTGTGGCTGGTGTCGAGAGTTGTGTTGATTGTGGTGTTTCACATGACCAATGAAGTTATTGAAGGTGTGATAGCTATGTGGAGCTCTAACATCTGGATGTTGGAGCATACCAAAGCCCTAGTATTGATATCAACCATGACTCATATGATTAGATTCTAAAAAGACAATTGAGTGTCAAAATTGTCACATAAGTTGATTTTTAAGTTATGGATTTTATTTATTTATTTGAAAGATTTTCAGTGGCGAAATGTGCCTGCATGTACACGATAGTTGAAAGCATGCATTGAAAAAATTGTGTACCGACATGGTTGAGGAGATCATGCAGGGTTATTATGATTTCTTAAAGAATTGATTATGGAGAAAAAGTTAATTATCCATGGATATAATATTTCTATAATGTTTGGATTTTGAATGATTCTTGTGCTCAAGGTTGATATATTCAAGCTTTAGAGCACTAGGAGAAGTCATAGCCTAAAAATAGGTTAGGTTTCCATTCATTCACAATAAAACCCAGATGATGTGCACCTCTTTTATTATCATGCTCTTACCCCATTACTAATGTTGCAAGTAACCAATCCTCATAAACTAATCCATGGCTTCTCCATTCTCTATGCATGCATCATTTGACATGATTGAGTCTCCCATTTCTTTGGTATTTGTGGAATCTCCAACAAATCTAGTTCTACTTAGAAAAATGGATTATAGGAGCCTAATTTATGGATTCAATTAGTATAATTCTTCAAGTTTCAAAGTTATAAGAGTGTAGAAGAGGCCAAAGGATTTGGTCCAAAGTTTCTTAGGTATAAACATGTATTTAACATTTTTCATTTCACCTCCAAGAAAGCAAAAGAATTTACGTGACTATTCCTGCATCTTCTAAAACTAGAACACCCCCCTCCCACATTTACCCAACTTGATAAACCTACCAGGGTAAACATGAGATGAAGAGTTAATATGAAATGGGCTGACAATTGACAACTCACACACAACCCTCACAGCTACATGATACTCAGGGGCCAAAGGACCACCCCAAGTGACCAAACCTTAAGTTGGGTTGCTTTTTCCATTATCTAGCCCCCAACTGCATGCACAACAAAGCAAGTGTGTGGTTATGGGGCTCCAACCACATGCACAACACTGCCTCCATGTGGTTATAGCCCAAAATCTCTAGTTTAGAGGGTGTGGTCCTGAGATCTAAGCCATTTTTCCAGGCTAGCCTCCAGACCACTACCCATAACTGCTTGTAAATTCTAAAAATGATAAATGGCATAATTACAAATTTATTCATACAAAACTTGAATAATAATTGACATAGGACATTCCTGGTCCACATCAAACATTTTGTCAAACACATGGAAAACTTAAGAGTTATAGGTCATGAATGGATATCTGATCAAGGTGTTTGAAATCCATCTGATAATCATCAAGAAGTCTCTATTCCCTCTCCACATAGCTACAATAATTCTCATTAGTCCATGCATTCATCAACCATTCATTAGCTTATCCAAACATGCAAAGAGCCATAGGTAGAATACATCATTTAACCAACATATAACTAGCTTATAGACATAATAGAAACCATGGAAAAATAACCATAATATAACCATACCAATCAACACATATGCTCATATATCACAATAGGAAAGTACCTCATATTAATATATGAAAATGCCAACCAAGTAAGGGACTTCCACATACTACCTGACCATAGATTCGGATAAACCAAATATTTCATTTATCCAATCACCCCTGTGCCATATTCCAAGAATGAATGCGAGATCTCATGGAATAAACCAAAAAAAGCCAACCAGGGCTTCTAGAGGCCAAACCACCTCAACCCTCAACCACAATGATTCCACCTCTATGGTATGAAAATCACTACCCATAACTAGATCAGTCTCTACCCAAGTTGTCCAGGGCTCCAGGAACTAATAACTCAACTCACAAATGTCACAAGGCTCCCGAGAATTTGTACAACCCAGCTCCAGGGACTAATAACTCAACCCACCAAGAGCTCCATAGTGTTTGTCCCAACCTAGGCTCTAGGACTAGTAACTCAACCCAAGTTTTCCAAGGCTGCAAAGCATTTATTGAAGCCTCCTCTTTCATAACAAGAGAAAGTAATTTGAGAAGGTATAGAAAATAAAAATAAGATGCAGACCTTGTCAAATATGGGAAACTCTGCTTTAAAATGAGTGCAGACCACTTCTGTAATCTATGCATTATCTCTTGGTTCTTATCCACCAAATTGATTGCATGGGAAAGCCAGTATTTCTAATCCTACAAAAACATTATTATGGCCATAAAGTTGATCTATAATAGATTAATGTAGTGCTAAAATTAGGAATAGGATAACAAGAACAAAACAACAAGTTGGTTGAAAGTAACACGAGGTTTTCAACATACTCAAATAAAATAACTAACCTAAGGATCCTAATCCCATACCATTAAAAAGGTATAGAATTTTGACCTTCCTTATCTAAGAGACATCCTATTGTCAACAAATCAACAAATGGATATAATAGGACAGTAAGGAAATTTAAGAATCATTTAATCAGGTTAACCATGTATGTTTGGACAATACCTTGATCCTTGTACTTTGCATACACTTCATTCAACTCAGTATAGTTAGAGGTAGTTAACCCACTAAAAGAAAAACAACATAGAGGCCCTAGTTAGTCAAGTTTATAAATAGGATAACTACAGTAACAAAACAAATAACCCTACATAATCCATCAATATTTTGTTCCTCACATTAAAAAAAAAAGAGATTATTTTTATATATAGAGATGTGAAATTTATATAAATATAAATAATATTATTAAGAATGAGCATAGATCCATCTTAACACCATACTTATCAAGTGTTGAAAGGGATCAAATCTCGAGGTACAAACTATTCTTCAAATTTGTACTCAAAAATGAAATTTGCACCTCGAGAGTTTGATCCATCGGGACCCTTAGTATATTAAGAATTAAAATAGATCTACTAACTATAGTAACAACTTCTTATCTAATCAAATAAAAGAAATATTTATATTAGAAATAAATATATTCTTGAGCTTGAAAACATATCCTTATTTATCCCAAAAATAAATCTCCCCCTTTCAGCTTCTCCATTTCATCTCATGGGTATGATACAATCTTCTATGAAAACTTCAAAAGACATCCTCTTCATACAATGTTAAAATCTTAAATTAGTCTTATCCCTTGCCCAAGTTCACATTTTTATACTTTGACATACATATCTTCCATGTTTAGTATTTCATTTTAATCTTCCATTTCCATTTTCTATTCTTTTTAATATAATGAATGACATATTTTATGCCTAGCTAGTCAATATTGAGATTTAATCCTTGTATTATATGTTTATGGATGGTATGATGGTTGATTTTTGTAGTTTCCATTAGACTTTATTTATTTTATGTTTTTCAAGTTGTCTGTGTTTGATCGATGTCTTGAGAAACCATGGTTAGATTTTTTCCCATAGATTTTTGAACTAGTGATCTTCACATCACAAAGTGACTTAACAGTACACCCCATCACTATTTATTTTATGCCTTGTGGGCATTTCCATTAGATTTATACTTTCCACTTGCTATGTACATTTCTCAAAGTTTGACATAAATTACAATATGTTATAATGGTTTAGAGTTTGGTTTTACAATATTTTAAGTTGGATGTTTTAGTGGTTTACTTTGAAACTAGCTATACGTTTTAATGGTTTATATCGAGTTTAATTATTTTTAACAAATTTTATAGATATAAAATAGACCTACATTCAAATTTCACTTACTTTTATTTTTAAAAGGAAAATTCTTATTAATATTCTCATTTGTATTTTTTAAATGCCTTTAAAATAATAATTTTGGTATAATTTATTATATTATAATAGAATATTATAATTTAAATTATGATGTAATTAAAATATATAACTAGCATAGATATATCTTAACTCTGAATCTACCAAGCACCTAGAGCCATCAAATCTCTTTTCACTCTAAAAAAAGGTTTGCTTGGTAGATCGGAGTTAAGATAGATATAGGTTGGTTTACTTATTTCCAGAGAATATGAAATATTAACAAATAAAAAAAAGTTTGAGATCTTTCTAATAAATTAAAATATTTTTTTTAATTAATAATAATTATAACAAAATTAATATCACTTTTCAATGTTAAAATGGCCTCCTTAACCCTTTCATTTCATCAACTAAAATAAATCTCGAAATGATTGTTGAACTTTTAATTTTCTCAACCTAAATGAATTTTGAACATACAAACTAAAAGCCAAAAATAAAATTAAAAGAAAAGAAAAGAAGAGAAAAAGTTAATATCAAACTTAATGAATCACCAGGTTGACCAAAAACAAGGTGAAATATCAACCAAATGTAAATAATAATGGGAATATAAAGAACAAAAAATCTTAAAAGTATTGCACACAATCCTTTGCAACAAATTATTAACCTCCTCCTGAATGTAGATAATGGGGTTGTCACTAATATTGAGTTCCAAAGGCTCTAACCAATAACAATCTGAAATGTCCTTTATACTTATCTCTTTTATGCTTATAATGCCCTATTAAATAAAACCTCCACAACCAAGTAGTTTAAATGGTAAATTCGACCAAATTTTCATGAAAAATGTTAAAAGTAATGAACTCCATAAAATTAAGTCTGAATCAAGTGAACCTATGAAAATTGGTGTTTTTCACCTTTTATTATTTTGATTTTGATTATTTTTCGGCTTCAATGTTTAACCATGGAACATGAGTGGGGACTGACAATTATAACTATGATTTTGATTCTCATCATTGTTTAGATTCAATGTTTAACCATGGGCCATCAACTGGAAGTGGCTATCATAATGTGCAAGCTCATATCAGATAGATACCACTCAAAGCCTTAATCAAATACTTTTATTTAGAAAGATAGAAAATTCATGCTTTTAAATAGCCTACATTAGAGAAAAATACCATGGGAAAAACCATGGTTTAAGAATACTATCATAAAAACCAGTGAATGCAATGAGTCAAAAAATTATTTTTATTTTATTTTAGCCAAATCAGTATTTTTATTTTTATTATTTTATTTGTATTATTTATAGGACAAGACACCATGTCTTCAATACTTGGTGGGAGAGAACTTAAATGAGCGTGTGTATATATATATATATATATCTATATATATTTAATTGTATATTCAAAATCTAAAATCGGATGATTCGTGTTGCGTTAGAATCGTCTTGCCGAGAGCTATCATCCTCATCCATCACATGTCGAAAAATCGTCATGGTTTTGGCCCAAACATCTATGGGTGCAATACCCTGGGCTTGGGTTCTAAGGCCACAAACCTATTTGTGGCGCTTTGACCTCCAACCCTCGAATACTAGGGCTTGGAGTACCTCCCAAGCTATACAAATCAACACTCCCTCTTAGTGAGGGAGGTACTTCAAAGACTAGGAAGTAACCATCATCATCAGGCGACAACACTAGCTCATCTGACATCCATCACTACAACATACAGTGTAGAATGAATCCAACAGTCACAATAGTTCCTCTACCTCATCATACCTGAACCTGAAGATCCCAAACCTCCATAGGGATGCTCCCTCTGAACCTACACGATCTCCACTGGCCCAGTCTTGCAAGCACTAATCCTCCTAGATCAAATACCACTCGTGAAAATCCCACCAATCTCGGACATGCAACATTGTGATTTGATGAAGACTGTAGCCTACCAACCTGTAGTCCATCACATGAAGCCATCTCGATCAACCTGATCCCGTCCATGCCAAAGGAACCCTCGAGTTTTCCCAACCATCCATGACAAATCAATGGAAGTCCATGACTAACAATCTACCCTACAACAAACTGTTGTTCACCAGGCTCACCACCAATCCATCAAAACTCCCAGCCCATCTCGCCATGTAACTTGTCAAGACCACATCTCCATGTCCTGATCTAAACCATCTACTCAATGATTTAGGCATCAACAGCCCACTCTGGTTTTCTTCATTGTGCACACTCTAATTAACTGTCCCTCAAAGTAGCTCAGAAACCCTTTAATACCATGTTGAATTTCCACGATCTTGGGTCTAGGATATAATCTTAAAATATCTAACTCTACCAAACCAAGAATCTCAATGATACTACTTTGCACAGCAGAATATAGACAGTAGTAAATCACACATACACAGAATATGGACAACTTTTTATAATTTTGTACAATAACCCAACTTCGTTATATTAAACAACATATAAAACAACAATTTAGGGCTCCCGTACTAGGGATAATGACCCTCATACATCCATTAGTACAAGATACAAAACTGGGGTGTGATGTGAGTACATCGATGACCAATTTTCCCTCAACAAGATACTTTGACCATTTGGCTTATGAAGTCAACTCTCTCAGCTCTCCTAGGTCATACCCTGTACCTGCCTAGTCGTTCGACTCTCGATCTATAGATCCTGCCTCTATCAATTCTCTAATTTCATCTAGCCATTGAATCTCAGCTATCCAGTCTACTCACTAGTTGACCATTCATCCATTAATGCAACAACACATCGAGACTCCTGTCGAGTTGTTCACAAATTCACTTGTGAACAACTCTTGATCTGCCCACTGCTGCTCCTCAGCTACTCAGGGACTTCAACCCACTATGGTATTCTTGTGATACTTTGATGAAGAACAACATAGGGCATAGAGAGTTTCCACCTATCGCTGCAATATGTACATCTCCCACAATGAACATAAGCTAGGAAGACTACCTATCATCTGTTGTAGAATTCCTTCTCCACACAAAAGTCTCGGGCTCCACAACTGCTCCTCTAGTTCGTCAAATCTTGAGCTCAACAACTGCATCTCTTCCAACTATCTTTGTCCATCAAGGTGTTTCTTGTAAGAATTTAACTTGGACACTATCACACTATCCTCCAATAGACCACAATCTCATCCACACTTGGTCCACTCCCATGCTGCCCTCCAACAGTCCACGAGAGACCAAGTCCACTATGTAGCATCTTCTCCTCGTTAGGGCATCCCCACACTTAGGAGAACCTTACACATTTCTGCCCATAGATCCACCAATATTCCCTTTTCTCTACAATAAAGGATCTATTGCACAAATCTGGGCACCAACAACTTGTCCTCTCTTAGTACACCATCAACTCATCAACCAAGGGAACATTTGTAACACTCCTTGTTGCTTTCCTCTTGCCTTCCAATCTGATGTGCTTGCTATCATCTTGGCTGCTTGGTAGGCTTCCCAACAATCCACGTGGGCTCCTCCAAGCAACTCCTAAGGTCTCCTCAAGTTACCCATCAATCTGATCCAAGCACTGGTCAAACTCTTTGACCCAACACACATCAAAATTTCGCTCCAAGTCTGTTGCCCAATCACTGTGGAAACTATCAATGGTTTAGGGAATCTAACCATGAGGCCTACCCCTCCTCTTTGAATTCCATAGGCTTCCCTATAAACAATCCAAACACTGGTCAAACCTAACCCAACATAAGACAAGTTCCACTCCAATTCACTGTTGTTCTTCATTGTTCCAGGTTAGGGAAATTTGCATGCTGCAATCACCCTAAAACAACCACACGCATTACTAGAATAAATTGAGGCTCCCCTTCATAAAACTCCCATGCCTATTTAACATTGTCCTGGGCTCAAACCAACCCTCTATAGGCTAATGTTGCTACCTGTGTGAGGACACAAGGCCTACAACCTGTTTTATTCCACAAAACATCCTCTCGGCCTACTGTCCTAGCCACAAATAGACCTGCAACCCTCTCCATAGAAGTCTCCAAGGCCACAACTTGCTTGTTGTAGGTAAAACACACCTTAAACCACCCTAAACTCTTTCCTAATTGGCCTAGATCTTCTCCCCTCAGCCTTGGCCCTCTATCCCACCTACTTGGCCCTCCTAACAACAATTCGTTCTCCTCCAAATAGGCCTTGAACCTCCTCATTGTTAGTCCTCCTTTGCTGTGGCTATTTCAGAGGTCCTTCTCCCTTGACTGCGTTATTTTTAGAGATCTTGTGTTTCTTCAATGGATGATCATAAGTCCTCACACTCACCATCTATATATAATAATAAGAGGGGCTTCATAACGTCACTTTTAGGGGCTTTCCAACTTTCATATCCTTAGGCTGACCTTAAACATAAGTCACAACCCTAACATATGACTTCAAAAATTCATAACTTCTCAACGACAACTGAGAATTGGATGATTCTCATAGCGTTAGAATCGTCTCACCAAGAGCTATCGTCCTCATCCATCATGATGCAGGAGCATTCAGCTCAGCAATTTCATTACATTTTAGTTAACTTAGGGGGTCTTGTGTTTTCAAGGAAGTTGGATTCCTATGTATGTAATTATTAATGTTTTGAGATTAGAATAGGAATTAATTAGATATTGTGAGGATATTTGTAAATGCTCTCGAATGTAGGAGAACATGAATGATGATGAGTGATGACAAGAGAGTTGGAAATCAATTATAAGTCTTAGACTAGAAAGTGGTGTCATGATTCGTGGAACTAGAGAGGATTCTTAGGGATAACTGGAGATAAAAGTGGACTTAGAGGATATTCAGGATTTAGTTCAATGGATTAAAGATCTGAACCAGAATTGGTTAAACAGAACCTTTTGTATAAATGTAAGCCTAAAAGGCATAGTAGGGAGGTAGAGAGTCAGTCAGTTAGTTAGAGTGAGATTAGATAGGTTTGACTATAAGCCTATGGGCAGGAGAGAAAGGCCACTGATATTGATGTTAGAAAATTATATATTACAAAGTAATGGAACACATAGAATATAGTAGAAATATAAACACAAAAAACGCATAAAAACTAGAGAGACATAGATATACGTGGTTCACCCAGTTTGGTCTATGTCCACCCCGAACAACCAATCCTTCCTTTCTATTATCCAACAAAATGAAGAGACACAACCTACAAAAGATTCGTTGTAATATCCTCTATTTTCTCTCACAGTCTCACCTCTCTATTTCTCGCTCGGAGAATACACATCTATTTCACAGCTTCAATACAATGCCAGCATACAAAGAGAGGGGTTGCCTTCTAGGGAAAAAAACCCTAAACTAAACATAAGTTCTACCGTCAAATCATTTGCCTAATGAACGGCCCAGATTGACTAGAAATTACTATACTTTTACAAGGCAATTTTACACCTGTTTTTAGCTTCGGAAGCACTGCCCCCAAAACCCCCGTTGGGGGACCATTGGCCCCCAGACCCCCTAGCCGGGGGGGATCAGCCCCCCCGAATCCCCACGGGGGGGACAAGTCTGCCCTGCACCCCCCTGCATGGAGGGGTGTACAAACTTCCTGGGGTATACATTTGGCTGAAACAAATACCTCTAAAGAATCATGCTCCACAACCAACAATTGAAAATCAGGCCAAGGAAGAAATTCCCGTGTAAATGTTTGTTTATTAATACAGATTACTCTATTCTGAGTTTTTATGATGTGTACTGTGTATTTGAATTATAGATTGTGTGTGTGACTAGAGTAATTCTGCGTAACTTAGGTTGCAGGTGTGCAGAATCAGAGAAGGAGTAATAGAGAGGAGTGTTATGGATTTACACACAGACAGTACAGGAGGAAGCCTTTAATGTTACAACAAAGGTGAAGAAGGCATAAAGGCGTGAGGAGAGATCGAGATCAGAATAAGTGAAGATCGTAAGGTGAAGGCAAATACACAGGCAGAAAGCCAAATGAGAAATTACATAGTAAGAGCCAAAAGAATGTATCAGCGCACAGGAACCGTTAGATCATTGAATGAGAGAAAGGGAGATAGACGACTAAGATTGAGTCGTGTAAATGAAGTCAAGAAGATGAATGGTGGAGATTAAGTGATAACCCTTTGGTAAGCCGAGTTATTTAATTTTGTATTGAGCACGTGGATGGTATTCACAAGGTGTAAACAATTTCTCGTGCACCCTAAAGGTGGTAAGCTGTATTTCAAAATTTCATGTGATTCCATTTAACAGTCGACACCTACTCCCGGTGGAGAGAGAAAACCACTTTTCTCGCGTGCCCTCATTTTGATATCGGTCATGCAAATATTTGCGTGAGATTGCGCGATAACCATTGGATCGAGCGGGATAGATCAACAGTCGAGATTGTTCGGGCTTGTCGGCGAGAGGACGATGCGATAACCATTGGATCAAATGAGACAGATCAATAGCGGGGATCAGACAGGACTAATTAGCGAGTTGGTGACACGATAACCATTGGATCAAGGAATGAGATCGATGGTAGGGATTAAACATGCTAAAGAGAGCATCAATATATGTGCAAAGATTCAAAGAAAGGTGGAAAGGTAAAGGTTTAAGTGTGTTTTATGAGCTATGTCTATTATATGATAATTATAATAGAAATAGGCGGAATTAATGTTTTATGGGTTAAATTTGGGTTTTAACCAAAGTCTAAAGACCATGGTATGGTTGACATGCATGGGTAATAAAATTAATCAAAAGGTTGAGTTATAAGGGTTAAGAGAGAATCGAATATATTTCCACTTAAAGACTTAGACTTTGATAAAGTGGGTTTTCATCAAATGTTGTATTTCCGCATAAAGTTTAATTAAGGAGCCTTAACCTTGATTAATTGAAGGTTTTACTAAGTATGGAATCTTTGGAATTCCTGGGACACACATAGTGTGACATGCAATTTTATTTGCAAACTGTGGGTATATGCGGCTTAGGCTGCATCATTATGGTGTTTGCAGCTTAGGCTGGCATCACATCACATGTAAAAATTTGTCATGGTTTTGACCCAAACATCTATGGGTGTAAAACCCCAAGCTTGGGTTCTAAGCCCACAAACCTATTTGTGGTGCTTTGACCTCCAACACTTGAACACGAGGGCTTGGAGTACCTCCCAAGCTACACAAATCAACATAGACAAGAGCGGTGCCACTTAGTCAAAGATATGCTATTTATATCTTGGCCTCATCTTCATCGGTCTGTTCAATCCAGAAATAAACCGTCGATCTGACTGATCAAATTATTTAACTTTTATGCATTACATTATCCATTATATCTGGGAAAATCAAAATTTACATCTAGCTTAAAAAATGGCTTTTTAGATGCATTCCTATGATGCTTGTTAGAATAATGAGAAGAGGAAGAATAAGAACTTTCACTAGAAGATGGTGAGGGTGGTTTAGGAGGCTCTCCTCCTTCTCCTCGATTTACCAAGGCATGATCATATAGCTCTTTCTTATCCAGATTTTCCATTGTCTTCTCATATTCTACAAATAATATGTCCACTTTTTCTACCATGTTGTAGAAGATCTTGTGATAATTTTGCTCTTCCTTCAACCTATCATCCTCATTTGCCATGTTTCATTTGCATGATACATGCTCTGCTTCAGTATCAAATGATTTGAGTTTTCCTTCACCTATTTGGAGCTTGTTCTTGGTTAGCATTCACTCATGCAACTCGCATCAAGAAGACCCACTCTGACAACAAACTTGATCCAAATCTTTTACTTCAAAGATGAATACATAATTGCATTTAAAAAGCATGTAACCAAGTGAAGCATACATATAGAAAAAATAGAAATCAAATGCAAGCATGAGAACAAAGGCACACAAACAAGTTGATAACGAAGTTCACCCAGTGCGGGCTACGTCTCTGGCCCCTACTCAATGTAGGGAGGCCTCTTTAATTAATTTGTAGTGAAATGAAATTACATGAAATTACAAATGACACCTTATACCTCCACTTCCTAGGATGGCCTGGAAATGTAGACGGATGTTGAAGAAACAAATTGCACCATTGAGTTCCTAGCGAAAAATCATGAAGAATGACTATAAAGTCAACCCTGCTATGTGCTGGTGACCTCTGGGGCTCTAGGGAAACTTTTGTATTCTCTATAGAATATTCCTGATTCCATAGAATATTCCTAGAATCTATCTCGAATTTCATGCCTAGACGGACCTCGGCGCATAGTACTGACCGCTAACGAAATATTTTTCTTTCTCTCTCGTTGGTTGACACGTGGCCTCCTCCCTCGACACTTGATTTAAGGGTCTTTATATAATATTGGGTAGGTGTTCCAGCCAAAGCTCGTTGGGTGGCATAGTGGTGGGCACCTGGATTTGGCCTCGGGAGACTCAGGGTTGAACCCCACTTGGGCGTTGTGTGATTTGGTCAATAAATGTTTTTGGGGGAGTTTTACTGGTGGTGGCGGGCCTGTCAGGCAGGTTCAGCTCCCGCCATCGATGTTCTATATATATATATATATATATATATATATATATATATTTGTATGTATGTATATATATTGTTTCATGACCAACTGTCAGGTCAGACAACAGGGTTGACCACCGACTGGCCGGCAGACCATTTTTGTTAAATTTTATTCAAATTAGTCATAACGATCCTTTTTCCCGCCATCGATTTTGGAGGTCACTAAACAAACTAAGTAGGTGGCAATTTGGTCTCCACCGGCAATTAGAATGGTGAAAAATGTCACCTCATTAAGAAAAATTGGTAGTTGTTGACTAGGAACCACATGGCACATTTTGATTCGTCTGTATTGTAAACTCACGGGGGCTTCACTTAATTAACCTCTGACATATAAAATGCATTCTTGGCATACTAAACAATACCCTAATTTGTTTACATATTGGAAAATGCCTCTAAAAATCACATAATTTAACCCCCTACCAATACGAACCCAATATACCTTCCTAATTTAAAAAACCCCTACTTTCACTAAATATTGTAGGTATCCATTTTTTCATTAACATTTTTTATACCCCTTTATATTTTTTCATTAACTTTGAGCTCCATTTTTTATGTCTACCAAATATAAAAACTCTTTACCCCCTAATATATGCTTAATATATTATGTCATTTTTTCCTCAATAGATATCCCTGAATATGAATGCACATGGAATGATATTGCTCCCCCAATGAAGCCCCTTTGTGTCGACTGACCTACTAACTGGGTTGTTAACGTCACCTTCCATGTGTCATCTTTTGATTGGCCCCCTGCTGTGATCCAGATTTAAACAGGAATGCGACAAATTATAGATATAACCATAAACACAGAGATGCAGCGGAAAGAATACTTCATTTCATTAATGTAAAATACTGAAGTATGGTTACAAACAGAAGCGAAAATAAACAAGCTAGGGCGATGGTAGCTTATCTCTGAGAAGAGATGTAGTGGCTACATGCCTTTGAATTGTGTTACAATGAGGCTCGAAGGTCTATTTATTGTTGAGAAACAATGGAAAACCCTTAACATCCAAAACCTAACCCTAGAAGATGAAACACCAAACTGTGGGCCCCGTTTGGGTAAATTAGTACATCAATTTCCCAGGGTTGTAACTTTGGCATACGATCTCCATTTAACGCGTACAATAGCTCGTTAGAAAGATCTATCTGAGCACTACAACTTTGGGAATAGAAACATTGGCCCATGGAACCATGTTTCTCCCACATTTCCCAAAAAAACGTCATTTAGGGCCTTAAAACAGCTCCAGAAGTTCAAGACCCGAAAAACTGCTAAAAATAGTAAATTGTGCTACAATTACAGAAACTGAAAAACTGAAAGAGACAGTTTTGGGAGTCCAAGTGGGATAGTTGGGTGGTCAACAACATCCACCTAAATCATTCCTCCCCATTTAGGAATCAATAGTCCCCATTGCATTGAGTTCCTCCATCCACTGAACTTGGTCCCTAGTGAGTTGTTCCGCAATCTCGGATATGTCCAGTAATGATGGGAAGCATGGTTGAGGGTAGTACACATTGAACACTTGGTGCAGGCAAAGAAATGAGGGAATTTTGTGCTCCAAAGCATTGTTTCCCATAACCTTGGTAATGGTGTAAGGACCATGTTGGAGTGGTCTGAGCTTTTGATGGGTTCTGGTAAGGTGTTCTTTCTGTGAGGCGACCAAACTTTGTTGCCCACCTGAGAATTGTGTGGTACCCTTGTGGGTGAGAAGTTTTTCCCCTTTTTTGTCATGACCGTATCTCTTTGTTGTTGATGCTGCGTGGAGGAACCCTTCGCGGGGGACATGGATGTGGTGATAATCTTCCCCTTACTTTGGGAGCGAACCAGACAGAAAATAAATTTCCTAGTCTGTGAGATGAGCTTGCTACCTTTCTTAGCAGTGATCAAAGAAGTGGTGATAGGTGGGGCTACCTATAGTATCGTGTATAATGAATTAACCAAAGAAATAATAACAGTGCGAGGCCTTGACTCATACACAACTTGTCGCCTCCACAAGTATGGCTAGCCTAATAATACATCACAAACATCCAGAGGTGTAAAATCACACAATACCTCATTTGTGAAGGGTTTGATGCTATAGGGAAGGCGACACTGATGGTGAACTCGAAGATCTCGTCCTTGGTTAAGCCACCCGATACTGTACAACTGCGGGTGTGTTGTAGTCAGTAGGCCTAATTTCTTAACGACCTCTGCTGAAATGAGGTTCTTTTGGCTACCACTGTCGACAATGAATTGCAACGGCGAACCCTTTACCCACATATGTGAGTGGAAAAGACGCTCCCCCTCCTCTGGATCTTCAGGCTCATTCTTCTGGATCTTGGTAGTGGAAACAGTGGCTGGGCTCTGCATCAATGATCTAATTCCCTTTGTCATTCCCCTTGTCAGGTTCTAACTCAGGGTCGAAACATGTATCTGATTCTGAAGCCTTCAACTCGGCCACCATCAATAGCTTAGTCCGACACTCACTTGTGTTGTGAGTGGGGCTCTTATGGAACTCACACCACTTTCCAGTGTCCTTCTTCGACTTTGTGGTGTTTTTCTTTTCTTGCAACTTTGACGGGTTGTATTGGGTTTCCTTCTCTTGGCTTTGTCCTTAGTTCTACGATTTGGGGAAGCCTTTCCCTTGCTTCGAATTCGCAGATCCAAAGTCTCGCTTATTTTGTTTAAACTTTTTCTCGATTTTGAAAGAGTATTGGTACACCATGCCAAGTGAGGAGATGTTAAGGAACTCCATCTCTTCCTAGATGTATATGTGTAGGAAGCTATGGTATTTGAGTACCAAATGTAGCTCAGAGTCCTTGATACCCAACTGTGTGCGAAGGGTATGAAAAATGTTTGTGAACTCTGACACATCTGGATCCCTTCACTGTCACAACGTGGTCCACTTTATGTATTTGTCCTCATAGCTTTTGATAGGGGAGTATTGCTCCTTGATGGCATCCTGGAAGGAATTCCAAGTGGGTGCGGCTGAAAAATAGTGAGCCCGTATTTTCATCCTTCTGCTCGTAGTAGGTTTCGCACTAGTCCTTGACGTGGGGGACTGCTTTGAGAAGAAAGAAAATAATCTTTTCCTGACACGAAAAATCATGAACAGAAAAATACCCTTCTAACAGATTTAACAATTTATCTACGGCATCTGCGTCTATTGACCCTCAAAGAGGGGATTTCAAAATTAACTTGTACCTTAAAGGGTATGGAATTTCCGGAGTAGCTGTTGGAAGCCGATGCATCGTCTCTTGGTAGCTGCTGAAGGATCTGGGCAAAGTTGTCCATCATCACATTCCTTTGTTGCTCGAGGGCTTCTTCGAGCAAGATTTTGATAGGATCTCCTGCCCCCTCGTCTTTCTTCTCATCCACCATGATAGGCCGTCGGGATTTGCGGGGCTGGTCTTGTAAAGGTTCGACTAGTTCAAGCCCTAACTCCTTATATCCTGACCTCGTTGGGACATGCAAAGAAAAACAGAGAAAAAGAAGACCGCTCCGATACCACTGATCCATATTTAAACAAGAACGCAACAAATTATAGAAATAACCATAAACACAAAGATGCAGTGGAAAGAATACTTCATTTCATTAATGTAAAATACTGAAATATGCTTACAAACATAAATGGAAATAAACTAGATAGGGCGATGGTAGCTTATCTCTGAGAAGAGATGTGGCAGCTACATGCCTCTAAACTGTGTTACAATGAGGCTCAAAGGCCTATTTATTGTTGAGAAACAACGGAAAACCCTTAACATCCAAAAACCTAACCCTAGAAGATGAAACACCAAACTGTGGGCCTCATTTGGGTAAATTGGTACATCAACTTCCCGGGGTCGTAAATTTTACATATGATCTCCGTTTGACGCGTACAACAGCTCGTTAGAAAGATCTATCCGAGCACTGGATCTTTGGGCAAAGGAACATCAGGACCCAAAAAACTGCTAAAAATAGTAAATTGTGCTACAATTATGGAAACTGAAAAAATGAAAGAGACAAATGTGGGGGTCCAAGTGGGATAGGTGGGTTGCCACCAAAATCCACCTTGATCATTCCTCCCCCCTTAGGAAGCAATGGTCCCCATTTCATTGACTTCCTCCATCTGCTGAACTTGGTCCCTGGTGAGTTGTTATACAATCTCATATGTGTCCAGTAATGGTGGGAAGCATGGTCGAGGGCGGTACACATTGAACACTTGGTGCAGGCGAAGGAATGAGGGAATGTTGTGCTCCAAAGCATTGTTTTCCATAGCCTTGGTAATGGTGTAAGGACCATGTCGGAGTGGTCTAAGCTTCTGATGGGTTCTGGTAAGGTGTTCTTTCTATTGAGGTGACCAGACTTTGTTGCCCACCTGAGACTTGTGTGGTACCCTTGTGGGTGAGGAGAAGTTGTTCCCGTGTTTTGTCATGACCGTATCTATTTGATGTTGTTGCTAAGTGGTGGAACCCTTTGAGGGGTTTATGGATGTGGCGATGATCTTCCCCTTACTTTGGGAGCGAACCAGACATAAAATAAATTTCCTAGTCTATGAGATGAGCTTGTTGCATTTCTTAGCAGCGATCAAAGAAGTGGCAGTAAGTAGGGCTACCTCCGGTATCGTGTATAATGAATTACCCAAAGAAATAATAATAGCATGAGGCCTTGACTCATACAGAATATGTCACCTCCACAAGTATGGCTGGCCTAATAATACATCACAAACATTTAGAGGTGTAACATCACACAATACCTTATCTGTGAAGGGTTTGATGCTGTAAGGAAGGTGACATTGCTGGCGAACTCGAAGATATCGTCCTTGGGAAAGCCACCTGATACTGTACAGTTGCAGGTGTGGTGTATTCGGTAGGGCCAACCGTTTCACGACCTAGCTGAAATGAGGTTCTTTTGGCTGCCACCGTCGACAATGAATTGTAGCGGCGAACCCTTCACCCACATCTATGAGTGGAAAATACGCTCCCCCTCCTCTAGATCTTTGGTCTCATTCTTCTAGATATTAGCGATGGAAACAGTGGCACTGGGCTCCACGTCAATGATCTACTTCCCTTTGCCATTCCCCTTGTCAGGTTCTGACTCAGGTTGGAACATGTATCTGATTTTGAAGCCTTCAACTCGGCCACTAGCGACTGCTTGGTCCGACACTCACTTGTGTTGTGTGTGGGACTCTTATGGAACTCACACCACTTTCCTGTGTCCTTATTCGAATTTCTGGTGTTGTTATTTTCCTGCGGCTTCGACAGGTTGTCTTGGGTTGCCCCGTCTTGGCTTTGTCCTTGGTTCTGCGATTTGGGGAAGCCTTTCCCTTGCTTCAAATTCGCAGATCCAAAGTCTCACTTATTTTGTTTGAACTTCTGCTCGATTTTGACAGTGTATCAATATGTCGTGCCAAGTGAGGAGATGTTAAATAACTCCATCTATTCCTGGATGTATCTATGTAGGCAGCCACGGTATTTGAGTACCAAATGTAGCTCAGAGTCCTTGATACCCAACTGTGTGCGAAGGGTATGAAAAATGTTTGTGAACTCCAGCACACCTTCATTCCTTCCCTCTCACAGCGTGATCCACTTTATGTATTTGTCCTCACAGCTTTTGATAGGGTAGTACTGCTCCTTTATGGCATCCCGGAAGGAATTCCAAGTGGGTGCGGTTGAAAATAGTGAGCCCATACTTTCATCCTTCTGCTTGCAATAGGTTTTCCACCAGTCCTTGATGTGAGGGGCTACTTTGAGAAGAGAGAAAATAATATTTTACCGACTCGAAAAATAATGAACAGAAAAATACCTTTCTAGCAGATTTAACCATTTATCTATGACATCTGTGTCTATTTGAACCTTGAAGATGGGGATTTCAAAATTAACTTGTACCTTAAAGGGTGTGGCATTTCTGGAGTAGCTGTTGGAAGCCGATGCGTCGCCTCTTGGAAACCGCTGAAGGATCTGGGAAAAGTTGTCAATCATCGTGTTCCTTTGTCGCTCGAGGGCTTCTTCAAACAAGATTTTGATAGGATCTCCCGCCCTCTCATCTTTATTTTCATCCACCATGAGAGGCCATTGGGATTTGTGGGGCTGGTCTTGCAAAGGTCCGACCAGTTCAAGCCCTAACTCCTTATATCCTGACCTCGTTGAGGACACGCAAAGAAGAACAGAGAAAATGCAGACCATTATAATACCACTGATCCAGATTTAAACAAGAATGCAACAAATTACAGAGATAACCATAAACACAGAGATGCAGCGGAAAGAATACTTCATTTCATTAATGTAAAATACTGAAATATGCTTACAAATAGAAATGGAAATAAACCGGCTAGGGAAATGGTAGCTTATCTCTGAGAAGAGATGCGGCGGCTACATGCCTCTGGACTTTGTTATAATGAGGCTCGAAGGCATATTTATTGTTGAGAAACAACGAAAAACTATTAACATCCAAAAGCCTAACCCTAGAAGATGAAACGCCAAACTGTGGGCCTCGTTTGGGTAAATTGGTACATCAACTTCCCGGGGTCATAACTTTGGCATACGATCTCCATTTGATGCGTACAAGAACTCGTTAGAAATATCTGTCCGAGCACTAAAAATTTGGAAAGAAAAACATCAGTTAATGGACCCATGTTGCTCCCAGATTTCCCAAAAAACTTTGTTTAGGGCCTCAAAACTACTCTGGAAGTTTAGGAACCGGAAAACTGCTAAAAATGGTAAATTGTGAGACAATTACGAAAACTTAAAAATGGAAAGAGACAGTTGTGGGGGTATAAGTGGGATAGGTGGGTGGCCACCAACATCCACCTGGATCATTCCTCCCCCATTAGGAAGCAATGGTCCCCATTGCGTTGACTTCCTCCATTTGCTGAACTTGGTCCTTGGCGAGTTGTTCTGCAACCTTGGATGTGTCCAGTAATGGTGGGAAGCATGGTCGAGGGTGGTACATGTTGAGAATGCAACAAGATGATGGAGCTTAGTGGAAAGAAGTCACCTTCACTAAGTGGGCCCGCAGGCTATTTTTGACACAAAGTCTATTTTTAGACTATGTCTATTTTTAGACATATGGATCATGGTCTATGAGTTGCAGGATGCTATTTGTGGACGATTGGTCATGTTGGTAAAAATAGATGGACTTCTATTTTTAGACATATGGGCAGGTTTATATTTTTAGACTGCCAGGCTAAAAATAGAAGAGTCGAATATTATTGTCTCATAATAATATTTGGACTATAAACATTATCTTATCCTCTTGGAGCACTTCAGTTTGAGCTACAGATGTGGCAAATGCAGCTGTCAGAAGGAAATATGCTTTTCTTATGAGTCAGTTGAGCTATTGCATGCAGGACTTCAGTTAGAACTCATGTGGTTGAGTTTGGTGGAGTTGATTGTGGAGTTGATGGAGTTGTGTTCAGTTTGACTTGGTTGAACTAGTTGTATTGTAGTCTAACTAAAGAATACACTAGCGATGAGTTGTGTGAATTAAATATTAATTAATTCACTAATTATTAACTCATAAAGCAACTAAAGAATACATTAGTTAACTCAGTGCATGTACAGTTCAGTGGAGACAGGTGTTATAGGTTGAGATTGCTCTCAGTTGTGACTACAGTGTGACTATAGTTGTGCATGTGATTTGCACATGCATGGATGGAGATTTCCAATGATGGCTTGTGTAGTATACCAAGGGAATTCGTTTTTACATAGTGGATGATTTCTCTTGCAGATTGCGCAGTGGAAGCAAGCAAAGCAGTGGAGGAGATTTGAGCTGTGATTGATCAGATCTGAGCTAGTTTTGTGTGTAACAGGTGGAGATAGTACTGAGTACTTGTGAGGAGTATTGTACTATGTATTGTTACATGTTTTCTATCATTATAATATACAGATAGTGTGGGGTTTTCAGTTGTATGCTTTCCCCGGGTTACATACTGTGTTAATGTGTGCATGCGATTAATGTTTCATGGTTTTTAATGCTGCTAAATTGATGATCAACATAGAGGAGGTTATGTATTGTGCATGTATTCTGCAATAGTGTGTAATCGGGATAATCTCTGTGAATAAGTGTTTATTATTCAAAATTTATACATGGTATCAAAGTTGTTGATCATCAGATCTACTATTCAAAAAGTGTTTACATTTTATTTCTTCAGGCAGAGTCTGTAATCGGTCCAGGTAGCCTCTGGATTCATCCTTCCCTTGGAAGGTGAGATATACGGTAAAAGCCCATACATTCAATCTCTGTACGAGAAATACTTTGTTCTCATGAATTTTAGATCAGAGGCGGTTGAGTTTTTGAGCTGGTGGAATTCGAATTTGCAGCAGTGTTTTCTTGGTGTCAACGTGGCAATGTCTTTCAACGGATTGCGATTGGAGTATGCTCTTGAGGGCAACTCGAACTATATTGCATGGAAGGACATGATGGAGGTAGTGTTAGATGATAATGGGCTGAAGGAGTTCATAGAGGCTGAGGTCCCAAAGCCTACTGATGCTGCCGAAGCTGAGGTTTGGCAAAAGAAGACAACAAAGTGTCGAAGGATTCTATTGGAGAGAGTGAAGGATCACATTGTGTCTAGCCTGCATGGAAAGGCTTCTCCATACTTGATGTGGAAAGCATTTACAGATCTATTCCAAAATGAGAGCGACCAGAGGAAGTTGGCGCTCAAGGATAAACTCAGAAACATTAAGTGTGAGAATGGAGACAGTATGCCCAAGTATCTCACGAGGTTCACCCAATGCCAGGATGAGCTGGGAAGTGTGGGGGTGACTGTCTATGATGAGGACTCGGTGAGCTTGGCTCTCCTTGGTCTTCCAAAGAGTTGGCATTCCTATCAGGACTTTGTCAATGGTCGGCAGAAATTGCCAGGATGGGAGAGACTTTGGTCAGATCTTGTGCAGGAGGAGATGAGGCGGAATACCAAGGAAGGATCTTCATCAAAGGGAACTGATGAAGAAAATTGCGCTTTGGCTGCCAAAGCAAAGAAGGGGAAGAGCAAGAAAGCTTCTCATTCTGGTGCGAAGGCAAGAAGCAGGACATGTCCAAGGTGAAGTGCTTTAACTATCACCAGCACGGACACTATGCCACTAATTGTCCGCAGAAGAAGAAGAACAAGCAAGCTACTGGATCTGCATCAAGAGAGGCTCTAGCCTCGCAGTTTGAGCTTGATTTTTCATTGATCGCATGCTTGGTTTCAAGTGTGATGGGATCGGTATGGTTCTTGGACAGTGGTGCATCTTTTCACATGACAGGAGATCGAGATTTGTTTTCTGATCTGGAGGAGAAAGATCTTGGAGTGCACATCGAGATGGGCGATGATGGTAGATACAGTGCGACCAGTATCAGTACCATTTCCTTTGAGAGGGAGTCTGGTAAACCCTTTGTATTGAAGGAAGTGATGCATGTTCCAAGATTGAAGAAGAATCTTATCTCTGTGGCGATTTTAGAAGACAAGGGATATGATGTTGTTTTCAGCGAGGGAAAGGCTTTCCTGCGCAGCAAGACAACTGGAGAAACCCGGAAGATAGGGGTTCGAGCGAGGAACCTTTATTAGTTGCATGTAGATGGCTACGCAGTAATTGCATGCAAGGTAGAAGGATTGGTGAGCTATGGCACAACAGATTGGGTCACCTTCACCATGGAGCCTTGAAGATACTGCAACAGATCACTACAGGGCTTCCTAAAGGCACTCTTGCGTAGTCAGATCAGTGCAAGGGGTGTACTTTGGGAAAGTTTGTGAAAGCCACCTTTCACGATAAGGATAGTCATGCCACGACGATCCTTGAGAGAATTCACACAGACGTGTGTGGACCTTTCTCAGTAGCTTCGACAGCAAAACACAGGTATTATGTGATATTTGTTGATGATTTCTCTCGTAAGTGCTGGATCTTCTTCATGCAGAAGAAGAGCGAGACATACTCAAAGTTCTGTGAGTTCAAAGCACTGGCAGAGAAGGAGTCGGGGAAGAAGGTGAAGGCTCTTAGGAGCGATAATGGTGGTGAATACATCTCCGGCGAGTTCAAGGACTTTTGCAGTGCAAAAGGGATTCGAAGAGAGCTCATAGCTCCCCATAACCCACAACAGAACAAGGTTGCTAAGCGGAAGAACAGAACGATCATGGGTGTTGCACAGGCGATGTTGCATGATCAGGGCCTACCCCTTCACTTGTGGGTGAAAGCATGCAATACTGCAGTATATGTGCAGAACCGTTGTCCTCACATGATACTTGGCATGAGTACACCCGAGGAGGCTTATTCTGGTAAGAAGCCTGATCTTTTTCATTTGAGGATTTTTGGTGCTAACGTTTACATGCATGTGACAAAGGATGCTAGGAAGAAGTTGGAGCCGACCGCAGAGGTTGGGATATTTGTGGGGTACACTGATACGCCCCACAACTATCGTGTGTATTTGCCAGACAGTGGCAAGACTGTTGTGCGACAGGATATAAAATTTCAGGAGGAGAAAGCCATGAAGTGTTCGCTTGAGAGGGAGCCACACTTGCATGCAAATGAGGAGCTATTAGTTCCTAAAGATGAGCTTCAAGACGTGGATCAGCCACAGGATGAAGTTCATGGAGTGGAAGAGACCACTCATGCAGCGCCAACCATCAGAAGGCGAAAGCGTTTGACAGAAGCTAAGCGACTGGCTCAAGATGCAGAGAAGGTTGTAGGACCACCTACAACTCAATGTAGACAGAGACAGTCACCCGATCGGTACATTGGATACATGGCTCTTGTGAGAAAATGTGTTGTGACTGAGCCATCCTCTTTTGAGGAAGCTGTGGAGGATCCCACATGGGTAGATGCCATGGTGGAAGAGTATGATTCGATTGTCAGAAACAGTGCATGGGAGATTGTCCCAAGACCAGAAGGGAAATCAATGGTGGGTTCGAGATGGATCTACAAAGTTAAGCAGGCAGCTGACAGGAGTGTGGAGAAGTACAAGGAAAGATTTGTTACCCGATGCTTTTCACAGATAGAGGGGATCGATTATGAGGAGACCTTTGCACCTGTCGCAAGGTATTCTTCCATACAAATGATTCTTGCTCTCTCAACACAGATGGGGTGGCACATTCATCAGATGGATGTGAAGATTGTGTTCCTCAACGGAGTCATTGAGGAGGAGGTGTACATTGAGCAGCCCGAAGGTTTCGAGATCTTCATCAGCGAGTCGCATGTGTGCAGGCTCAAGAGAGCACTGTATGGGTTGAAACAAGCACCACGTGCTTGGTACACACGTATAGACAGTTATTTCACTGGACTTGGATTCTCCAAGAGTGAGGCTGATCCTAACCTATACCAGATTGTGGTGGAGGGTAAGTTGCTTATCATTGTACTTTATGTAGTTGATTTGATTCTAACGGGTGATGAGCTATTGATACTTTCATGCAAGGATGATCTTGCTAAGGAGTTTGAGATGAAGGACTTGGGCCTCCTTCATTATTTCCTGGGATTGAAAATTTGGCAGTGCAGTGATGGACTATTTGTTTCTCAGGGTAAGTATGCTCGGGAGATACTGGAGAAGTTAAACATGAATGGTTGCAAGCCTATTGATACTCCTCTTCCTAGAGGTTGGAGGAAGGAGGAAGCCACTTCAGCAGAAGAAGTGGATGCCACTGTTTATCGACAGTTGGTGGGGTCACTTATGTATCTGGTCAATACACGAACCGATATATGCTATGCTGTTAACCAGCTTTCACAAGCTATGGTTAAGCCAACCAAGCTCTTCTGGAAGGCAAGCAAGCATGTATTGCGTTATTTGAGAGGCACATCGGGATATGGATTGTGGTATAGACAGGAGGATGAGGTGAAGCTATTTGGCTTCACAGATGCAGATTGGGCAGGGAGCCCAACGGACAGAAAGAGCACATCAGGAGGGGTCTTCAGTATCGGGTTGACAGCAGTTTCTTGGTACAGCAGGAAGCATAGATCCATGGCACTCAGTTCAGCAGAGGCCGAGTATATGGCAGCAAGTCTGGCTGGATGCAAGGCTATATGGATGAGGAAGATCCTGGTCGGGTTTTTCGATTCTTACTTGGATCCTACTGTGATTTACTGTGATAACCAGAGTTGCATTAAACTCTCGACTAATCCAGTATTTCATGATAAATCTAAGCACATTGACATCAGGTACCATCATATCAGAGGTTGTGTGCATCGGAGAGTCATGTTACTTTCATACATTCCAACGGAGGATCAGGATGCTGATATCTTGAAGAAGGCGCTCACCAGGAGAAAATTCGAATACCACCGAGGCAGGATAGGGGTTACTGATAATCCATATCTTGTTGAGAGGGAGTGTTGAGAATGCAGAAAGATGATGGAGCTTAGTGGAAAGAAGTCGCCTTCACTAAGTGGGCCCGCAGGCTATTTTTGGCGCAAAGGCTATTTTTAGACATATGGATCATGGTCTATGAGTTGCAGGATGCTATTTGTGAATGATTGGTCATGTTGTTAAAAATAGATGGACTTCTATTTTTAGACATATGGGGAGGTTTCTATTTTTAGACTGCCAGACTAAAAATAGAACAGTCGAATATTATTGTCTCATAATAATATTTGGACTATAAACATTATCTTATCCTCTTGGAGCACTTCAGTTTGAGCTATAGATGTGGCACATGCAGCTGTCAGAAGGAAATATGCTTTTCATATGAGTCAGTTGAGCTATTGTATGCAGGACTTCAGTTAGAACTCATGTGGTTGAGTTTGGTGGAGTTGATTGTGGAGTTGATGGAGTTGTGTTCAGTTTGACTTGGTTGAACTAGTTGTATTGTAGTCTAAATAAATAATAAACTAGTGATGAGTTGTGTGAATTAAATATTAATTAATTCACTAATTATTAACTCATAAAGCAACTAAAGAATACATCAGTTAACTCAGTGCATGTACAGTTCAATGGAGACAGGTGTTAGAGGTTGAGATTGCTATCAGTTGTGACTATAGTTATGCATGTGATTTGAAAATTCATGGATGGAGATTGCCAATGATGGCTTTCGTAGTATACCAAGGGAATTCGTTTTTATAGAGTGGATGATTTCCCTTGCAGATTGCGTAGTGGAGGTAGGCAAAGCAGTGGAGGAGATTTGAGCTGTGATTAATCAGATCTGAGCTAGTTTTGTGTGTAACAGGTGGAGATGGTACTGAGTGCTTGTGAGGAGTATTGTACTATGTATTGTTACATGTTCTCTATCATTATAATATACAGATAGTGTGGGGTTTTCAGCTGTATGCTTTCCCCGGGTTACATACTGTGTTAATGTGTGCATGTGATTGATGTTTCATGGTGTTTAATGCGGCTAAATTGATGATCAACGTAGAGGAGGTTATGTATTGTGCATGTATTCAGAAATAGTGTATAATTAGGATAATCTCTATGAATAAGTGTTTATTATTCTAACTTTCTACAGTACAAATTGAACACTTGGTGTAGGCGAAGGAATGAGGGAATGCTGTGCTCCAAAGCATTATTTCCCACAACCTTGGGAATGGTGTAAGGACCATGTTGGAGTGGTCTGAGCTTCTGATGGGTTCTGGTAAGGTGTTGTTTCTGCTGAGGCGACTAGACTTTGTTGCCCACTTGAGACTTGTGTGGTACACTTGTGCGTGAGGAGAAGTTTTTCCCGTATTTTGTCATGACTGTATCTCTTTGCTGCTGCTACTGCGTGGAGGAAACCTTTGCGGGCGTCATGGATGTGGCGATGAACTTCCCCTTACTCTGGGAGCGAACCAAACATAAAATAAATTTCCTAGTTTGTGAGATGAGCTTGTTGTGTTTCTTAGCAGCGATCAAAGAAGTGGCGGTAGGTGGGGCTACCTCTGGTATCTTGTATAATGAATTACCCAAAGAAATAATAGCAGTGTGAGGCCTTGACTCATACATAGCATGTCACCTCCACAAGTATGGCTGGCCTAATAATACATCGCAAACATCCAGAGGTGTAACATCACACAAAACCTCATCTGTGAAGGGTTTGATGTTGTAGGGAAGGTGGCACTGCTGGTGAACTCGAAGATCTCATCCTTGGTGAAGCCACCCGATACTGTACAGTTGCGGGTGTGGTGTAGTCGGTAGACCCAAACACTTCATGACCTCTACTAAAATGAGGTTCTTTTGGCTGCCATTTTCGACAATGAATTGCAATGGCGAACCCTTCACCCACATCTATGAGTGGAAAAGACATTCTCCCTCCTTCATTCTTCTGGATCTTGTCGGTGGCAACAATGGTGTTGGGCTCCACGTCAATGATCTGCTTCCCTTTTTCATTCCCCTTGTCTGGTTCAGACTCAGGGTCGAAACATGTATCTGATTCTGAAGCCTTCAACTCGACCACCAGCGACTACTTGGTCTGACACTCACTTGTGTAGTGAGTGGGGCTCTTATGGAACTCACACCACTTTCCTATGTCCTTCTTCGACTTTGTGGTGTTGTTCTTTTCCTGCGGCTTCGATGGGTTGTATTGGGTTGCCCCGTCTTGGTTTTGTCCTTGGTTTTGCGATTTGGAGAAGCCTTTCCCTTGCTTCGGATTCGCAAATCCAAAGTCTCGCTTCTTTTTTTTGAACTTTTGCTCGATTGTGACAACGTATCGGTATGTCGTGCTGAGCGAGGAGATGTTAAGGAACTCCATCTCTTCCTAGATGTATCTGTGTAGGAAGTCATGGTATTTGAGTACCAAATGTAGCTCAGAGTCCTTTATACCTAATTGTGTGCGAAGGGTATGAAAAATGTTTGTGAACTCCGACACATCTTGGTCCCTTCCCTATCGTACCGTGGTCCACTTTATGTATTTGTCCTCATATCTTTTAATAGGGTAATACTGCTCCTTGATGGCATCCCGGAAGGAATTCCAAGTGGGTGCGGCCGAAAATAATGAGCCCATACTTTCATCTTTCTGCTCACAGTAGGTTTCCCACGAGTCCTTGACGTGGGGGGTTTCTTTGAGAAGAGCGAAAATAATATTTTTTCGACTTGAAAAATAATGAACAGAAAAATACCCTTCTAGCATATTTAACCATTTATCTATGGCATCTGTGTCTATTTAACCCTCAATATGGGGATTTCAAAATTAACTTGTACCTTAAAGGGTGTGGCGTTTCCGAAGTAGCTGTTGGAAGCCAGTGCGTCACCTCTGGGTAGCTGCTAAAGGATCTGGGCAAAGCTGTCCATGCGTTCCTTTGTCACTCGAGGGCTTCTTCGAGAAAGATTTTAATAGGATATCCTTCCCCTTCATCTTTATTCTCATCCTCCATGAGAGGTCATTCCAATTTGCGGGGCTGGTATTGCAATGCTTTGACCAGTTCAAGCCCTAACACCTTATATCCCGACCTTGTTGGGGACATGCAAAGAAAAACAGAGAAAAAGAAGACCACTCTGATACCACTGATCCGGATTTAAACAAGAATGCAAGAAATTACATAGATAACCATAAACATAGAGATGCAGCGGAAAGAATACTTCATTTCATTAATGTAAAATACTGAAATATGCTTACAAACAGAAATGGAAATAAACTAGCTAAGGCGATGGTAGTTGATCTCTGAGAAGAGATGTGGTGGCTACATGCCTATTAACTGTGTTACAATGAGGCTCGAAGACCTATTTATTGTTGAGAAACAATGGAAAACCCTTAACATCCAAAACCCTAACCCTAGAAGATGAAACACCAAACTGGGGGCCTCGTTTGGGTTAATTGGTATATTAACTTCCTGGGGTCATAACTTTGGCATACGATCTCCATTTGACGCGTAAAATAGCTCGTTAGAAAGATCTATCCAATTGCTATAACTTTAAGAAGAGAAACGTCAATCCATGGACCATTATTGCTCCTAGATTTCCCAAAAAACATCATTTAGGGCCTCAAAACAGCTCTGGAAATTCAGGACCCAAAAAACGGCTAAAAATATTAAATTGTGCCACAATTACGGAAACTGAAAAATGGAAAGAGACAGTTGTGGGGGTCCAAGTGGGATAGGTGGGTGGCCACCAAAATCCACCTAGATCATTCCTCCCCCCTTAGGAAGCCATGGTCCCCATTGCATTGAGTTTCTCCATTTGCTTAACTTGGTCCCTGGTGAGTTGTTCTGCAATCTTAGATGTGTCCAGTAATGGTGGGAAGCATGGTCGAGGGTGGTACACATTGAACACTTGGTGTAGGTGAAGAAATGAGGGAATGGTGTGCTCCAAAGAATTGTTTCCCACAACCTTGGTGATGGTGTAAGGACCATGTCAGAGTGGCCTGAGCTTCTAATGGGTTCTGGTAAGGTGTTCTTTCTACTAAGGCGACCAGACTTTATTACCCACCTAAGACTTGTGTGGTACCCCTGTGGGTGAGGAGAAGTTGTTCCCGTGTTTTTTCATGACTGTATCTCTTTACTGCTACTGCTGTGTGGAGGAACCCTTCGCGGGGGTCATGAATGTGGCAATAATCTTCCCCTTACTTTGGGAACAAGCCAGACAGAAAATAAATTTCCTAGTTTGTGAGATGAGCTTGTTGCCTTTTTTAGTAGCAATCAAAGAAGTGGTGGTAGGTGGGGCTACCTCCAGTATCATGTATAATGAATTACCCAAAGAAATAATAACAGCGCGAGACCTTGACTCATACACAGCATGCCGCCTCCAGAAGTATGGTTTGCCTAATAATACATCACAAACATCCAGAGGTGTAACATCACACAATGACTCGTCTGTGAAGGGTTTGATGCTATAGGGAAGGCGACACTGCTGGCGAACTCGAAGATCTCATCCTTGGTGAAGCCACCCGATACTGTGCCACTGTGGGTGTGGTGTAGTCGGTAGGCCCAACCGCTTCATGACCTCTGCTGAAATGAGGTTCTTTTGCCTGCCACTGTCAACAATGAATTGCAGCGACGTACCCTTCACCCACATATGTGAGTGGAAAAGATGCTCCCCCTCCTCTCGATCTTTGGGCTCATTCTTCTGGATCTTGGCAGTGGCAACAGTGGCGCTGGGCTCCAAGTCAATGATTTGCTTCCTTTTTCCATTCCCCTTGTCGAGTTCTGACTCAGAGTTGGAACATGTATCTGATTCTGAAGCCTTAAACTCGACCACCAGCAACTGCTTGGTGCGACACTCACTTGTGTTGTGAGTGGGGATCTTATGGAACTCACACCACTTTCCTGTGTCCTTCTTCAAGTTTGTGGTGTTGTTCTTTTCCTGCAGCTTCAATGGGATGTCTTGGGTTGCCTCGTCTTGGCTTTGTCCTTGGTTCTGCGGTTTGGGGAAGCCTTTCCCTTGATTCGGATTCGCAGATCCAAAGTCTCGCTTCTTTTGTTTGAAATTCTGCTCGATTTTGACAGTGTATCGGTACGTCGTGCTGAGTGAGGAGATGTTAAGGAACTCCATCTCTTCCTGGATGTATCTGTGTAGGTAGCCGCGGTATTTGAGTACCAAATGTAGCTCAGAGTCCTTGATACCCAATTATGTGCGAAGGGTATGAAAAATGTTTGTGAACTTCGACACATTTTGGTCCCTTCCCTATCGTAGTGTGGTCCACTTTATGTATTTATCCTCATAGCTTTGGACAGGGTAGTACTGCTCATTGATGGCATCCCGGAAGGAATTCGAAGTGGGTACGAATGAAGATAGTGAGCCCGTATTTTCATCCTTCTGCTTGCAGTAGGTTTCCCACTAGTCCTTTACGTGGGGGGCTGCTTTGAGAAGAGTGAAAATAATATTTTCTTGACTTGAAAAATCATGAACAGAAAAATACCATTCTAGCAGATTTAACTATTTATTTATGACATCTGTGTCTATTTGACCCTCGAAGATGGGGATTTCAAAACTAACTTGTACCTTAAAGGGTGTGGTGTTTTCAGAGTAACTATTGGAAGCCGATGAATTGCGTCTAGGTAGCCGGTGAAGGATCTGGGCAAAGTTGTCCATCATCACGTTCCTTTGTCGCTTGAGGGTTTCTTTGAGCAAGATTTTGATAAGATCTCCTACCCCCTTGTCTTTCTTCTCATCCACCATGAGAGGCCGTTTGGATTTGCAGGGTTGTTCTTGCAAAGGTTCAACCAGTTCAAGCCCTAAATCCTTATATCCTGACCTCATTGGGGACGTGCAAAGAAAAATAGAGAAAAAGCAGACCGCTCTGATACCACTGATCTGGATTTAAATAGTTATGCAACAAATTATAGAGATAACCATAAACACAAAGATGCAGCGGAAAGAATACTTCATTTCATTAATGTGAAATACTGAAATATGCTTACAAACAGAAATGGAAATAAACCAGTTTGAGCGATGGTAGCTTATCTCTGAGAAGAGATGTGGTGGCTACATGCCTCTAAACTATGTTACAATGAGGCTTGAAGGCCTATTTATTGTTGAGAAACAATGGAAAACCCTTAACATCCAAAAACCTTATCCTAGAAGATGAAATGCCAAACTGTGGGCCCCTTTTGGGTAAATTGGTACATCAACTTCCTGGGGTCATAACTTTGGCATACAATCTCCATTTGATGCGTACAATAGCTCGTTAGAAAGATCTATCCTAGCACTACAACTTTGAGAAGGGAAACATTGGTCCATGGACCCATGTTGCTCCCAGATTTTCCAAAACACGTCGTTTAGGGCCTCAAAATGGCTCCGAAAGTTTAGGGCCCAAAAAACTGCTAAAAATAGTAAATTGTGGTATAATTACGGAAATCCAAAAACTAAAAGAGACATTTGTGGGGGTCCAAGTGGGATAGGTGGGTGGCCACCAACATCCACTTGGATCATTCCTCCCCCCCTAGGAATCAATGGTCCCTATTGCGTTGAGTTCCTCCATCCGCTGAACTTGGTGCCTCGTGAGCTGTTCTGCAATCTCGGATGTGTCCAGTAATGGTGGGAAGCATGGTCAAGGGCGATACACATTGAACACTTGGTGCAGGCGTAGGAATGAGGGAATGTTGTGCTCCAAAGCATTGTTTCCCACAGCGTTGGTAATGGTGTAAGGACCATGTCGGAGTGGTCTGAGCTTCTGATGGGTTCTAGTAAGGTGTTCTTTCTGCTGAGCAACTAGACTTTGTTGCTCACCTGAGAGTTGTGTGGTACCCCTATGGGTGAGGAGAAGTTGTTCCCATGTTTTGTCATGATCGTATCTCTTTTTTGTTGCTGCTGCGTGGAGGAACCCTTCGCGGGGGTCATAGATGTGGCGATGATCTTCCCCTTACTTTGGGAGAGAACCAGACAGAAAATAAAATTCCTAGTTTGTGAGATGAGCTAGCTGCCTTTCTTAGCAGCAATCAAAGAAGTGGTGGTAGGTAGGGTTACCTACAATATCGTGTATAATGAATTACCCAAAGAAATAATAACAACATGAGGCCTTGACTCATACACAACATGTCGCCTCCATAAGTATGGCTAGCCTAATAATACATCACAAACATCCAGAGGTTTAACATCACAAAATACCTCGTGTGTGAAGGGTTTGATGTTGTAGGGAAGGAAACACTGCTAGTGAACTCGAAGATCTCATCCTTGGTGAAGCCACCCGATAATATATGGATGCGTGTGTGGTGTAGTCGGTAGGCCCAACCTGTTTCTAGGAAAACTGGTGTCGATTCGAACTGCTAGTCCCATTAAGATGGGTAGCTATCTTAGAAACAAACAATTCAAAGTAACTTGGGTTTTATTTTATGTATGATAGATAAGAGAGAAGCAGAGAGCACCAACCTTAATCTTTCACTTGGCTCCTTGCTTGTTTCCTCTCTCCTTTGATAGAGCTTGCCACTCCTTTCTCACTTGTCCCGCTTTAAAGAACACCTGTAGAAGCAAAGCAACAAAATACCATCAAAGCATAGAGATCTATAATATCATAAACAATGTAGAATCAGAAGTACATTAACCATACAATTGCATTCACCATTACAAGATTTACAAGAACACAAGTATATGGAGGAAAACTCAAATAACTTTATTTATAGTAGAAGTTGAAGAGAGCATTACAACCTAGCTATCTGATCCAGCATCATCCTCCCAGCGTGAAAGCCCTCTTCACCTCATGAAAATCAAAATAACCCAACAATACAATGTCTCAAAGAGAAACCAACAACACTTCCTTACAAATTACAGAATTCCAGCCTCTGGATCTCTGGGATGAGGGATCCATTTATAGATATTTGCAGGGGGGTGAGTTAGCTTCTTGGTTTTTGATTAGTGTCATTTCATTGATAGTTCTTGGTTCCACTTGGAGATTTCATGATCTCTTACTCATCCCTGGGCGAATTCAGAGAGGCAAGTGTCATATGAGAAGTTTCTAGAAGATTCTTTGGGTTTCCACTTAGCAAACTATCTCTGCCATTTGTCTACTCTCGCTCATCACACCCTATAGAAGGCATTTTCAGTATGCATCGCACCTCTTGTGTATAGCAAGTGAGATGCATCGCACCCTTAGCACTAAGCAATCTATATGGTCTAGTTTTGACCATTTCTGAGTGGTTTTTCAGGGAGAACTTCTGGGAAATGATGTAATCAATTGACCTTGATCTTTTAGGGTGTGAAACAACACCTTTAGGGGTTTAAGATCCCTTGGTTTATCGACATATGTGATTGGGGTTGAAATTCCCAAATATGTCTATAACACAACCGCTTCACGATCTCTGCTGAAATTAGATTCTTTTGGCTACCACTGTCGATAATGAATTGTAGCGGTGAACCCTTCACCGACATCTGTGAGTGGAAAAGATGCTCCCCCTCCTCTGGATCTTCGGGCTCATTCTTCTGGATCTTGGCGGTGGTAACAGTGGTGCTGGGTTCCGTGTCAATGATCTACTTCCCTTTTCCATTCCCCTTGTCGGGTTCTGACTCAGGTTCGGAACATGTATCTGATTTTGAAGCCTTCAACTTGACCACCAGGGAATGCTTGGTCCAACACTTACTTGTGTTGTGAGTGGGGATCTTATGGAACTCACACCACTTTGTTGTGTCCTTCTTCGACTTTGTGGTGTTGTAATTTTCCTGCGGCTTTAACGGGTTGTCTTAGGTTGCCTCGTCTTGGCTTTGTCCATGGTTCTACGATTTGGGGAAGCCTTTCCCTTGCTTTGGATTCGCAGATCCAAAGTCTCACTTCTTTTGTTTTAACTTCTACTCGATTTTGACAATGTATCGATATGTCGTGCCGAGCGAGGAGATGCTAAGGAACTCCATCTCTTCCTAGATGTATCTGTGTAGGCAACCGCGGTATTTGAGTACCAAATGTAGATCAGATTCCTTGATACCCAATTGTTTGCGAAGGGTATGAAAAATGTTTGTGAACTCTAGCACATCTTGGTCCCTTCCCTATCGCAGCATGGTCCACTTTATGTATTTGTTCTCATAGCTTTTGATAGGGTAGTACTGGTCCTTGATGGAATCCCGAAAGGAATTCCAAGTGGGTGTGCCTAAAAATAGTGAGTGTGTTCTTTCATCCTTCTGCTCACAGTAGGTTTCCCACCAGTACTTGACGATGAGTGCTGCTTTGAGAAGAGCAAAAATAATCTTTTCCCGAATCGAGAAATCATGAACAGAAAAATACCCTTATAGAAAATTTAACCATTTATCTATGGCATCTGCGTCTATTTGACCCTCGAATATGGGGATTTCAAAATTAACTTGTACCTTAAAAGGTGTGGCATTTCTGGAGTAGCTATTGGAAGTCGATGCATCGCCTCTGGGTAGCCGCTGAAGGATATGGGCAAAGTTGTCCATCATCGTGTTCCTTTGTCGCTCGAGGGCTTCTTCGAGCAAGATTTTGATAGGATCTCCTGCCCCCTTGTCTTTCTTCTCATCCGCCATGAGAGGCCGTCAGGATTTGCGGGGCTGGTCTTACAAAGGTTCGACCAGTTCAAGCCCTAACTCCTTATATCCCGACTTCGTAGGGGACATGCAAAGAAAAACAGAGAAAAAGCAGACCGCTCCGATACCACTGATTTGGATTTAGACAGGAACGCAACAAATTACAGAGATAACCATTAACACGGAGATGCAATGGAAAGAATACTTCATTTCATTAATGTAAAATATTGAAATATGCTTACAAACAGAAATGGAAATAAACCAGCTAGGGAGATGGTAGCTTATCTCTGAGAAGAGATGTGGTGGCTACATGCCTTTGAACTATGTTACAATGAGGCTCGAATGCCTATTTGTTGTTTAGAAACAATGGAAAACCCTTAACATCCAAAAACCTAACCTTAGAAGATGAAATGCCAAACTGTGGGCCCTATTTGGGTAAATTGGTACATCAACTTCCCTAGGTCGTAACTTTGGCATACGATCTCCATTTGACGCATATAATAGCTCGTTAGAAAGATCTATCCGAGCACTACGACTTGGGAAGAGCAACATCAATCGATGGACCCATGTTTCACCCAAAGTTCCAAAAAAATGTCGTTTAGGGCCTCAAAACAACTTCAAAAGTTCAGGACTCGAAAAACTGCTAAAAATAATAAATTATGCTACAATTATGGAAATTGGAAAACATAAAGAGACAGTTGTGCCAGTCCAAGTGGGATAGGTGGGTGGCCACCAACATCCCACCTGAATCATGCTGACTATACTTCCAATTCATCATGCTAACATCATCATCTATATGGATGATGTCATAATCCGTATTGCTAATGTCAGTGCCACGTGTCCTCTTATGGGTCCTTCCTGTCAAAAAATTTAGTTGTTTCAGAAAATCTTCAGTGCATCATAACTTTCTCATACGATGGTAGATTGAGGTGTCATTCATGCCATTGGATTCAGAACGATGATCTCTATAATTTGAGATTAGTTTCACTGTGTTTTGAGGACTTTGAAAATTTGGCCTTTTAGGATCCTCCTGGATCACATACAAAGTGTTAGCGCGACTGATAACTGAACCAAGGATGGATAAAAAGTGTATCCTTGGTTCTTGCTGCTAACAACACTAACTCTACATGCTATAGGACATAATTGCAATGATCCTTAATAGCACTCAAACACTTAACATAAAATTACCAGAGTTGAAATATAGTCCCTTGCACAAAGGGATAGACCACAACACCAACAAAACTATCCTTCTCCACAAGACTATTAACATAAACATTCGCTTTCAAACAATTATAAATAAATAATATAAATTTGGTCCCTTTTACAATGGGAAAGACCACAAATCCAACAAATTTTTCTTTCTCCATGATATTTTTAACAAAATCCTTCGCATTTAGATAAATATGATTAACATCATACTCAAAAGGGTGGGGAAAGTTACAACCTTGAATAGGATTCATTGTGTCATGAGATGATGGGTTTTTCCCAACAAATTGTTTGATAATTACCACCAGTAACCTTTCAACTTAGCTTCAGAACTTTCTCTGCTAATATCATTCCATATTTGATATCACTATAAGCCAACTCCCTTTCTATTACATGGATGTATCAATTATGTATGCACTTGCCTCTTTCTCAACTAGCTACCTCCCTATAACCAAGAGATACCATGAGATGGTGTTGAGGGAAGGAGAGGATTGGCAATCCACACATGAATTTTTTGAAAGGTTGAATAAAAGCTAGTTCCTTCTGAGGAAATCTCCACCATTATCACACCTTTCAAATACCTAACAATCCCTCTTCATGGACATAGCAAAGCCATTTCCACACAAAAATAATCCACACCATCTCTCCCTCTATCATCCATCTTCTCAATGTCACCATAAATATAATACTAGGCATTGTTCTCGGCCTATGTAACATCTTGGTTACAATCCCATTTACATGAGTCGTCAATATGAAACCCAATTTATAGGTAAGCCGCCTGCACTCCTCTCTGTAAACATCGATTTTCATAGTGGGCATCTAAGGTTGGCTCATGGGAGTCGATATCATTTAAACCCCATCATAGATGGATTTTCACATTTCCATGTTCATCATCCAAGTGGGGGGATCCGTTGTCCCCCAAATTTAACTCGAATTTAACTCACACGTCACCCCATCTGGGGATATTGAAATATTTCACTGGAAATGGATATTATAATATATTAGTTATGGCAACAATCAATTTTTCTCTTTTTAGTTATTAATATATTTTTTTTATTCCATGTGTCAATTGTCTATGGGGTCTTCAATATATGGTGATCGAGTGTGCTATTAAGGCACTCCTAGATATTAAGTCACTAGTTCAATTCCCCACCCTATTCGATTGTTATTCGTGGACATGGCCATGATGTAGCCTCACCAATGCCAAACTTACAAAAAAAAAAAATCATATGTCAGAGAGAGAGAGAGAGAGAGAGAGAGAGAGAGCTTAACTCTAGATTCATCATAAGAAAAAAAGGATAAAGTCCCTTGATGTGAAATTTTATTTTAGATTTAAAAAATAGAGGAGATTTATTCTAGTATGTTAGTGTAATCTCCTTCTAAAGTAAAAAAGTAGCGGCATTGAATAAATGGGACCCTCCCAAGGCTTTATGAAGTCACAAAGATTGATGTTAGAGAAAGAAATTATCAATATTGATAGGAAAGAGGGATAGGGCATAACCTTTATTACAATATGCTAAATTAAAGATTTCAATGGTCTTTGATTTGAACCTCATTTGTTATATGATTGATATGAAAAGATATGATAAGGTACTTCTTACTATGATCTTCCTATTTACCTTATTCCTTATTTAACTTTTGAAGTGACCTACTTGATGGTACTCTCTAGATTATAGATTATGCTTACCAAAGTCAATGGATCAAATTTATCCAAAACACACACACACATGATCATTTAAATTTTTGATGTAGCCATCCACAATTAAAACAACCGTAGCTCCATGTAGGTCCATGTCAATCCCTCATCGATCAAGTAGCCACAAGGATCAAATCCCTTAAGATAATCTTTAATCAAATTTTTATACTTTAAAAAAGATTTACACCTCAAACTACCAATCAATTTATTTTAATGCTTAATGAATCTAAACTTAAAATAAATCTCAACTAATACAACAAATTGAAAATCATATATTAAAAAATGAAGATTAATTTTTTAAGTATCTAATTATAAAATTATTCAAATGAAATTTTAGAAATTATAAATTTGGAAAATGACACATTACAGTCTCCGTTTAAAAAATTTAAACACAGGGTAGTTATGTATTAAGCTTACAGACAATATTGAGTTAAGCTTATAACTTTAACTTATTGGTAGAGAGAATCATATCCACATCGTTCAAATAGTTAAAATGACAAGGAAATGTAAGTATTCTCATTATGTAGATAAAAACACACAAGAAATAATACATAACACACTGTGTATGCAATAAAATACGGACTTTGAACAACTGACAAACTCTTGAACAATGTTCCTTTAAATCTTGGGCAACTCCAATTAAAAAAAAGCACTTTAATAAACTGCCTAACAGAGCTCCCTTGAATCTCGTGGCGCAGATTGAACAGTCTCTTGTTAAATTGCTTTTATTTTACCAACCGAAATGGCATAATACAATCAAGCAATCCCTAACAACTTCTTCACATCATTCTGTACACATCAAATGGAAAATATCAGTAACTCTTATTACACAATTTTATACTATGAATTCCTTTAATATCGCTCTAAATGTCAAAGTTTGTATGAAAAGCGACCAAGCAGATAACGAGCAAATCTGCATTAGATGATATATGGAACCAAGAAAGGGTGTTTTCCCAAATACCTCAATACTCAATGGTGACGTTGTTGGTGCATATCGTTCAACAACATTTCCATCTTTGTCCACCAAAAACTTAGTGAAGTTCCACTTTATTTCCATCTTTGTCCACCAAAAACTTAGTGAAGTTCCACTTTATGTCTTCGCCAAAAATCCCACCTTTGCTGGACTTCAAGAACTTGTACACAGGAGCTGCACTACTACCATTAACTTCCACCTACATTACAGAGCTGCCAATTTAGCACCCAGGATCTCAAGAATCAACCAGATGGATTGGGTGAGTTTAAATGAATCCTCTTATTGCAGAACAAGAAGAATTAATATGAAAAGGTATAAAAAACAGAAATAAGATGCAGACCTTGTCAAATATGGGAAACTCTGCTTTAAAACGAGTGCAGGCCACTTCTGCAATTTGTTCATTGTCACCTGGCTCCTGTCCACCAAACTGATTGCATGGGAAAGCTAGTATTTCTAATCCTGCAAAAAGGTTGTTATTGAAATAAAATTGACCAAGGATAGGCTAATGAAGTGTGACAACAGGAACGGGAGAACTGAACAGAACGAGAAGTTGGTTAGAAATAACCATAATACCTTGATCCTTGTACTTTGCATACACTTCATTAAGCTCGGTATAATTAGAGGTAGTCAATCCACTACAATAAAGGACACAAAGGCCACAATTCTTAAAGTTTATACATGGGATTAACTTCAGTAACAAAACAAACAAATAGCCCTGACTGATCCATCAATATTTTGTTCCTCACATATTTATACAACCAAATCTTATAAAAGGCCTGACTTGACAAAATTACATAGCCACAAACACTAAAAATTCTTTCCCTTTTCTTTCTAATTGCATAATTTATATCCCATATGAAACTGAAGCAAAAAAGTAGAATTACCATTGAGAGGCAACATTGACAATGAGTAAAACCTTGCCTCTGTAGAGGCTGAGATCCACATCATTACCCCTAATGTCCTACATTCAATTTAACACTGTCCATTCAGGATCTCATATGCAGATGGGTGTACAGATGATAATATCAGAGAGAGCAATTCAAAGCAAAAACTTAACATGAAAGTATAAGTTACCTTGACTGTGAGGTCGTGGACCGAGGAATATTGTTGTGATGAGGTCCCAGTCATGGCTGTGAAATTACAGGAAAACCAACACGAAAATGATCAAAATCTATATTGAGTTCTCTTGGTTTAACCCAAAAAGAAGAGCGTGGGAATGATTTAGTATTAGCAGAAGCTACAAAGTGAAGGACATGAGGGTTCGTGGAGAGTATAAGAGGTTTATATAGGAGTGCTCTGAATCTGGGTATTGCAGAAAATGCACGTGGAAGAGTAAAGGCCGGAGGAACATAGTCGGTCAAGAAAATGGGGATTTAGTGTGTGAATGGAGATATGGACATTCAAGCAAGAGTGGGTCCTTGTTTGAGTTTTTGAAAAAAGAGTGGTGGCATCAAACAAATGAAGGTGGTGTAGATTAGTTGTGGTTTCGTGGGAGTCTATTACCATCTGCCACACGGTGCTTAAACATCGCCATCCTGACAAGGTGCAAAATGATGTCGTGTTTCCAAAAACGTGCTCTCTTTGATCTTCTAGATAAGCTTTTCCAGAAAACTAAAAAAGTTCCATGACATCCCAATATGTGTGAAAGAATATGATAATGTATTGAGATGAAAGCTGGAGATTTTCCACCATAGTTGAAATGGGTAATGTGTTGATGTTTAAATGAATAAGAATTGAAATTTTAATAGAATAGTATAGGCATTATTTACAAAGATCATAAATTTGTTTGGATTTAGATTTTTTTGCTTGAATTCTATAAAAAAACAAAAAAAATCAAAATGTGGGAGTGTTTGAACTTTTGAATTCAACACCATCAAGAATCTTTGGGGTACTCAAAATCTTGAAGTAATTCATATTTTCAAAAATTTATGCCAACTTTTATCATAATCTTTGCTAGAATTTCCATTATTTTCCAGACTAATTTGTGGGCTCTTTAGACTACGCAGATTAGTATATAGGAATTTTTATTTCTGAATTTGTAATATATGCAACTTGTAAATGGTTAATGTTTACTAAAATTATAAAGTATTAAATATATAGTAAAATGTATTATTTAAATAGTATATTATTATAAGATAATTTAGATTTTTAAGTAATTTTAATAAAATAAATATTATTTACGCATAGACAATTGTAATTGAATATAATTTTGAGAAAATGAATTATGATAAAATATTTTGATATTTTAGTGTGGGGTTGATAAAGTATTAATATTGTTTTCTTTTAAGCTTTAGGAATTAGAAAGTCACAATAATTATATTTTCTAGGTGGGTTTTAATGTCCAAAAATTCCAGTTCAATGGGTTAGTTTGAGTGGTTGAATATTCTGAATCACACACTCTTCCCAAATTGAATCTTACTCAATAGTAAAAAGCTTCTTACTTTTTACTCTTAAATCTAACTTTTTAAAGAGCTTTTTCTTAAAAAGAAAAAAATATATACTTATTTTATTAACTTTATAACTTCCTTATTTGTCCATAGGGCATAGATCAAAGTGTTTTGTTAAGGCACTCTATGGTGTAAAGGTCAAAAATCAAACCATAGATAAGGGTTGGTGTGACCAAAGCGGAGTCTTATCCCTAGGTAAAGTCTCACAGTACCTAACAAACAAACAAAATGTTAACTTCTTTATTTCTTAACTTTATAACTTTTTTATTTATTAACTTGATTATTTCTTTGTTTTATTAATTTCATAACTTTATTAATAATTTTATTTGTAATTTAATATCTCATATGTGAATCCTTTTATTTATGTATTCATGAAGAAAACTTTTAAGTTTAATTTTTTAATATTAAATTAAAATCATTTCCATTTCTAATATTAAATTATTTTTAATAACTTATTATTATTATTATTAAATTTTCATTTTTTTAAATCTTTAATTTAACATTTTTTTAATATTTTATTTTTATGTATTTTTGATGATGGATGAAATATCAACTTGAAATATTAAACATTTCAAAAATTTCTTCGTAATTTATTTTTAAAAAGTTCAAACAATGTAACATGGAGTTCACAAGTGACATTTAAAAAACATGAATAACAAAAAAGTCATTGTCATCCATAAACAAAATATTTCAATGTGTGCGTATAAAGTTGATATTGATTTTTGTTTGTAAGGTGAATATTCTATTAGCTGGAATAGCAAGTAATTACATCTTGAAGCAACTTTTCCCTAGTAGTCTCTCGCTAGGGGGACCTGACAATAACCAATAAAGAATCCTCCTAAGAGAGGATAAAGAAGTCCATAAACAGAGAAAAGAAAATAGACAAACATTATATCTTGAGATATGAGATGAGATAAACTTCTTGTCAAGAGATACACCAAAAAGGACAAAAGACATGTACATAGAGGGTTACAATGAAGGGTTTGAATATGAAAAAACAATCTGGATAGGTGCTTTTCCTTTCTCTTGAGTAGAGTTTCCTATGGGAGGTAAGTCAAGGTGTTATTCGATCTAATCTAGTCCACAATTCACATGATTCGAGTGGTTGTGCATGCGCTCTAATTAGTGGGGTGCATCCTCTTAGTGCTCTCGTCTATCTAGAAGAGTTCTCCACATAATAAAATTAAGTTGTCAATATAGTTCAATTGTCTTCATATATTGGTTGAAGTACCCTCTGGTCTTCCTTTTTTTAGGGATCCAGTCAACCCATTCAACTAGTACTTTTGACTCCGAGAGTGACGATATGTATTATGGAGGTTCACTCTTTGCTCTAGTTATTTCCTCTTGAAATAGATTAGGGGTCAACTCCCTGTAGCAAGCAACAAGATCCTGTGCATTGTGGTGCCTACAATATTTCCCCCTTTGGGTCTTCTCCTGATAATATGTTACACCTCTTCTAGCTCTAGCTATTTAAGGTGGAATCTTGATTGTATTGGTCTTAAAACAAAGTTGATGACATATAGATCAATTTCTATACCTTTATGTTTTCTAGATATGCTAACTACCCTCAAACAGTGACACTGTAAACTTGGTACTTGTCTAATAAGTTCCCTATAATATTACCAATATTGATTATTTATCCACATGGAACTCGTCTTTAAATAAAATTCTTCTTAATTGTTAGTTGGTAAGATCTGTTGGTTTCTCTTTCCAATATTTGTCACTTGGGGACTGAAATTCCTTATTATTTTTATGATGGGTAGTGTTATATGCACTCAGCTAGAGGCATACCGAAACTTTGCTAGCATAAAAGGTGTAGCCTGATTTCCTGAATAATGAATCAAGGATGACTAAGAAGTATCTCCTTGGTTCCTACTTCCAACAAAATTAACTCTACACCCTGCAAGACATAATTACAGTGACCCTTGATAACACTCAAACACTTAACAGAAAATGGCCAGAGTTGAAATATGGTCCCTTGTACAGAGGGAGAGACCACAACACCAAGAAAATTACCCTTCTCTACAAGACTATTAACACAATCCTTTAATTTCAGACAACTATAAATAACTAACATAAATCTAGTCCCTTTTACAAAGGTAGAAATGACAAATCCAACATAATTGTATTTCTCCATAATATTTTTGACAAAATTTTTCGCATTCAAATAAATATGATTAACGAAATAGTAAAAAAGGGTGAGAAATTTACATCCATGATGAGGAGTCCTTGTGTCACAATATGATGGGTTTTTTCGTAGCAAATTGTTTGAGAATTGTCACCAGAAACCTTTCAACTCAATTTTAGAAGCCTCTCTACTCATAGAATTTCATATATAACCCTTCCATAAGCCAACTCCCATTCTATTGCAAGCATGTATCAATTTTGTAGGAACTTGCCTCTTCCTTAGCCATTTACCTCCCCAGAACCAAGAGATTCCATGAGGCAGTGTCGAGGGAGGGATAGGATTACCAATCCACCACAAGGTTTTCTAGAGAAGTTGAGCAGAAGCTAGCTCCTTTTGAGGAAAGCTCCACCAATCTTGCACGTTTCTAATTCCTAACAGCCTTTATGCATGAACATACTAGAGTCATTCCCACATGAAAACAATCCATACCAACTCTCCCTTTGTCATCCATCTTATCAATGTCACCATAAATATAATTCCACACCTTGTGCTCGGCCTGTGTAACATCATGGTTGAGGGTTTGGGAGCAATCCCATTTGCAAGATTCATTGATCTAAAACCCAATTCACAGGTGAGCCCCCTGCACTCATCTTCGTAACCATCAATTTTCATACTGGGAAGTTAAGATTGGCTCATGGTATTTGATATCATTTAAACCCCCTTATAGATGGATTTCGATGTTTCCATGTTCATCTAACAAGTGGGGTGATCCATCCCCCCAATTTAACTCACACATCACCCCATCCAAGAGATATTGAAATATTTTACTTCAAATGGAGATTAGAGTATTTTATTTATGGCAACATTCAATTTTTCTCTTTTTAGTTATTGATATATTTTTAAATTCCATGTGTTATATATATATATATATATATATATAGAGAGAGAGAGAGAGAGAGAGAGAGAGAGAGAGAGAGAGAGAGAGAGAGAGAGTGAAAAAAGGATCAAGTCCCTTGAATTGAAATTTATTTTAGATTGAATAAAAATGAGGAAATGTTTGCACCTCAAGGGATTTGATCCTTCATATTGCATAATAGATTTGGAGTTAAGATAGATCTATGCCGATATATTGGTACAATCTCCTTCTACATAAAACATACATGTTTTCTACTCATATAATAGATACCTGATAAAAGATAATTAATCCTTCAAAACTAAGGGGAATAAGCATAAAATTTAAAATTTAAATTTAATAAATTTAAATCTATTAGGATAACCACCATCATATAATATACTTCACCACATTACAAAAGAAAGCATTAACAAAAAGGAATTTCGTCACAAAAAATACTCAATATTTTATGTGAATGACTAATATTGTAATACCTTGGTTTAGACTCATGGAATATATTAGATCAGATTATAAATAAATTATAATGGTTCTATGAGCTTAAATAAATGATTTTGTGTGTAAATGATGTAAATATGTTTGCATGTATTCTTAGGTGTAGAGATCAAGGATAATACTTAACTAGCGAATGGATATACATGATGGAATTATGTAAATATACTTATATAGGCCCATGGTTACTTTGAGCAAGGATGCCATATTAAAATCAAGCTAGGGACATATTAATGTTGGAATATAATATATAAAGATCCAAGATTTACAGGCAACGAGAATAGTAGGGGCTATAATGCCATTAAAAGGGAATAGAAGAGGGAGCCTATACGAAAGTTATCATTTATTTCTATGTGTCAGTCTAGGATCTCATTTTTTATTTCTCATGTGCTTTAAGTGAATCCATCCAACTCAATTGACTTAGAAACTCGGTCATTTGATGCATGTAGAGGTTGGTGTGGAAGTCTTGTCACATAAGTATTGTAGCATGAGTCAAGTACAATTAATGGGAAGCGTAGCAATACTTTATTCTCTTAGATAAAAGAAATGTCAACCATGATTCTCTTTAATTCGCTCTCATTGTTTTATTCACTTTATGATTCTAAGACACACATTAAATTGAGACACACTCATGATGCATTCTCCCTTGCTAACCATTAATATATTTAGAAATTGACAAAAAATTGCACGAAGAAAGACGAATCGTAGACCCTGGATCACAAAAATGTGGTTGTAGGGGAGAAAATATGTTGGGAAAGTCTGGAATCATTCACCCACGACATATTTTCTACCCATTAGATGCTTGAGAGATAATTGTTATTCTTGCAAGAATTTCCCATAAAGAACTCAATTGATTGGGCCCTTTCTAACTACAAGAAAGGGAATTAGAAGTGAAGTATTTCCACAAGGAACTATTGAGAAAATAAATGAAATATCATATTCATGTTCTTTATGGGAAAGGAAGAGAAATCCATGGTGTTAGATGATATGCTTCGAATGGTCTATAGTAACCGTATTAGTCAAGCCAAGAGAGAAAATGGATTGGGTTGAGTGAGCTAGAAGTGAGTAGCTTAGTTTCTTTGGCTATTGAAAAATGCAACAAGAAATTCTCAATTTTATTTTTCCTTGATTAAATTGAGAAAATTCAAATTTCCACATCAGCAGACAACTTGGATGCAGTTAATGGAGGTGGAATTGCTCTTGTCACTCAATTATCTTAGTAAATTTGAGTTGGAGGAGTTAGAGTTCATTTAAGCATGTGTGATTACTAATTTGTAGAAATCAAGGTCATTTATTTCAAGTTGTTTTTAGTTAAACTAATTCTAACTATTGGAGGAACTAATGGAAGGTCTGTTATGCAATGGGACTTCAGCCAAACTCAATGATCATCCAGTTAACTAATCAATCAGCCCAAAATAACTAGTGCATGTAGAGAATCTGAGTTCCCCGACTGTGGTGGAGATTCCAAGGCAGTGTAACATCAATTGTATACTATTCTTGAGTGTACAGGTTTTTCATGCAGTTAGATGATTGACTTTCGGAATTGTGCAATAATTTTGGAGGAATTTCCTAAATAATAGGGACCTAATTTTTCAAGAAGTGTGCAAGGAAATAAGGGCTCAAGTAGATTCTTAGTGAGAAGAGAGATAGATTATTCACTTGCAGGTTGTGCTCACTTGAGAAAAGAAATTGTAATACATCTCTATTCATCATATTAATGCAAGGAAGCAAAGGGGATTTTAGCAGATAACCTTCCCCTTGAAAAATATTGTGTGCATGCCTGTTATTTCTCATTACATGTTTGTGATTGATGTTCTAAATTGTGAATTGGTTTTCGCAGAGCAATAGAGTAGGTTTGTGTCTTGTGATTTTGATTAAAATTTCATAAGCAATTGCAAATATAAATCATAATTTGTACATGGCATCAGAGTCAGCTTCACATTAGAGCAGGAATTTTGAAGTTGTTTCTCAAGAGGGTCAGATTTGTAGTTCAGTGTAGCAGGATCTCTTCAGAGCTAAGAAGATGACCTTCAATGGGTTAAGGCTAGAGTATGCCTTGGAAGGCAGCTCTAATTTCATTGCATGGAGGTGGTATTGGATGAAAAAGGATTTCAAGAATGCATCAAGACAAATATTGCAAAACCACAAGCGTATGATGTTGAAAATGCAACAAGAAAATCCTAATTTAATTTTTTTCTTGAACTAAATTAGGAATAAAATTGTAATTCCACATCTCATGACAACTTGTATTAGTTAACTAAGTTAATTTGACTTAGTTGGCTCAGTTAACTCAAGTTGAGGGTCTAACTTGAGCCATGTAGAGTGTCTCCTAATTTATAGGAGCCCTGGTTGAGTTTATTTTGACTTGTAATTAATTAATTCAATTTAACTTAGTTAAAGTCAGTTAAACTAGTCCCAACTGTTGGAGGAACTAGTGGGAGGTCTAGTAGTGTGGTGTTGCTTGCAGTGATCAACCAATTAACTGGTGATTCATTCATAAATAACTCATGCATGTCAGATCTGAGAGTTACCCAGTTGATATTGGAGTTCAGGGACAATGTACTATCAATTTTATAATCATCCAAATTGTATAGGTGGTGCATGCAGTCAAAGGAAGGCCTATGATGGATTGCGTAATTCATTCGAGGAATTTCCCTAATTAATAGGGGGATAATTCCCAAGGAAACAACACAAGGAATAAGGACTTGGACAAGATGAAAATTGGTTAAGTATTAGCCTGGGCTTGTCTAGGAAGTTGTGAGACAAATAGAGATAGTGTGGAGGTTGCTTGGCCTTGAGCAAAGCATATTTTATGATTAATGCAATATAAAGATAACAAGGGTTTTTAATTGTGGCTTTCCCTAGGAAATCATTATGTAATGTGTTGATTGAATTCTTTCTCTTGTATTTTTTGTGATTGCGCGATTGTTTAATTGTTTCCACTGATGAGTAGAGTAGATTCAAGTTTATTTTTTAGTAAATTACAATTAGAAGTTTGAATTTACAAGCAATTTCTACATGGTATTAGAGTAGAAATCACTCTAGAAGAGGAGAATACGAGTTTGTATTTTGCAAGTGAAATCGAATTTGCAGTATCATACTTCAAAGCTAGTAGGATGTTGTTCTACATATTGAGACTCAAATATCCCCTTGAGGGTAGTTCGAACTATATTGCTTGGAAGGAAAGGATGGAGGCAGTGTTGGAAGACAAAAGGCTTAAGGAATTCATAGACAAAGATATTCCTAAGCCTCCAACAACTGATGCTCAAGATGTGGTAGAGTGGAGAAAATGTGCGGAAAAAGTGAGAAGGATTATCCTAGAAGGATTTCGAGATCATATTGTCTCGAATCTCCACAGTAAGGAGACTCCATATGCAATGTGGAATTCCTTCACATACATGTTTCAAAACAACAGTGACCACAAGAAGTTGACACTTAAAGAAAAGCTCAGGAAAATCAAGATGGAGAAGGGTGACACAATACCAAAGTACTTCACCAAGTTCACCCAATGTCAGGATGAGCTTGGAAGTGTTGTTGTTACAGTTTTTGAAGATGATATGGTTAGCCTAACACTTTTAGGCCTTCCCAAGAGCTAGCACAACTACCAGGACTCAGTAAATGGGAGGGAGAAGCTGCCAGAGTGGGAGTGTTTGTGGTTCGACTTGGTGCCAGAAGATATTCGGTGGAACACCAAAGATGCATCCTCATCCAAGGATGATGATGAGGAGAATTGTGCCTTAGATAGAAAGGCGAAGAAATGGAAAGGGAATTCATCCTATTCAAAATTACATTCTAGTCAGGGTGGTAAGAAGGACTTGGCGAAGATTAAATGTTTTCACTGTCATGGTTTGGCACTCTATGCCACGAAGTTTCGACACAAGAAGGTCAGTAAGAAGCCCTTAGGAGGAGCGGAAAATGAAGCTCTTGCTTCACAATTTGAGCTGGATTTCACCCTCATTTCTTGCATGGTGACATCAGTGTTTGGTAGTGTGTGGTATCTAGATAGTGGAGCCTCATTCCATATGACCGACAACAAAGAATTCTTCAGTTATTGGAGAAGAAGGACCTCCAAATGCACATTGAAATGGGAGATGATGAAAGGTATAGCGCGACCGATATCGGTATTGTTACCTTTTAGAGGAAGTTTAGTTCTCCACTCACATTAAAATATATCATCTATGTTTTGGGTTTGAAGAATAATTTGGTTTCAGTTGTCGTGTTCGAGGACCATGTCTATGATGTGATATTTTTCAAAGGAAAGGGGTTCAAGTGAAGAACCTCTACAAATTGGATGTAGAAGATTGTGCTACTTGGAGCACAAAATCAAAGAAGGTGTAGAGTCGAGACATTGGTGAGTTGTGGCATAGCAGATTGGGTCACTTGCACCACAGAGCTTTGAAGATCATGCAAAATATTTCTACAGGACTTCCCAAGGGTACACTAGAGAAAAGAGACACATGCAAAGGGTGTACAATGGAGAAGTACACCAAAGAAACCTTTCATGATAAGGACAGTTGAGCGCAAGCGATCCTTGAAAAATTTCACTCAGATGTGTGTGGACCATTCTCAACAGCCTCCACGACCAAGCACAGACATTATGTAATATTTGAATATGATTTCTCATGTAAGTGTTGGATTTTATTCACGGATAAGTAATATTAGACGTTCTCTAATTTTTGTGAATTTAAAGTGCTTTTTGAGAAAGATACTGGCAGGAAAATTAAAGCTCCCAGGAGAGATAACGGTGGATAATATGTGTCAAATTTATTCAAGAACTTGTGTGCATAAGAAGGCATTCAAGAGGAGTTAATAGCACCCGATAACCCACAATAGAATGGCGTCGCTAAAAGGAAGAACATAAGTATTGTGGGAGCTGCACGGGAAATGTTACATGATCAGAGCCTAACATTGCACTTGTGGGCTGAAGCATGCAACACAATTGTATATGTGTAGAACAAAAGTCCTCATTGAATTCTCGGGATGAGTACATCAAAAGAATTTTTTCAGGTAAGAAACCGTATGTGGCACACTTTAGGATCTTTAGTTCATCATTTTACTATGATGTTACCAAGAATGCAAGGAAAAAGCTAGAACCAACAACTGATTTGAGCATATTTGTGGGGTACACTGATACACCTCACAACTATCGGGTTTAGCTACCATCTCATAAGATTACAATGGTTCATAGAGATGTGAAGTTCAATGAAGAGATGGATGTGAGATGTTCCCTCGAGAGGGAGCTTCACTTACATGCAGATGAGGAGATTTTAGCTCTAAAGGAAGAACCTCAAGACAATGTGGAGAAGCCACATGCATAGGAGCAAAGAGTGGAATCACCCACTCATGGAGAGACTTCAAAGATGGAAGGAAGTGCACCAGAGAGGTTGATAGATCGATGCATGATGCTAGAGAGAATGTGGGAGAACCCACATCACAGTGTAGGTAGAGGAGGTCACCAGATCGATACATTGGCTAGATGGCTCTAATGAGCGAAAGTGTAGAGATTGAGCCATACTCATTCGAGGAAGCAGTGCAAAAACTAGTATGGGTTGATGCCATGATTGAGGAGTATGAATCCATTATCAGACTCAATGTTTGGGAAGTGGTCCCAAGACCAGTAAACAATTCATTGGTGAGTTATAGATGGATTTACAAGGTAGAGCAAGAAGCAAATGGGAGTGTGGAGAAACAAAAGGCCATATTTGTGGCCAGAGGGTTCTCTCAAGTGGAGGGAATTGATTACGAGGAGAACTTTGCTCTAGTAGCAAGGTACTCTTCAATCAAATATATTCTAGAACTTTCAATGAAAATGGGATGGAAGATACATTAGATGGATGTGAAGACATCATTCCTCAGCAGTGTGATTGAGGAAGAGGTGTACATTGAGTAGTCGTAAGGATTTGAGACCTTCTACAAAGATTTGCATGTGTGCAGACTCAAGCGAGCGTTGTATCGATTGAAACAAGCACCCCATGCTTGGTATATCAGGATTGACAACTATTTCACCATAATGGGCTTCACCAAAAGTGAAGAAGATGTGAACCTTTACCATATTGTGGTTGAAGGTAAATTGTTGATTATAATATTATATGTCTATTATTTAATTCTAACAAGTGATGAGAAGTTGGTAAAATATTGAAAAGAGGATCTTGCAAGAGAATTCGACTTGAAGGACCTGAGGTTCATGCATTATTTCCTTAGTATGGAAGTATGGCAAGGAGTGTTGGCATGAAAGAGTCATCAGGGAGAAAAGACCTGGGTTCAGGTGCAGAGAACCAACAATGATTCGTTGTAGTCTAGGACAACATGCTGACATTTTCACCTTACCCAAAGGGTAAGGAGTCTCACCTGAGGCGTGCCGCGACTGAAAGCAAGAAAGGTTCGTCATGGAGTCCAAGGAGCACTGACCGAAGCATCATCCGATAACAAATATATATACATTACACACATAACAGAAATAACAACATAACAACTAATACATGCATTTTATGGGACATCCAAAAATTTTAAAGAGTAATTGCATGATAGCACCCATACATATCATATTCCGCAACCAGTCTAGCCTTTCTTTTCTATTAACTTAACAATAAAACAGTACAGTATATCTTCGGCATTCGCCGCAAGCAAATACAAGGAATACCCGGTTTAGACTCACGGGCTCGGTCTCAGCCTCAAGGGCCCTGCTCATCCAGGCTCCAACCTTCTGATATCGGTCTACTGCAACCAGATGTCCTCTTGCCAAATCCCACAGCCTCACCAACTGACTAACCAACCCCTCTTCTTTACTGGCCCTCTCCTTTTATATTCCTTTTTGCCACCTGGACTACCAGTTCCTGCTCGACTGCTCTTGCACCTTCCCACCCACTCGGTTTCCTTTGTCTTCTGCTTCCACCTTGCCGCAACTCTTCTGCAACTACTTGTTCTTGACCTGCTATCCAGCTTACTCCTCTGCAATTTAACCATTGCTGGCACCCGTTTCCTTCTTGTCCTTCGGTCAGCAAAAATTGATCAAAACCTTTTCAAAATTAAATGAAGGCCCCAACAGGCCCTGACCACAATTCTTTGACTCGTCCCTGAGTCAATTCATTTCGACCTCGGTCGGTCCTGCTGGTATTTCCATGGGCTCTACGGGTGGTGGTTGCACTGTCAACTACACTGGTTCTACTGACGGCTGGGCTGGTGCTTCTTTTGCCTCGGTCATTGCTCGTGAAGTGGCATATATTTCTACTGCACTTTCCTCCCTCTGAGGTTCCCCGTTCCAAATAAAGGCTCCAACTACGGAACACCAGCTATGGTTTGCTGCCTGAATTCCCGGTACTTCTGAATGGTAGTGTCCCATCCGGTGAGGATTTCATCAATGTGTTGGGTGAATGCCTCGGCCGAATTTGACGTTAACTCTGTTGGCCGCTGGCTTTGCAGGTTGCTCCATTGTTGTCCGCTGGAGTCACACACCTCCTTCAGAGTTAGAACCTGCATCTGAACCAGTGGTTGCAAATCTCTAATCACCTTCTTCATCTTTGCGGACTCTTCCTCAATTTGATCAACTTGGGCCTAGATGGCATCAATCTGGTCGTTGATCTGTTGTAGTTGGGTAGGGTCTGTATAGTCCTTTGTGTTGGCGAATAAGGTTTGTATTCGCTCTCTCATTGGGTAGACCCACTTCAACGATTTTTCCATCGACCATCCTCGTGTAGATTTCCACTTGGTCCGACAGTGCTAATATCACTATCTCCAGCTTCCTCTTCATGTCAGCATTTGTAGCTACCAGTTTCAAGCATGCCGCCTGGATGTGGTCGAAACATTTTACCAATATGCAGGTCATGATGTCCGTCATCGCCTTTGTGTTTTCATCAATGATTGTTGGCAATAATGACTTGAATCGTTGTGTGATTTGATCAACCCAAGCTTGCAAATCTATATTTTCTCACTGCAAGTGATCGCGCGCTTCTATTACTTCCTACAACTGCCTTGCTTGCTGCTCATGTTCCTTGGCTAGATCCTCATAGATCCTTTGGGCCCTATGTGCTTCCTTCTATATAAATGTAAATAATTGGGCCAATGATTAGTGCTGGAGTGTTTCGGCCTACATTGTACTGGGTTCAGGGAACTGTTGTTATATGGGTAGGCTGCTAGCGATGGATTTTTTAGAGTGGGAGGTGGGCGAATGAGCTTGTTGTGACTGCGGAGTGAATTGTGGAGTGGGTGGAATGATGCTAGGGTTCAGGACCACTGTGAGCTTTATAGGGAAAAGTGGTCGGTACGGCTCAATCCTTTCTCCCTGCAAAATAGTGTCTAGGCTTCCTCCTTGTGGTGGGTTCGACCCAAGCATTGGTGATACAAGTGATGTTTGTTGTGTATCGTTGGCAGAAGTGGTGCCCTTTTCCTGCTCGACTGACTCAACTTCTGTTTCCATAGTCATTCTTCGTCAGCCTGACAGGAAGGTCTCTGATAGGGTCGTGGAGGTGGAGGCTGTGTGCGGGGATGACTCCCGCGACTGATGTAAAACGGTGGAAGTGGTGGTGGGAATCTCTTCAACTATGGGGGCTGCAGAGATCGAATGCTTGACCTCATCAGTAAGGTCGACAACCAGGGGTGGTGGAGCAGTTTTCAGCTTTTTGATGGCCGGACTGTGAACAACTTGTTTCTTCTTCGGCTTGGGGACCGTTGGCTGAGAGGGAGACTGGGCTACTCCTGTGGGGAGTTTCATGGCTAGGGGTTTGTGATAATAGGAGAGAACATGGTAGAGCCTTGAAATTGAGCAGGATAATTTCTCTCACCTGATTGTCCTTCGAAACTAGCAATTGTTTGTCTTAGCTCGAACATCTTCTCCTCCATCTGAAGCACCATTGGGTGGAGGTCATCTTCGGTTGGCCACTTCCTGCTGCTCTTTGCCACATCTCCCCCTTGTGCCTGTTGCTTCAAGGCTCCGAATAGATAGTTTTATTTCCTATTTGTGATTTCGCAGGCCACTCCCAACCATGATCCCACCTCCTTGTGTAGCGTTGTTGCCATCAGAACGAACCTCTGTGGCCTCATCTTAAAGGTCTCCAGATGAACACACCATGGTCTAAGATAGGTGTCTGCGTGTGAGTCTCCGAACCATATATCTTATGAGAATTAGTCCAATAGAGCCTTTGGTATCCTCTCTGTTGACCTGATGGTGGCTAGCATCTGCTTGTACCAATCCTTGAAAGCTATCTCATTTATCTCTTTGGTGCTAAGGTCTCCTGATGCCCTCCATGGGTCATAGTGGAGTGCTATCGGTTGTCCTTCGATAATGGTCATCATTTACCTTTCCCTTTGTGGCCTACACTTCCACACTTCCAAAGACATAAAAATGTACCTGAACACAAAACTGGTTCCCCGCCTATACACATCTTCACAAGCTTCAAACAACTTGTTAAGGACAAATGCGGACTAGTTAAGTATCTCTTCCTACCAGCATTGTTCTGCAACCAAAATTGTGTCTAGTGTGCATTCATTCTTCTTGTAATGTCGCATGGTTTTGTCTTCTATGATGTAGTAGGCAAATCTGATATCAACCTTGTTGATCATATCGAGCTTTGCTCCTCTTCCACCCCGCTCAGTCCCATATCTTGCATAGATGTTATCCTTAGTCTGCTTCTTGGCTCTCTTAGCCCCTGACTGAAATGTTGTGCTCACTACCTTCCCCCTACTGACAACCCTGTTAGACGATTAATATCGTCCACATGAATGGGATACTCCTTGTCCAACCACAGTGATCCTTTGTGCATCCTACTTGCCAAACGTTTGGTACACTACATTGCGGCAAATTGAGTACCGAACACAGGTCAGATTCTCAAATGGAGTAATGTCGACCTCTATATCCCTTTGAAATTTTCCCTGACCTTGGAGGTCTTGGTGCTGTCCTCCTTCTGGATATCCTCTACATAAACTTCCCTTTTCAGAGGTGGGAACTGGAAACAATCCGTAAGATCATTTTCGACCAGATTTGCCTTGTCATATTTTCCATAAAAATTGTTGACCACCTAAATTCTTTCATCTAATGTGTCATGTGGGACTGATACAATTCCTTTCGCCATCTCCCTTCGCCTTTGGTAAATGATCTGCACCTGAGGTTTCTCGCTTCTACGTCTCTGCAACTGTTCTTCAGAGTGGACCTGTAATTCTCCTACTATCTACAATTGAAGTTTTGGAATTCCCTTGATTATCTTACGAGTTAAGTAGTCGGACCTGACACGACGTTTCCTAACTGATTGGACCTTAAAAACTAATTACTCCCACAATTTTCCCATGTGTTCTAGCTATACCTTGCCATCGTCGACCGACCTAGACATGACAACAATGACGTGGACTGGGAAAGTACAGAGTGGGCTGCATGGCATATTTAATTTTCTGTGATGGGGTTATTTATTAACTAAATTTGTGCTTAATGAGAAAATATTTTGTGGCTCCTACTTTGATAGTTGCATTATTATTTACTTAATATGGAAATCACTGCTGGTACGATGGAAAGGATGGGTATGGCTTGTGATCATAAAGATTACAAAAAGTGCTTGCCTACATATACCTTGTTAACTGGGACTACATGTGTGACTACTAATTCTAATTTTTCTTCCCCCCCTGACCAAAAATGGGTTGCGGCATGCTGAAGTTGCTACCACAACCTTATTGACCTTCTACTTATTCTCTGAAAAAAACCCATGACTCTACCTAGTAGCTTATTATAACTCATGGACTTTTTTTTGTGGGCTCATTTCCGAGACCCTCTTTTATCTTGATTTATGTCTTGTGGAAGGGCTTCAGGCGAGTGCCATTCACCCATCTATGCAGCATGACTCCATCCAGTTGTGCGAGTCTCACTACTCTAGATTCTCTTATTTTTGTGACTATAAATGGGCCCAACCAGTGCATCTGCAGTTTCCTGGGAACTTCTGGAACTTGCTGTCATATAGTAGTACATGTTCCCCTACTTCAAAAGACTTCCTCCTGATGTGCCTATCGTGCCAAGATTTCTACCTTCTCTACTCCACTGACTGATGAAACTCGGCCAAGAACTGGGTTTCGTCAAGTTCCAACAGCTGACTCAGTTTGTCCCATAAGGCCATGTTGTTCGTCATTCCCGTGGCTTCAAATATGAACATGCTTGGTAATATAAATTCAGCTGGAACCACTGCTTCCCTTCCGTATACTAGCTAAAATGGAGTTTTCTTATGAAGTCTCTTTACTGTTGTCCTGTACACCCATAGAGTTGCAAGTATTCTTTCATCCCAGTCATCCCTGTTGGTTGATACGACCTTTGTTAGCCCTTTCTCTAGGATTTTGTTGAATGCTTCAACTGTGTCGTTGGCCTGTGGGTGATACAAGCTACTCTTGTTATGTTGAATCATGAAGGTCTTCAGTAGAGTCTCAATGGTTTCATTCAGAAAGTGTGTTCCTTGGTCACTTGTGAGGCTCCTCGAGCATCCAAACCTTGAGATTATGTTCTCGAAAATAAACCTTGCAGCTATTTCTATTGTACAGTCCTTGACAGGTGCTGCTTCTACCCACCTGGTGAGGTATTCTGTTGTGGTTATTATGTATCTCGTGCATGAATGCCTTGTCGGTGGTGTAATGGGTCCAATGAAGTCTATTTCCCATTTGTCAAAGATTTGCATTGTGTGAACAGGGTTTAGAGGCAACTCATCTCGTCGCAAAGGCTTTCCAACCCTTTGACAGACGTCACAACTCTTGGAAAATTCTTTAGAATCTTTATGAATAGTTGGCCACCAGAGTCCTGCTTGTAGTATCTTTCTTGCGGTGGCTTTACCTCCCACATGGCCTCTTGCGACTCCCACATGGCATTCCCACAACACATCACTTCTTTCATGCTGAAGGACGCAACGTCTCAATATTTGATCCAAGCCCATCTTGTAGAGGTGTCTTGCAATCAACTTGTAATCTACTGCCCTTACTACTAAGTGATGTCTTTATGCTACTGTATATCCTTCTTGGAAATGACCTGTTGTTAATAATGTGGCGATCTCTTCTAGGTGATCTGGGATTGCCTCTATTTTGAATAAGTCGGTGTCGGGTAATCGATCATCCATTGGTTCTTCATTCTCCCCTGTCTCCAATCGCAACAAGTGGTCTGGCCCCACATTCAGTCTGTCAGTTTTTATGACCACATCGAAAGTAAATTCCTAGAAAAACAACAACCATCGGCATATTATACCTTCCAGTACTAGTTTGTTTACCAAGTATTTCAGTGCGGAATGGTCTGTAAAGAATTTGAATGGTGTGCCCAACAAGTAATGCCTGAATTTTTGGAGAGAATAAACCATGGCCAAGGCTTCTCTCTCAGTTGTTGTATAGTTTCTTTCCACAGTTGACAACTTTTTGCTAGCATAGTACACCAGGTGGTCCATATTTTTCTCCCCTGGATGCACTAAGACTTCTCCCAGCGCTATCCTTAACGCATCGATGTGCACATGGAACACTTTGTTCCAATCTGGATGGACAAGGATAGGGGAACTTACGAGCCTTTCCTTCAACTTATTTAGTGTTGTCTAACAATCCTGAGTCCAAACAAAATCATCTGTTCTTTTCAGTAGCTTTTCCATTAGGGTTGTGGTTGATGCATAATTCTTGATGAAGCATCGGTAATACTTTGTATGGCCCAAAGTTGACCTTCGTTGCTTCACGTTGCGTAGTGGTTCCATGTTTACAATTGCCACCACCTTCATTGGGTCCACGCATACTCTATCCTTACATACAATATGGCCTAGTAGTGTTCCAAATGGGACTGCGAAGATACATTTCTTAAGGTTCAAAGAAATCTGCAGTCGTCTCCACCTTTCAAAAATTAATCTTAATAAGCTGGTGTTTTTTTTAAATAGACTATACACTATCTAGTCATCCATGTACACCTCTAGAAATTTGTGAAAATAGTCTCAGAATGCAGCTATGACAATCCTTGAGAAGACCACTGGTGCATTCTTTATTCCAAATGTCATCACATTATATGCATATGACCCCCACTCAGTAGTGAATGTTGTTTTTGTTTTATCCTCCTCAGTTATTCTAACTTGGTGGTGGCTCGAAAATTCATCCATAAATGAATATGATTCATCCATAGCCACATTGTCTAGGACCTCATCGCTGAAAGGTGTTGGGAATGGGTCATGCACACATGCGTTGTTGAGGCTTCTGTAATCAACACATACTTTGATTTCGGTTGCATCCTTCTTGTTTTGTATGACTATCGAGCTTATCCACTCAGCTTCATCTATCGAAAATATAATTCCTGCTTCCAACATTTTGTCAATTTCCTTCTTAACTTTCTCCTTCACCCTTGGGTTCAATCTATATGGTCTGTGCTTTACCGGCTGGGCATCTAGTCTCAGAACAATCTTCATTTCCCCTATATCTCCTTTTATCCCCTTCAGCTCTGCTACTAAAGTTGGGAACAAGTCTTGATATTCCTGTAGTAGGTCGAAAATTTCTTTTGTGGTTTGTTCATCCCAGTAGTCTCCTACAAACGCTATTTTGGGCTTATCCTCCATCCCAACATTTTGTTTTCTTAGTTTCATTGGTAGAAGGTGGGCACCTTCTTTTGAGGGGCTCTCCCGGATGTCTCTTTCTCCTTCTATTTCTTTGAAGGTCAGGTGTCTCAATCCATCTAACCCATCCTCCTCTGGTTTTGTGTCCACCTTGTCACATGTCACATATTCCGGAGAATCCATGTTAGACAGATACTGCAGAAAACTTTCATCGGGACATCCTTCAACCAATTGTCTTGGGGCAAATAGAACCCCTTTTATCACCTGGAGTGTCTCCGTCATGAGTTCCTCTTTACTTTTGAATGAAAAGCTACTAACAAACTATACCTCCAGAACATCCCAATCTGTCGTCTATCGACGGAGCTCCTCCTGTACATACCAAGCTCAGGGGACAGTTCCCAGGGTATGTATAAATGTGTGTACCCATCAATCCTTCGGTATTCCCTGGTTATTCCAATTGGTTGTGCAATCTTCGATGTGCCTCTCGGGACTTGAATCCCCCTTGTATCTTGCCTTATCCTGTGGTCGGTCTTCCTCCTGGGAAAATATTTCCTTCATGGCTTGCTTGATGCTCGCCCAGTCTCTTAGTGCACTGTGGTGTGTCTTCCACCATCTTGTTGGTGTTTCCATGAGAGCGATATCAAGAAAGGGAATATTTTGATCCTCTGTCATTTCCTGGAAGGTGTCCACTGGTTCAAGAAGGTGTCCACCAGTTCAAGGCCATAATATTTGGGATAGTTGCTTATCTTTGTTCCTATCCAATTTTCTCGGGTTATCATTGCACAACGTCTAATGTTTAGTTCATGCCTGCCTTGCTACCATGCAACCCATGCAGCTTCTGAGTCGATCTCTGAGCTTTGGATACTTCTCTAGCTGATGGAGCCTCCTTCCGTGGGATTTATGTAATCTTCCCTCTTTCCCACTGTGAGTGTGTATAGCTGGTCTAGCATTCCTGGTTCATCCCTATCATCTACTGGTTCTGTGAACCTAGGTCCTTGATAGGGGTCCAGGGGTTGGATCACCCTTAGTCCTTCTACTTTGAAAATCATCAGTTCTTTCTTTAGGTCTATGACAACATAGTTCTCATAGGCCCAATCGATCCCAAGGAGCACCGGGTATGGGTCCTTATCCCCCATGATGTCAATCACCTCGAATTTGGTGTGCGTCTTCACCCCCGCCACATCAACTTCCATGTTTTCTAACCTTCCAATGGGCAGTATACAATATTGGTTTTCCATTCTTAGTTGAATCGGTAAGTATTTTAGTTGTGGCTTCCTCATTTCCTCTCATGTTTTTCTGGTAGGACATTTACATCTGACCCAAAGTCTAACATTGTGTCCCTTATCTGGAACCCTGCAACCTGTGCATGGATTTAGAATTCCTTGCCGCTCCTCCTCTTGTTCTGTTTCATTCTTTTGGAATTTTTTTCTCACAAGTTGGCAAGTGATCACTCCACTTACCCTTCTTCTACGGATAACATAGCCTTCAAACTTTTCCACAACTCCTTCAACATCCATTCATCCTTGACAGTCTTCAGGAGGAGTTTAAACCATTCTTCAATCGGTTGGTCATGATCAAGCTTGTGATTGTGCAGTTTCTGGTTGTCTCTCTTCTCGGTCATCACCTCGAACAACTTAGTTGCCTCATGATAATACTGCTTTTGGAATTTGGGCTGATATACTTTCTGTGGAGATGTTGCTTTAACAATCAAGGGTGGGTTCGTTGTGCTACGATCCTCCCTCATCTTATTTCCTCCCCAAGTGACTATATTAATATTGGTTGCGGGAACACTATCGTCGATATGAGGTTTGGCATTAACCACATTAGTTCCCCTCTGTCTGGTCCTTTCTTCCCACTTTGCAATGAGTTATGGACAATCCTTCGTGGTGTGGATATTAATCTTGCACTGTGAACACCAAGGTTTCCTTGGTAGGGGGCATTCCCTGGCGACATGCCCTTCTGGGTCACAACTATAACTTATTCCTCCCATCATCCCTCCTCATCCATTTACTCCTCGTCCTCCCTAGTTTGACTCACTGACCCTGAATGTAGATATGCCCAGTCGTTTTGCTAGAGCATCTAGTGCTCAGCACTGATTAGTGTGATGCGTTGTCGATGCGCAGAACTCACAATAGTTGTTATTGGGGATGTTGGAGTATTTCTACAGTATCAAGCACATCCATGGCAGGTGTCCATAAATTCTATAAATATCGCAAAATTCTTGGTTATTCCTTCCCGAAAAAGCTCCTTGAGCTCCTATTGTTGCAACTCCTATAGTTGGTGGGGCCCCTGATGACCCCATGACCCCCCTGGATGATTAATCCCTCACAACTTGGGGCACCCTGTTGCAACATGCCCTTCCTCCATGCAGTGGGTGCACCATATGTTGGGTTTGGCTGGTCATACTGGCAAAGATCCTTCAGCTTCTCCGTTAAAGATGCGATCTAATTTTAGAGACCCATAATCGATGGGTCTTGCAAGCTTGTCCCTCCTTGGTATTCATGAGGATACCCAGCCATGGCTTTTATTTAGGATGCTTTCTCCAAATCATATTGGAGGGTTCCTATCTTTTGTTGCGTCAATGGCATTTTAGTTAGGGGCAAGAGTGCCTTGATAAACCAATCCCACTAGTGATTCGGGTCAAGAGTGTAACTCAACTTAGCAATGGCATCCTTAAAACTTTACGTGAACTCCCAGGTTGTCTCACCCTCCTTCTGCTTGATTTCCCACAACTCTGATAGCCCCTACTGGTTCGTTTGTGGTACTTTGAATTCCTGCACAAATCCTCTCTTGATGTCATCTATTATGGGGTTCTGGTTCTGCTCCGCCCATTTTATAAACCAGCATAGAGCCCTCTCCCTCAGCGTGGTCTGAAATTCCACTGTCCTAACATTGTCTGGAGTCTGACGTGCTCTACAAATAGCTTCACAGAGATACCAGTGTTTCTCTACATCCTCGTTTCCCCTTCCCACAAACTTTAGATATATGGTTAAAGACCCCACCATATTGACTTGGCGATGAGCTAATAGCACAAACCCTTTGTTCCCTGGCTATTTCGATCCCTATAATCCTAAGTTACTAATACGACTGGTTCCTCTGTTGCTCCCAATATTAAAGCTGGATTTATATTTCTCACATGCACTATATACCCGTACTACCTTGGCTAAGCTAATAACAAATTCCTTCAGATCATAATAAGGTACCAGGGGAAGATCGAGGGAGATGCCACCTGTGTCTCGGGGGTATTGTTGTTGACTCTTAATGGATGCTTCTCCTTCATTAAATAATCTCCTCATCACATTGCCCATGTCCTCTTCTCTTTCCTCTCCATACCCACTCAGCCTTTGCTCTTATGATCTCCCTTTTGCAACCTGTAGGGAAGGTCCCTCTTCATCCCTCTGGCTCCTATTTCTCCTGTCACCGATATTGCTCTGATCAGCGTCTTCCTTTCCTCCCTCTTCAACTCGGGGTTTTCCCATCACCGCTCCTACTTGGTGAGGGCCCATCCTTCTTTTCTTCAGAGTTTGAATCACTCTCACCTACCACTTATCCACTAGAAGTGCCCTCCTCTGCGCTCTAACATCTCTATCTTTCTTCAATTCTTCTGCATCCATCCCTTTAGCAGCATCTATATTCCCCAACTGGTAGCATTCCCCCCTTAAGTACTTCCCCTGGTACTGGGGTTTTACGCTGCCATCTCAACAGTGGGTGAGGGTAGTAATCCTTCTTCTACCATAAACATCTTAATCCACATCGGTACTTCCCTCATCAACCTTCCTCTTAATCCAGATCCAAATACTGCTTCTACCCTTGAGAAGTACTGATAAATATCGTCAGCAAACTCAACTTTATATCCTTCCACTATAGTCTTTACCCAAAAATCAACTGCTCTAGTCAGATCATTGTCCAACTACTAAATCAATACGAGATCCGACGGGGTCCATCTGTAACGACCTGTCATCAACCCCCCTGATCGATTCTGCCCTTTCAGCCTTCTTAACCAATTGTACAGATCTTCCAGAAAATTGCACCAGAATATCTCATATTGGTCATTGGTACAATCGACATACAAAATCCCTTCACTCACCTTGCTGGTCGACTGATTCTGGCAGATAGCTTTCTCTGTTACAAAATGATCTACACCAATCCCTGATCTCTCTCTTGAATATCCTCGACAACATGGTCCGAACCAGTCCTCGTAACTTTCAGTCCTGGTAATGGAACCATTTGTTGGCATGAACGAGTCATCAGGGATAAAAGACCTTGGTTCAGGCATAGAGGGCCAACAATGATTCATTATAGTCTAGGACAACGCCAAAACTTTCACACGCGAGGCGTGCCATGAATGGGAGCAAGAAAGGTTCGTCATGGAGTCCAAGGAGCACTAACCGAAGCATCATCCGATAAAAATATATATACATTACACACATAACAGAAATAACAACATAACAACTATTACACAAGAACTACTAAATACATGCATTTGATGGGACATTCAAATTTTTTAAAGAGTCATCACACCATAGCACCCATACATATCATATTCCGCAACCAGTCTAGCCTTTCTTTTCTATTAACTTAACAATAAAACAATACAGTATATCTTCGGCATTCATCGCAAGAAAATACAAGGAATACCTATTTAGAATCATGGGCTCGGTCTTAGCCTCAAGGGCCCTGCTCATCTAGGCTCCAGCCTTCTGATGTCGATCTACCACAAATAGATGTACTCTCGCCAAATCCCACATCCTCACCAACTGACTAACCAACCCCTCTTCTTTACTGACCCTCTCCTTTTATATTCTTTTCTACCGCCTGGACTACTAGTTCCTGCTTGGCTGCTCTTGTACCTTCTCACCCACTCAACTACCTTTTTCCTCCACTGCCACCTTGCCGCAACTCTTCCACAAGTACCTGTTCTTGCCCTACTGTACCACTTACTCCTCCGCAATCTAACCGTTGCTGGCATCCATTTCCTTCTCGTCCTTTGGTCAACCAAAATTGATCAAAACCTTTTCAAAATTAAAAGAAGGCCCCAACAAGGAGATGAGGATCTGTTTGTCTCTCAGGGAAAGTATGCCAACGAGATACTGAAGAAGTTCCACATGGAGAGAAGCAAACCCATGGAGACTCCTCTAGCAGGGAATTGGAGGAAGGAAGATGCTACTTCAGGTGAAGTAGTGGAGGCTACTATTTATATGAAGCTTGTGGGTTCACTTATGTATTTGGTGAACACACGACCAGACATATGTTTTGCAGTTAACTAGCTTAGTCAAGCAATGGTTAAGCCAACCAAACTCTATTGGAAGGCAACTAAACATGTGTTGATATGCCTCAAAGGCACCAATCAGTTTGGTCTTTGGTAGAGATAAACAGAGGGAGTGAAACTCCAAGGCTTAACAAATTTAGATTGGGTAGGGATTCTATCCGACAGGAAGAGCAGATTAGGGGGAATCTTTAGTATTGGGTCAACAGTAGTTTCTTAGTACAACAGGAAGCAAAGCTCTGTTTCTCTTAATTCGGCAGAAGAAAAGTACATGGTTTCTATTCAAGCAAGTTATGAGGCTATATGGATGAGGAAGATCCATGTTGATCCATTTGGTCAACAGATGGATCCTACAGTTATTTACTACGAAAATTAGAGTTGTATCAAACTCTCTGAAAATCCAGTTATTCATGATCAGTCCAAGCTAAAAATCGATTAAGTATTGGCTTGGGCTTACCTCTGAATTTGTGAGACCTATAGAGATAATGCAGAGGTTTCTCAGGCTTGAGAAAAGCATTGTAATCTTATCATATTTTCTGACTAATGAAATATACAGATAGTTGGGGTTTTTAGCTATGGGTTTCCCCAAGAAATCATTGTGTAATGTGTTGATTGACTTCTTTCCCTTGTATGCTTCATGATTTCTTGATTATTTAATTATTTCCACTAAAGAGTAGATTAGATCCAATTCTATTGTTTTAGTAAATTAAAATTAGCAGTTTGAATCTACAAGGAATTTCTACATCTGATTCCCAAAACCTTGCTCCATGGAAGAAAGATGTAGCGAAGACAAGGATAATAATATTGGAGGGAGTATGGGATCACATTGTCTCAAATCTCCACTGGAAAGAAACTTCATTCGCAATGTGGAAAGCATTGAAAATTTTGTTCGAGAGTAGTAGTAACCAGAGGAATATAGTGCTCAAGGATAAACTTCAAAATATCAAGATGCAAAAGAATGGCACTGTTACACAGTATCTCAGCAGGTTCACACAAGTTCATGATGAACTCGGCAAGGTTGGAGTTAATGTTGCAGAAGATGACTTGGTAAGCCTAGCCCTTCTAGGTCTTCCCAAGAGTTGGCATAGCTACCAAGATTCGGTGAACAAGAGGGAGAAACTACTGAATTGGGAATGCTTATGTCTGATTTGGTACAAGAGGAAATAAAGCAGAATACTAAAGATGGGACTTCATCCAAGGGTGAGGATGAACAAAACTTTTCATTGGTTGGAAAGGGAAAGAATGGAAAAGGGAAAAAATCTCAACCCAAACCAGAGTCTAGCTAAGGGGGGAAGAATAAAGATTTGTCTAAAATTAAATGCTTAAATTGTAATGAATTCAAGAATTATACCACGAAATGTATAGACAAAAAGACAAGCAAGAAGACCTTAGGAGGAGGAGTAGGTGAAGCCTTAGATTCACAGTTTGAGCTTGACTTTACCCTTATCGCATGCATGACCAACACAATGACGGGGAGCATGTGGTACTTGGAATCAGGTGCATCGTTCCACATGAAAGGGTGTGGATAATTTTTTAGTGACCTAGAGGATAAAGATCTCCAGATCCACATGGTGCTAAGGGACGACAAAAGTTATAGTGCGACCGACATTGGTACAGTCACCTTTCAGAGGGAGTCGAGCTCCCCTTTTAGACTCAAGGATGTCATGTTCGTTCCGTGTCTAAGGAAAAATATCATCTCTATTGTAGTTTTGGAAGACTGTGGTTATGATGTGATCTTTAGAAAAGGAAAGGCATTCCACATAGCTATGGGACAAGTGAACCAAATCAAGATTCATGTGAAGAACCTGTATAAGCTAATGTGGAAGATTGTGTTGAATTAATCACTAAGACGGAGAAAGTGCAGGGCCATGATGTCAGTGAAATTTGGCACAAAAGACTTGACTATTTGCATCATGGCACCTTAAAGATTAAGCAACAAATAAACATTGACCTCCCCAAAGGAGAACTTGAGCAACAAGATGTATGAAAAGGATGTATGTTGGGGAAGAACACAAAATACACATTCCATGATCGAGAGAGAAAAGAACATGTAGTCTCAGAAAGGATCCACTTTGATGTTTGTGGACCTTTCTCGATAGCCACCACTGCCAAACAAAAATATTTTATCATTTTTATTGATGACTTCTCACGAAAGTGTTGGATCTTCTTCATGTGGAATAAAGATGAGGCATTCTCCAAGTTCATAGAATTCAAGACATTGGTTGAGAAATAAAACGGAAAGAAGGTGAAGGCTCTTAGGAGCGATAATGGAGGTGTGTACGTGTCAAAATAATTCAAAAATTTCTATGCGGAAGAAGGTATTTGATGAGAGTTGAGAGCACCACACAACCCACAATAAAATGGGGTGGCTGGGAGAAAGAACCATGGCATTGTGGGAGCAACGAGGGATATGTTGCATGACCAAGGCCTACCATTTCATTTGTGGGCAGAAGCATGCAACACAACAATTTATTTCTAGAATTGGAGTCTTTATCAGATTCTTGGCATGATTACTCTCGAGGAGGATTTCTTGGGGAGAAAGTTGGATGTGTCACATTTTAGGATTTTTGGAGCCTCTTTCTACTTCCATGTCTCCAAAGAATCAAGGACGAAGCTTGAGTCGACAAAATAATTGGGGGTATTTGTGTGTTACACAGAAACTCCCCACAATTACCGTGTATACTTTCCATTCTTTAGAATGATATTTGTGCAAAGGGATTTCGAATTTGATGAGGATAAAGTGATGTGGTGGTTTCTTGAGAAGGAGCTTCAAATCCCACTAGAAGAGGAGCTTTTAGCTCCAAAGGAGGAGCCTCGGCAAGTTGTCGAGCAACCATAAATTGAGGACCAGGGATTCGATACATCCACTGAAGCAGAACCATCCAAAGAAGGCAGAAAAAGGACCAGGGAAGTTGATAGACTTGTGCAGGATGCGAGGGAGAATGTGGGAACTCCTTCAAATTTTCAAAGGCGGAGAAGGTCACCTAATCGGTGCACTGACTACATGGCTCTAATAACTAAGCTTGTAGAGACTGAGCCATCCTCTTTCAAGGAATCAGTAGGGAAATGTGTATGGGTGATGAAATGGTGGAGGAATATGACTCCATTGTAAATAACAGTATTTAGGAAGTGGTCCCAAGACCAATAGATAAATCAGTTGTGGGTTCAAGATGGATATTCAAGGTTAAGCAAGCATTAGACAGAATCATAGAGAAGTATAAGGCTAAATTTGTGTCCAAGTGGTACTCTCAAGTTGAGGGAATTGACTATGAGGATACTTTTTCTCTTGTAGCAAGATACTCATCCATTAGATCAATTATTTCTCTAGCTTCACAGATGGGGTGGAAGATCCACCAGATTGATGTAAAAACATCATTTCTCAATGGGGTTATTGAGGAGGAGATGTATATCAAGCAACCATAAGTTTTTGAGACATTTTATTGGGAGTCTCATGTGTGAAGACTCAAGCAAGAATTGTACGGTCTAAAACAAGCAGCCCGTGCTTGGTACACCAAGATCGATAACTATCTCACTGGTTTGGGATTAACCAAAATTGAAGCTGATGCAAACCTCTATCATATCTTGGTAGAATTTAAATTTCTTATAATTGGCTTATATGTTAATGATTTAATTTTAGTTGGTGATGAGCATCTCATCAGATCTTATAATGAGGACCTTGTAAGGGAGTTTGAAATGAAGGACATGGGTCTCATGCACTACTTCCTTAGGTTGGAAGTATGGAAAGGTGATGGGGAACTATTTATCTGTCAAGGAAAGTATGAATATGAGATATTGTATAGATTCTACATGGAGAGTTGCAAACCCATGGAGACACATCTACCAACCAACTGGAGGAAGGAGGATGCCACTCCAAGTGAGGAAGTGGATGCTACCATTTATCGACAATTAGTGGGTTCACTGATGTATCTTGTGAACACACGAATAACTATGTGCTATACAGTCAAATAGTTGAGCCAAGCTATGGTTAGGCCAACCAAATTATTTTGGAAGGCAACTAAGCATGTTTTATGGTACCCCATAGGCACTACACAGTTTGGACTATGGTACAGAAAGATAGAGGGAGTGAATCTGTGTGGCTTCATAGATGCAGATTGGGCAGGGAGTCCATCAGATGGAAAGAGAACATCAGGTGGAATTTTTAGTGTTGGTTCCGCAGTTGTTTCTTGGTACAATAAGAAGAAAAAATATGTGGCACTCAGCTCGAAAGAAGCAGAATACATGGATGCAAGTCAAGAAACATGTGAGGCGATCTGGATGAGAAAGATACTTATGGGATTGTTTGGTTAGATAATGGATCCAGCTATGATATACTCTGATAATAGGAGTTGTGTCAAGCTCTCTGAGAATCCTATATTTCATTATCGATCTGAGCATATAGGTATTTGGTATCACCATTTACGGGACTGTGTGTAGAGGAGGATAATGTTGCTACAATACATTCTAACAGAGGAACAAGATACTGACATTTTGACAAAGAATTTTTCAAGAGTGAAGTTCGAGTTCCACAGGTGCAGGATAGGGGTGGTTGATAGTCCCTTTCTTGCTAAGAGGGAGTGTTGAAAAATGCAGCAAGAAATTATCAATTTGATTTTGCCTTGATTAAATTGATAAAATTTGAATTTCCATGTCAACGAACAAGTTGGATGCAATTAATTGAGGTGACATGGCTCCTATAACTTAGTTAGCTCAGCAAATTCGAGTTGGAGGAGTTAGAGTTAAGTTAAGAATGTGTGATTGCTAATTTGTAGCAATGAAGGTTAGTTATTTCATGTTGTTTTCATTTAAACTAGTTCTAACTATTGGAGGAACTAGTGGAGGTCAGTTGTGCAGTGGGACTTCAGTCAAACTCAGTGATCATCCAGTTAACTTATCAATCAACCCAAAATAGCTAGTGCATGAAGATAATTTGAGTTCCCCAACTATTGTGGAGATTCCAAGGTAGTGTAACATCAGTTGTAGACCAGTCTCCAATGTATAGGTGTTGCATGTGATCAGATGATCAACCTTAGGAATTGCGCAATCATTTTGGATGAATTTCCTAGATCATAGGGGCCTGATTTTTCAAGGAATTGTTCAAGGAAATAGGGGCTCAAGCAAAGACAGGAATTGACTAAGTTTGGGTCGGAGCTCCTTAGTGAGCAAAGAGATAGATTATTCATCATTTTGGATGAATTTCCTAAGTAATAGGGCCTTGATTTTTCAAGGAATTGTGCAAGGAAATAGGGGCTCAAGCAGAGACAAAATTTGACTAAGTCTGGGTCGGAGCTCCTTAGTGAGCAAAGAGATAGATTATTCACTTGCAGGTTGTGCTCAGTTGAGCAAAGCAATTGTAATACATCTCTATTCATCATATTAATGCAAGCATGCAAAGGGTTTTTTAGCAGATTGCTTTCCCCTGGAAAAATACTATGTGCATGTGTGTTATTTCTCATTGCATATTTGTGATTGATGTTCTAAATTATGAATTGATTTCCGTAGAGCAGTAGAGTAGGTTTGTGTCTTGTGATTTTTGATTAAAATTTCATAAGAAATTACAAATCTACATTATAATTTCTACATTTTCCATGTGACCTCATCACCTAGCCTAAGATGGCCTTTACAAATTACACTTATGGTTAGGTGGAAATTTCTTAAACTTCTTTTATTAAAACAATATTTATTTCTACATTTATATATCTATGATATAATGTTGTTTTATCTTGTCACATTGAGAAAGAGAAAAATTCTAAAAATGAGAACTAAGTTGCCATGAAATATGTTAATACATGTTTGTATATTTCATTACATTTTAAATATTACACTCTTGCATACAATTTAAATTTACTTTGAACCTCAATAAAAACGTTCTTATATTTTTATAATAAATTAATTTATTGAGATCCAAATTTTCATCTCCTATTATTTAATAGCTCCATATTACATGGAGAAAACAAAAAAAATAATAAAATAAAATAAAATAAATCCAACAGTGTATCCCAAATGATTGTATCCCAATTGATTAGTAAAATTTAATAACAACCACCCATATTCAAATCTCATTAACGTAACTATATATAATTATCATGAGATAGGTTGACTATATATCTTTTCCTTAAATAAATAGAAAATAAATGCATTGTTAACCTGCTGTTTAAAATAACTCAAGATTCAAATTTCCAATAAAATAACAGAAAAAAAAACATGTACCATAAATAAAACATATTATTCCTCACCTTTTAAAAAGTTAAAACATATAAATAAATAAACCACATATTAGGATGGATGATTAGTGTATAAATTTCCATAAATAAATAAGAAAAATTTGATTAATTCTGTCATTCGTTGTTTACAAATGGTCTAAACTTAAGTGTATTAAAACTACCAAACCATAAATAATTTCGGTTAAGGTCACAACTAGCGAAGGCCCAAAGAATTAAGTATGGGGCCATAAGGTATACACCATAGGATTATGATATTTCTTACAAATATTATCTTAATACAATTTGAGTATTTTTAAAGAACCCTTAATTTTTAAAATGGTTCTTCTAATTTATCTGAAATTCGTCTAGAAATATTTCCCCGTTTTATCTTTTGAATACTCTTGAATTAGTTAATTTGTAAATTAAAATTAAAATAATGAATAAATCTAAGTTAGTAAATTGTCTTATGCTCTTTAACGGAAATTATGTTATAAGCTTTTTCTCAATGTAGTTAGTAGGTGCTAATGTAATGGTATAATTTGATTGAATATATGAAAATAAAGTGTTTTTTTTATAATCGTATAAATTGATTGAATATGTAAAAATAAAGTTTTCTTAATTTATTAGATATTATTTTTTATAGAAATAAATTTAATAAAAATTATTAATTTTTATATTCTCATTAAATTATGAAAATGTGACCCGGATGTGGGTGAAATTAATGAAACATAATGCGCTTATTGACTGATGGACAGGCTGGGTACTGCCAGCTGCAGCTCTGCGTGGTTTCCCAGGATTTCACCCGACGCAAATTGGATAGCCTTAAGAGAGGTAGATTTGGAGGAATGTCTGCATTAATGGCTCGCTTCGTCCAAGGTGATGCTTCAGCTGTTATATTCATGGCGCTCTGTTTTATCCTCTCCACAACTTTTGCTCAGCCTCCATGCTCCAGGTTCTGGCCTGCAGCGGGTCTGTGGTCTTGTTATGCTGAGGGTCGTGATGGTAGGCTAGTCTATGCAATTGGTGGCAAGCTTTTAATTGCCCCTGAGTTTCGAATTGGGCTGCACTCTCAGGCCCGTCTTGAGCGAACGAAGAGGTCCCTTGTGTTGTTCTATAGCCCTCCTGCCATTGCCCCTGGTCTCACTGTGCTCTCCCCTCACCGCCTCAACATGGTGCGCCAGAGTATGAGGAGTCGCTCCGGGGGACGCCGAGGTAGCCGAAGGCGTTCGAAGGCTAGCGGTTCTGTGGATCCTGCCCTGCCTCCTGTTACTATCCCCTCCTCTCCGGTGGTTTCGCCTCCTCATAGCCCTTCTCGCAGGCCGACCCCGAACAGTGCGTTCCAGACCACTCACTTCAAATTTCAGAGCAATCTCAGTAGGCCAATGATCACCGCTCATATCACTATTATCCTTTCTGAAGAAGAAAGCCAGCTTCATCCTCTGGTGCGAGTGGTGTCTGAGCAATCTCAAAGCAGTGAGCAGTTTACGGCAGAAGGAAGTCCGGTGAATCGAAAGGGCAAGATGCTCGACAGAGGAGACGCTCCTAGCGATATTATGCCTTCTGAAGCCATCATCCCGGTGGACGGGGAAGGCAATTCCATGGCCACTCATCACCCCACGGCGAACCCAGAAGGCGAGAAGGCAGGAACTGAAGATATGTGGACTGGTATTGCGTGTCAGGAGGTGGAGATGCCTCCGAATGAGGACGTGGAGGTATAATGCCACCTGGGCATGCCCAAACTTCTTTTGGTTTTGCTGATGTTTTATATGGTCAACCTCAGGCAGTTTTGTTTGCAGTTCTGGTTTAACATCTACAGCCAGATGGTTTTGTTATTCCCCTCGAGCAGCGGCAGTATAAAGATCTTCTGGGCAGCTAGGGAAAGTCTCTGTCTTGCTTTCGTGTGCTTTCTTATGTTATGTTGGTCTATCTCTGGTTTCTATATCTGTTCTCTTGTCTTCTATAACTGCTTCTCCTAGGCTTTCCCTATACTGGCGCAGTTTTGTTGTGTTGTGTGCTCTCGGGTGATGTTATCCGAAGCCTCAACTCCTTGTAATATTATTTTACTTTTCAGTTAATAGAATTAGTCATTTGCCGAGAAAAAAAAATATGAAAATGTTATATTTATGTTTTTTAGTTTTCTTCTTTCAAATGAATTAACTCTCCTTTAATTTAATTTAATTTAATTTTCTATATATATATAGATATATTAATTTCAATTTTTAACATTTTCTACGATAAGGGAATTCTTACCAAATTCATTGAAATTTTGACAAAAGATAGAAAGGTCTTCATGACAAAAAAATATTTTACCACAATTTGTATATCCCCACACAGTTATATCCTTGCATGAAAACTTATCTTTAAAAGTGTTTATCCAAGAATCATCACTTCAATGTTACTCGGCACGATTTAATAGCACTTAGTGTATAAAAAGGCTTGTAATTGACTTAATATTACAACATGATAAACCTAAAATAATAGCAATTCCATGAGGCATAATACATTAGGGATCTTAAAGGGAATATGTAATGTTCTTGGATTAATTCAAAACAAAATTCTACTAGCTAATCAAAATTTTCACTTCTGTGATTACAATATGATAAATCTAAAATAACAGAAATTCCATGAGGCATAATACATTATGGACTTTAAAGTGAATATGCAATGAATTCAAAATAAAATTTTATTGGCTAATTAATTTTTTCACTTGTTTGATTTTCTTTGTGATGTATAATTTGTGCATGGCCTTAAATCCTTGGAATTAATTACAAATCTTTAATCTCTCTAAGATGATAAATAAAGTAAAGAAAAATGTATGGATATATTAATTAATCTCTAAGTTCTAGTAATAGAATTTAGCAATAGGGGTGATAGATTTTTCTATGATTTCATCAAATAAATGTGTGTATCTTTAATTAACTGATATTTTTATTTTTGTTATAAAAAAAATTATTTCCATCCCACAAACAGTTGTCATAATGGTTCTACACATATCTAATGGAATGATGATAAACTATATTTTAACTGAATTTAGGTTTATGTGATCTATATCATGTGTTAAGAAATTTTTCGGTGATAATCACATCAGAGAAAATATGTTGACGCGTTTCGAACCATCCAGTGTGGTTCATCATCAGGACCAGATGGAGAATCAGATCATGGCACCCATCGAAGGATTTTCTCTGATGTGATTATCACCTAAAAACTTCTTAACAAACTCTGCTTTCTTTATGTAATAATTTGAGATGGAATAATTCACCTTGTATTAGCATTAGTTGCACTCATATTGGCCTTGCTAAGATAACCAAAGAAGCACAATTTAAGTTCAGAAACTATAGTCAAATTATTCTTCTTCATAACCGCATTTGAGGCATATAGGAAAATTGTTTCCTAGGAAGAGTATGATGACAACAAACTTATCCCCTGGGTTTCCCTCAAGCAATGTGGTCTTAATAATTTTTGTCTCTAAGTTAATTTCTATTAGATGATTTACGGTTTGGCTTCCATCATTTGTGGAAGTATTAAATTTCACCCTTGTAGACTTTCTTATTTTTTAAAATAGTATGAAATACATTATAAATCTATAATCTTGGAACATTTAGGAAGATATGGTAGAGGAAACAAAACACTCTTTAATTATCATATATGTGCAAGGAATTTGAAAAAAAAACAAATTTAGATTGAATTTAAATCTAGATACTATGCTTTAACATATTTCAGTTGCTTTTCTTTTCTAAAAGCCATAAATCCCTCTCTTTGGGGCAACATTTCAAGGATTTGGAAGCTCTTAAGGCTTGAATTTCTCTTCATCATTCAAAATATGTTGATCATATGGATACAACAACAAATTGATGAAAATTTCAAGTGATTCCCCAATATTGACGTGAAAAATTAGAGAATCCAAAAAGACAATCAATCCTTATGCAAGTCACATTAATCTAATCTCATAGGTTAATGCCAAAAAGAATCTAATTACATCCATACACTTTAAATGAGATTTACTTACAAAATTTTCTTGTCCTCACAATCTTCATTAACTAGAGCTTAAAAGGATTCAATGGAATTCAGCATGTCTATGGCATGGCTCTAACTATTGCTCTAAGAAGCCCATGATACAGGTTCATGTATCGATCCACATGTAACATTTCCAATGACACAAAAACATGTATCAAGAAATATGCATCATTCTTGGTGATAGAAAGCTCATCTCTCATTGCTCATTGCTCTAGATACTCCACTTTTAGTGATATAAAGAAGCCCAACCTCATCCATTTATTTTATCGTAGATAAAATAGAAATGTCAATGATCATTGTTGTTGATCCTAGATTTTCTAGCAATATGGAAGTGAAACAAAAAAATATAAAGGTTCTTATATGATAGGAAATATACCAAGGGTTGCTTGGAAATTGAACACAAGGTTTTTATTTTATAGGAAAAAAGCATCTTATACCTATATGATATTGATTACTCTCTATAACATGTTTGATCATGTCCTAATTCCATAAGACTATAATCTATGGTTCTTCCACAACAGTGATCATTTTCCACGTTGACATTCTTGCCTTTCTTCCTTTTCTAAGGTTTTAGGATGCCCATAGACATAACCAATCTTCAATGGCTAGAAAAGTTGTCTTGGTTAGTGAGAGATCACCATTTCTCTCGTGTTCTTAATTAGCCATTACCAAACCTATGAGGTGAATCAACTCATCCTTTAATTACTCTTATAATTACTGTTAGTGTCAGTCTTTGCAGCCTTCCTCCAGTGATCAAACATGCTCTTACAAAGTGATTTTAAGGTGTCAAGGTCAAATTTTGTCATTTCAAAGAGTCTTCAAGCAAAATTTGGTCACTAGGCATTAGGTCTAGGGTTTGTTTTCACTCTTTTCAAAGTTTTCCAAATGGCAGTCCATGTCATCATTCAGCTGAGTGTATCATCATTCAGAGGGTTGTCATCATCATGTCCATTGGGTCATTTTACAGCTTATTCATGCTTTAGTTGTGCCTTGGTAAGGTCCATTTCCCTCTCCTAGGGTTTTGGAGGTAATTTCTCTTGGATGGTCAAATCATCGAAAAAATTTGTATCCTGATGTTCATACACATTCCCCTATCATTAATGTACCTTATTAAACACTTCCCATCACTGAGATTCCCCAAATTCCTCATTTTTCCACAAACCCTAGTTTCTTGCCACAACTTGGCAATTTTCTAGGCTAGGCCTGTGTTTTGCCCTTTTGGACCCCTTCCCCTCACTCGATCTCTGAGATTCCACTTTCCCTTGCTTCCTAACATCCCTCCCTACTTCCAAAAATTTCTCCAAGAATTTAGAAGCCCCTTATCCCCTTCATTTCGCTTCATTTCAGCAAAATCCCTTGTTTCACACAACGGGATAGGTTTCACTCAAATGATGTTTCAGAGCAATAAAAGATGAATTTTGGAAAACTAAGAGAGATTTTGTTCACAACATGCCAAGGAAGAAAAACCTCCTTCACTTTTTACACAGGTATAATGGTTTTGGAGAAATGTCAAGAATACCGTTGCCTCAGGAGAATTGATGCACCTGCTAGAAGTAGTGTTGGGAGATTTGATTTCTGACAAGGTAAATGAACTCCAAATTGAAAAATTCCACTTGGTTTGGAAAGTAGACTCCAAGATATTTCCAACGAGCTATCACACGCCTAATTTGGACACCGGGAAGGCCTCCAAAAGCCTCCTGCAAAATTCACTATGTGGCGCGCTACGCATATAAAAGTGCGCGCTATGCATATAGCACCAAGGCTGGAAAACAACAGTTCATCACCCAAATTCTCATCAAATCACTTCATTTGTCTGCAAGTAAGTTATTTATGCTTGCTCAGTGATTCGTGGATTTGTTATGGTTTTTCTAGTGTGAAGAAAACAAGTGTTTGATATGGTGAACATCAAACCCTACCTTATACCAAATCTGCTCCTAGGGTTATGCATAAAGTTTGAAGATTGTGTTGGTGCTAAATTCTTTCCATTTGTCAACCTTTTCTTTGTATTCCGTCACTATTGTCACTATCATGTGATCATATCGTTGTCCCTTCCCCATATTCATTATCCTCATATCCCTTTATACTTTTGGTTCCCATGTGAAATCCCAAACCCTATTACTTACTACTACATTCCTCCATTGATAAAAGCCTAATTTCCATAACATTCAAAGGTTGTTTCTTTGTCCTTGATTCCACTTGACTCACTGATATGTTTCCATTTCATTTCACTCTTGTCCTTAAAAACTACCCCCCATCACCATATCCCATTCCTATCTCACTTATAGGTGTTCTCAATCCCTCATTCCCCTTTGGCACGCATTTGGCGATTGGAGACAAAGACACCAAGGTCTCATTTCTCATTTTCAACAAGCTGAACATAAACGTTGCAACACCATGACTGACAACAACACATCATACAACCAAGACAGAGATTGCACCACTAAACTACATACACCAGGAGGACACTGAAGCGTCGTGAAACACCTGATCCACTACGGATTTTGGCCGAGGCTTCGCTGGCTGGGCATGATACATGACGGAGGGTCTTCGCTCTGAATTTGAGCAAATTCAGAGAAATTTTTGTCATTTTGAAATTTTTTGGTCCCAAAACAGATTTTTCAGCTATACGAGTAGTGCGTCGACGCGCTCGCTTTTGATTGGGACACTTGCTGGAGGGAAACTTTATATTTTTGGGTTTTTCATGGTAATTTATGCATGCTCAAGTATTTCCGAAGCATTTCATCAAGTTCTGGATGATCAAAAGGCCCAAAAACACCATGAAAACCACCTTGCTGCCACCTTTTGCACCAGCAAGAAGTACTTCTGGGAGAATGGATTTTTGGAGGGGCAAATGAGCTTCAAATTTAGAAATTCCACTTGGGTTGGATAGCCAACACCCAGGGCTTTCCAACGAGCTATCATGAGCTCAATTTGGATGTCAGGAAGTGCCCCAAAAACAGGTTGAAAGTCGCACTACGTGTATGGCTCAGGGGCGCTATGCATACAGATTTTGGTCAATTTTTCACTTTCCAACTCAGAATTTCGGCCAGTTATGACCAGTTTCACCTCTTGATGTGATTTTTGACCCAGATTGATATAATTTGATGTACATTATGTAAACGTGGCACTTATTTACCATATTCTAGATGATTCATTCACAAAATAGAAAAAATTTAATGTAATGAATCAGTTTCCTTCTTTTTAGAGGCAGGTTGTTTTGGTCACCTAGATTCTTGCTACATGTTTAGAATTGGTTCAAACTACTCCTAGAAGGAGGAGCTCGACCCCTAGAGGTTAGGGAATGGGTTGGCTTGGTCTATATTATGTAAATTTTCAGTCAGTAGCAAGGGTTGGACTCTTGGGAAGATTTTGGCACACTTGTTATAGACATTTTTGTGCCTTACAGCATGAAGCATGAAATGTCAATAATCTAAGGGATCCAAAGTCCCTAAACATGTTGTTCCTACCCCTAGAGGAACAAGGTCAGCAAACCACAGCACTGAATATCAGTTCTCCACCTGAAAACACTCAAAAACAAGCTAATTCTGGATCATGTCAACTGCTCCACTGAGCATCTGCGCTGAATGTCAACTGCTCCACTGTGTACCTGCGCTGAATGTCAACTGCAAGGAAGGCTACCTGCGCTAGGCGAGTTGGGACAAGTGGCACAGTCATTCTTCAAGGTGTCAATGCCCAGGAAGCTTCCAAAATGACACTTGGATCAGGGAATTCGACTGGTGATGAGTAAGAGGGTCTAGATCTCCAAGTGGAAGCAAGAACCTCCAAGTGGACTCAAGAACTGAAGAATAACTGAAGTGGGAGAGGACACTAGTCAGCTTCATGCCAGCTACAAGCTGACTCATCCTTTCTCCAAAACTCCTATATATAGAGCTCTCTCATGAGGTCTAAGGAGGCTGGAATCTTGTGAATGTAAGGAAGTGCTGTTGGTTTGAGTATAGAACTATTGGGTGATTTGCTTGAAGGAGGTGAAGAGGAGATTTCTTTCTGCTGGGAGGTGATGCTGGATTGGGCCTTTTATGGTTGTATTACTTCCTGAACTTTACTTCTTCCATTAATAAAGCATTTGAGGTTCTTCTATATGCATGTGTCTCAATGATGTATTGCTATACTTGTGTATTTGGTTTATTCTAATCCTTGAATCAATTATGAATGTATGCTTCTTGTAGTTTCCCTCTCTTGCCATTTTGCAGGATCTTGGTGTAGCTGGGCCAGTGAAAGAGCAAGGAGCTGGGAGCAAGCAACAAAGAGAGAAGATTGGATCAATCATTAGCGGAAGACAACGGTTAGTGGATCTCTTTCTCCCCTCTCTTACATCTCATAAAGAAGTAATCTCGAATAGCTTTGCTTTGATTGTTGCTGAGGTACTATCACCCTTAGAGTGGGATAGGGTCATTCCGTATTGGATACTTTTCCCAACAACAACACTATTGTACATATTTTTCATATTTTGGCTAAGGAAAGATCAGAGGTTTTGCAGAACCTGTTGGGATTCCTGTGGCTTTCAGTTCTTGATGGTTTATCTCTCAGTTTATTGTAAGTTCATTCATGTTTAATGTATGCCATTCCCTTCTTATGCTTCTGAAACTAAATGAATGAGTAAATGAGGTTGAATCCATTGTTTACAGTGGTCTGCCTTTAATTTGTTTAGTTTTACATGTTTTCGCCAGTTTGGAGAGGATCCATGTTCTCCCTTTCCCTCTTCAGCTCCTTGTCGTTCTGATCCATCCATACACCTGATCAAAGGCATCAAGACTACTACCTACCTCGCCCCAACTTGAATTCTACAAAGATCTGGCCTTATCCCCGGACCCAAAATTGTTTTTTCCCGTTTCTCCAACAAAACCCCAAAAATTTTAATCAAACCTACCTATCCATTTACTAGCCTAAAATCAATATCCATTACAAGTCATCTCAGCTCCTTTGAAGACTTTTTGCCGAGATAGACCCAGAGAGAGCCCTCTCCTGTCCTCGTAGGGCTAGCTACGAGGCTGAGCTTGGTTTGATGTGGCCTTGAGTCTCACCTTCCCTCAACCTAAGGTAGATTTGAGCGCTAACAATTACCATGCCTCACTATTGTTAAGTTTGGTCTTTTGGAACTCAAAGATAATATCCATGAGTTCGAGAGATTCCTTCCCAACTAGTTGTGGTGGAACAAGGGATTCCCTCACTTCTTATGCAATCCCTTAGTGCCCTCACCTCTCAATGCCTAAGTCATTGCCTTGATAGCATCAAAATTCTTTGCAGTTTTCCTAGGTTGGGTTCAATTTTTTATGCTAAATTTGAATAGTCAAATTCAGTTTTAGCAGGCCCAATTACTTAGTAATTAACCCATCTCCAATTTGGTACTCATTGGCATGAATTTTGGTAGCCTGCATGACTTATAATTTCCTGTAAAATTTCAGTCATAATTTCACTCACAATTCAACTCTTTTTCAGATGTGAGTGCTCCCATAGCTTAATAAAACTCCTATTCTGCACCTATTGTGTCTTCTACAACCTTTTTCCACACTAAATAATTATACTCTTAACCTCCACGAGCATCCTCTTTCCCTCACCCAAGAAGACTCATGATTTTCTAGCTTGTGGCAAAGGAATTCATGGGTCAACTAAGAAAAATAGTTGTATGTTTTCTTAGCCACTTCCCATACCCTCATTACTATGGGTGGTTGGATTCCAAACTACCCAGCTATATTGTGTTAATTTGGAAGCTCAAGTACAAATTTCATCCATTGGAGAGTGTTCCTCATCCTGAGAATAACCTACTAGCCCTTGGAAGAATTTAATTTGGTCAAGGAAAAATATTATTTTAAAGGTGAAACCCAAATGTGCACAAAAGTACAAGTCATCATGGGCAAGCTAATTCAACCCCCTTGAGACACATGTAAATAAACCTAATGTCACATCATTTTCTAGAATCATCGTCACACATCACATCGTATCTCTCTTAATTGGATTTTTTCACACAAGAATGAAATAATGAGGTTTGAGCTCATATGTGTGAAGGGAAGGAGGATAATTATGTTTCATGTGTTGAATTTCTGATTGGGATAGTTTGACCAACCTTTTACTTGGGTTGACTTACGTGATTTTGACATGAAATTTCATAATTTTTCTCTATTTTGTAAGGCTGAATTCATTGTGTAGGAGGACGATTTTTTCTAAGCACTTTCACCATCTCTGACTATAGTCTTGCACCTAAGGTTTTTGTAGGTCAAAGATTAACTTTAACCAAATTTGTATGGCCATAATTTTGACTATTTTGTAGGTTTTAACCATGTACAACAATTACCTACAAAAGAATTCTTAATACAAAAAATATACAATTGCGAGAATATAAAATAAATACACATAGATTTTCCCCTGGATCCCAAAATTCGGACTACCAAATTGATTTTTCATTATGTTCCTTTCTATGTTACAATGCATATATATACATGCTGAAGAATTCATAAACCCCAATCCATTAACCCTGTATTATAACATAACCATAGTTCCCTTTACTGGATCTACAAAATACCTTGGGCAGAAAACCATCACGCCCAAAACCATGTGCAAAACCTATGCACAAAACCATGGGTAGGTACGCATACCATCTTTGGGTCCACCCCCCATCCTTGGGTCCACACACACACACACATATATATAGATAGGGAAAAAAGAAATTATGGCACTGCCCTAGACCTTGTGCAAGGGGGATACTGCCCTCCTGTAAACCCCCCAACAAGGGGGGCTGCCGCCCCCTTGTGACCCTTTTGTTGGGCCCAGCGCAACGAACAAGGGGGTCTATAAGCCCCCATATGACCCCTCCCCATACGTGTGACTATTCGTGGAAATAATATAACGCACACCCAACATTCTTGCACTTGTTGTTTTCTTTTCCACACAAGGGGTCACATCAGGGCTTAGTCATTGGTCTAGCCCTGCAATGCCCATTGTTTCTCTACACCAAGAAATACTATTAGTGCCCACATACTTCGTCAATGCATCTACAACATTATTCAAAGTGTCCACCTTTACCAACAACACATTTTTATCGTCAACCATATCCCTCACAAAGTGATATTGAACATCAATGTGCTTTGTATTTAAATGATAAGAAAGGCTCTTTGCCAAGAAAATTGCACTTGGGCTGTCAAAGTCCATCCTCATAGCTCACTATACTAACCCCATACTTGAACACAATCTTTGGAACAAAACTTCTTCCTTTCTTACATGAGTGATTTTCATGTATTCTACCTCTGTAGTTGAAAGTTCCACCACAGACTGTCTCTTTCTCATCCAAATAACTACTCCTACAAATAGGTTAAAAACATACCCAATTGTAGGCCTTCTTCGATCTATATCTCCAACTTATTTTGCATCAACAAAGCCAAAAATGTCCAAAACTACGTCCAATCCTGGTCTTCCTTGGTATCACAGACCATAATCACTAGTGCCATGCAAATACCTAAAATCTTGCTTCATTGTTGTCCAATGATCCTTACATGGTTTTTACATAAACCTGCTCAATACTCCCACTGCATGTGCAATTTCTTGTCTAGTACAAACCATTGCATACATCAGGCTACAAACCGCACTTTCATATGGAACGTGGGACATGTCCTCTTCCTCTTCTTGTGTCTTGGGACACTGTTCAGTAGATAAATTTACACCTACAGGAATAGAAACCTTCACCAGTATATTATCCTACATATTAAACCTATGTAGTATTTATCTTCAAATACTTCCTCTAATTTAACCAAAGCTTCCTTTTTGCTCAATCTCGCTTAATTTCCATGCCCAAAATATAGTTTGCAAGACCAAGATCCTTCATGTTGAATTTGGAGGACAATTGGGTCTTCAAATCCTGGATAATTTCTTTGTCATTTCCAATCAACAACATATCATCCACATATAAGAACAAATCAATAACACGGTCACCAATTAATTTAAAATACACACAATAATCTTCTCTGGTTCTGGTGAAGCCAAGTCCTCGTATATATGTATCAAATTTCTAATACCACATCCTTGGTGATTGTTTTAACCCATACACAAACTTTTTTTTAACTTGCATACTATTTCTTTCTTACCCTTCACCACAAAGTCTTCAGGTTTATTCATGTAGATCTCTTCTTCTAGATCCCCATGAAGAAATATTGTCTTCACATCCATCTATTCTACCTCAAAATCAAAAGCAACAACAATAGATAAAAGTAATCTAATTGAAGCTAAAAACAACTTTTTTGGCTCAAAACACATTTTAGTCATTTTATGCATAGGGAGGAGGTTAGGGTTTCCATACCTGAGCCTACCTATGGATCGAACTGCTGCAAAGGTTTGCATGTTGGAGCTGGACCATGTATCATTATGATCAAGGGATTTGACTCTTTGTGATCAAGGGATTTGACCCTTTGACCTAGTCCTGTGCATGTCTCAATTCTTGATGATACGTTGATTGTTGATTTTTTTCCGTGTGTGTTGGTGCATCCTTGATGTCCAAGCTGCTACTACTAGTGTAAAGCCTCCCTAATAGTGATGTGCCTTTTCATAGTTGCAGACAAGGCTCCATCATCCCTTAAGGTGGTGGAAAAAATTAGTATCATTGATTTTTGTTGTGGTTGCATAGGTTGCTACATGAGGAGTTTTATTCTTGTAACAGCCCTTTCATCTCCCCTTGAAGTCATGAGTTTGGATGAGGGATATGATGAAAATTCATGAGGATAAAATTAGAGTCATGAAGGAGTAGTGTATACACTATAGAAATATAAAAGAGTGGATTTTGTGTTTTTTAAGTTAGGACAGAGTGGAAAATTTGAGCAAATGTTTGGTGAAATGGAGTGGATGGTTGATGGAAGGATGTTGGGAAAATCATTAGAGGGCCCTCTTTATCATTTTTTAGAGTCATAATGGTATTTTCACCTATTCTCATCTGGATCTCCCACCTGTAACTCCATAGGCTCGTCCTATAGCATTACAAGACCTCATGTAGAAATACAGGTCCTTCTTGTAGCATTACAGAGGGGAGGTGAAATTTGAATTTCTTGATGATCGGATGGTGGACAGAGTGTCATATGAATGGAGAGTATGGATATGAGTTGTATGGATGGAGGGATGGTTGATAACTTGTAGGATTTTCCTGTAGCCATGAAATCTTCCACTGTGTGCAATCTTGCAAAACAAGAGAAATGTTAGTAGACATGGTATAAGTTTCTTCTCTGTGTTCTTGTTTTTCTCTCCTTTTTTTGGTGTTTTTTCTTTTTCTTTTTTCTTGAGACAAATATGTTTCCTCTGAGGATATTTTCAACCTGCATGCTTGTCCTAGGTGCCTCAGAGGAGGTTTTCACCTAGGGATATTTATTATTTTTCTCTTTCTTTCTTTTTTCTCCTAGGCTATCTTAGAGAGGTTTTCAACCCTAGAGTTGGCCTCAAATGTCTCATAGAGGTTTTCATATAGGCCTTTTTATTTTATTTTTTTTATTTTTTCAAATTTCTAGGAATGTTGTGGACTGGAAGCTATGAACTCATAATCACATTTAATTATTTGCTAACTGAACTGATAAATTCTTCCTTGGACAGATGTCTTGTATATAGCTTCAACCTGTAACCATTTACAAGTAAGGGAATGCCTTCCTCGTCAAGGTTTTGATATGGATAGATCCATTTTCATGACACTTTTCTATTGGGTATGGACCAACCATCTTGTCATTAAATTCCCTTTGAAATATTTGAACTTAGAATCATATAATAGGGGCCAATCCCCTTCTTGAAAAGTCTTTTCCTTGATATGATTGTCATGCCAGACCTTCCTTTGTAGTTGTATGACTTCACTGTGTAGGATATTTTTCCTTATGAACTCATCTAAGCCATTCAGTTGGAGTAGCCTTTCTTGTTGTGTTGTAGTGACATCTAATTCCAACAGAGTTTCCATTCTCAAAGTGTTATATTCAGACTCAATAGAAATAAAATCATTCTTCCCATAAACCAAGTAATATGGAGTGAATCCAGTGGTGGTTTCCCAAGTGGCCTTTACTAGTCTCTCTGCCCAATCTTTCCTTCTACTACTAACAAACTTGGTGAGGATGCTCTCTAATGCTCCGTTTGTGACCTCTACTTTCCCATTTTCTTGAGGGTGATAGGCAGTGGAGGTCTTGTGCTTGATATGGTGTTGCCTCATGAGATCTTCAATCAAAGTGGATGTGAATTATGCTCCTTGATAACTTACTATCTCCCTTGGATAGCCAAACTTGTAGAAGATGTTTTCTCTCTAAAACCAAACCACTTTTTGCTTAGTTGTTTCTTTGAATTCTTTTGTCTCGACCCACTTTGTCAAGTAATCGGTGCACACAATGATATAATTATTTTGTCCTGATGGTGGATCAATTGGCCCAATTAAATCCATGCCCCACTTGTCAGATGTCTCTAAGGCCACTTGAGTTTGTAGGGGCACTTCATCCCTAGGTGTAGGTTTTCCCATCCTTTGGCATTGATCACATCTAGTGGTGTATCTCTTTTCATCTTGATGTGAAGTGGGTCATTAGTAACTAGCCTATTAAAATTTAAAGGTTGGCCTTTTAGTAGAAAAATGACCTCCAAAAGGTCCATCATGTCAGGCTGAGAGGATATAAAATAAATCATCTTCCCTTAAACATATCCTCAAGATCCGATTTGGTCCCAACATGAAAATATTTCCCCCAATCCAAGTGAAAGGAGAGTTTTTCCTTACAATCTTTATTTTCTCCCTAGATGATAGATTAGGAGGGAACCTCCCAACAACCAAGTAGTTGGCTATGTAAGAAAACCAAGGAGAAAGCACCAAGATGGAAAAGATGTGTTCATCTGGCAATTGATCATCCACCATCTCCTCATTACTTGTAGGCAAGGTTAACTTGGACAAAAAGTCTATAACCAAATTTTCTTTCCCTAGTTTTTCAATAATAGTGAAATCAAACTGTTGTAATAATAAAAACCATCTAATTATCCTAGCATTGACATAAGGCTTGTTCATCAAATATTTAATGGTTGCATGATCAGTATGAACAAAAATTTTGTACCCAATGATATAGTGCCTGAATTTATTTAAAGAATGCACTAAAACTAAGAGTTCTTTTTCAGTAACAGTGTAATTAAACTCAACTTTAGACAAATTCTTATTAATGAAATAAATAGCATAAGGAAACTTATCATCTACTTGTCCCAAGACTCCCCCCACATCTTTATCTAATGCATCAATAAGGATATGGAAAGGAAATGCCTAGTTGGGACCACTTAGGATGGGTGGAGTAGTCAACTTTTCTTTCAACACTTCTAGGGCCTCTTGAAAATTGTTGGTCCAATAGAAATTTGACATGGCAGACACAGGTCGAAGCACCGAGCTGAGAAAAGTTGTGCAAAGTCATCAGGCGAGGGTGTCGTGTAGGAAAGTCGTGAGAAGTCGTCGGGCAAGGGCGTCGTTCAGAAAAGTTGTGCGAAGTCATCGGGCAAGGGCGTTGTTCAGGAAAGTCGTGTGAAGTCATCGGACGAGGGCGTCGTGCAGGAAAGTCGTGCGAGGGAATTCATGCAGATAGTTCAAGGTCGTTTGGGCAAGATCGTTTGAGGTCGTTCGAGGGCGCGACAGGGCATCCGTTCGAACGATCGTTCGAGGGCGTGGCAGGGCATCCGCCAGAACGACTTGAGTTGGTCGAACGGTGAACCGAGTGAAACCTTGAATGGATGACACGATCCAATGGTGGACGAGTTGGGCATTCGATGGAAACGACCGACGAGTTAGATAGGCTAAACGAAACACGTTCGGGTGAACGTGCGGAGGCAAACAACGAGTTGGAAAGAGTCGTGCAGCTACCGTGTGGGCACGCCGATGAGCTTCGCTAACCGAGTTGTGCCGATGAATGTAAAAATATTCTAAGTGTAAATTTGGGGTTTCCTCAAGATTTAACTTGTATATTGTAAAATGTTATTATTATTATTACGGGTATAATCATCATAGGGAGTTTCCCCTCCCAGTGATATTGTTGTGTATTTCATGTTAATGTTGATTCATGGTGTAATGAAGTTAATATGATGAATGGTATAACGAAATATATGGTTAGTTGTTGAAAAATAAACTAAGTATAGACGTAAGGCATAGTCCATGACCGTGAGTATTGGTGAAAAGAAAAGGGTCGGTGGTGTTGCACCTCCTATAATGCGGTTGGAAATAAAAGTCATGAATATCATTTGGTCTAAAGGTCATGCAAAGACCTAATTTGTACCCCCCACTATGCATGGGAAGGATGACGTAATAATTTCTATTTTCAGTCATGTATAAGCATTTGGTATATCCCCACTTGGTTGGGAGATTGTTGTATGTATGAGTCATTGGTGATAGGAAGGTCATACTCAGTTAAGTCGTAGAGTCATGTTATTCTTTTGAAAAATATTTTTGCAGACTCTGCATGTGCTCAGGGGGAGCATGGATGGATTGGTACATATTGGCATGTACAAAGGGGGAGTTCGATCAGAGAATTCAAAATGTGCTCAGGGGGAGCATGGACGGATTGGTACATCTTAGCATGTACAAAGGGAGAGCTCAATCAAAGATTTTAGCATGTACTCAAGGGGAGTATGGAAAACAGAATGTATATCAAGGGAGAGAATATCTTGGTCTGTGCTTTGCCCTTGATGTCAAAGGGGGAGAGTGGCTTGGTGTTGTTGTTGCCATCAAGTCCAAAGGGGAAGATTGTTGGTGTTATGATACAGGTGATACAAGTGTTGTCCTTGATGGCAACTCACTCAGATGACAGATCATAGTGTAGTAGGTCAATAGCAAAGATTTAACGATCAAAGAGAGGTATATGCAAGTTCACCTTGACAAAGGAGCATATACATGTAGGTTAACAGACCAAAAGGTGTGTATAACGTACACATGCAGTTTCACAGAAGGAAAGGCGCGTACATGTTGGAAAACTAAGTTTTGTTCCATGGTATTTTGATCCATGGTATTGGTCCAAGGTATCTGGTCCGAAGTATTGACCCCATGTATTTGGTCCAAGGTATTGGTCCTAAGTGGTTTTGGACCATGGTATTGAGAAAGGCCTGACACTATAAAAGGAGGAGAAGATCATTAGGCCAAATAGTGTGTGCAAGGATTGAATATCTGATAAAGTGAGAGATCCAGTATGCAAGTTATGGGTTTGTGATGATTTTCTTGATCTGAACTAAGGATGCACCTATGTGGATGATGATGGATGATGGATTGAGATCTTAAGGCTTGGAATGTTTTATCATTATGTGGTTTGATCATGGATATACTAGATCTTAATTACTGATGCATGTTTTATTCTATAAATGTTATGATCTTGATATGATTGATGTCTGGAATAGTTGCAAAGTTATGAGTTAATATTTGCAGATCTGTACGCGGGTTCGCTTTGGTAAAAGCGCGTATACACGCTAGTTCGGTTCATCAGAGTAGTGTATACATTATGAAATATGATATCTGAATTTGCAGATGGTTCTGGTGGTTTTTGTAGAGTTATAGGTTCTTCTCTGTGTTCTGGTTACTATGTTCTGATGACAGGTCTTCAGTGATTTAATGTTGGGTGATTCAGAATTTAATGATTGGTTGATGCAATGGTTGTATTGCAGTGGTGATTGATTTTGAGCTTCAATGTTGTTGATGGGTCCAGTATGAAAATTGGATGAAACGTGGCCTTCAGATTATGGTGTTGTGTTCTAGGAGTATCCAGTCTGAAAATTTATGAAACTTGGTTCGCGGAGGAAGAGTAAAGGTTGGAGCCTTCAGTAGGCCAGCGCCTATGTACTAGTAAACATATCAGTCAGTACAAGAGATAGGGGGTTGGATCTCCATTCCATTAGCAGCTGGAACACGAGAGAGGGTTGTAGCATTTTGTAGGTCGACGCCTACGTACTAATAAATATATCGGCTAGTACAAGATCTAAGGGGTTGTAGCTCCCTTCCAGTAGAAGCTGGAGAATGAGAGAAGGTTGTAGCCTTCTGCAGGTGGGTGCCTGCATACTGGTATGATTTTGTGCCAGTAAAAGATTGTAAACAGGTTTTTCTTATATTAAAGGAAGACGACAGCAGGTGGTTTTTGTCCCGCATTGGGTTTCCACCTTATATCATGGTGTTCATGTGTGTTTCTTATGTGTGATGATCTGTTCTGTTTTACTGCACATGTTTACTGTTTATATGGTTAATGAAGTTCTGATGCACTGATTAAAGATCAACATATGATGGATTAACTGAATCATAAGTTTACTAGATATACGCTAGTTGCATTGAACATAGTTGCGTGTACACATGGGTTCCCTTAACTAAAGTAGCGTATATGAATCTGATTATGGAAATGAAAAGTTATTGATTTGCTAATACTGATTCACCCCCCCCCACCCCCACCTCTCAATATTATTTCAAACACAACCACAGTCTTCCTAAGATGAGAGGATATCCATTAAACTTGGTTTTGGGTTGGAGAACTAGGAAATCAGTAGATACTCCCAAGATTCAATGGAGACCACAACATATTCAAAAACTCCTTTGGGAGCTACTATGGATCTGTTTGCAAGTGGAAACACTATGGTGGTCTTTCTTAAAGCCCCTTGGATATTTAGCTTTAGCATGGTTTCCTTATTCATCACATTGATTTTAGCCCAAAGATCAATCAGGGTATCAAGGACAATAAGGCCATAAATGTGCACATCTACTACTAGGTTTCAAAGGTTTAGATATTTCGGGAAGATCACCCTCCCAAGTATCAAATCAGATAGTTTCCCAACAACATTTATGGTGGGGGTGTCTCTTTTTCTTCTCTTGGGATCTTTGAAACATTTTTCCTTGATGAGCTTATTATGATGGGAAAATATTTAATGGCCTATAGAAGGGGTATCTTAACACACAAATTCTTCCATTCTCCTAGAATTTCAATGTCTTCTAGGGTGTGTTGTCTAGGGTGGATCAACCTCTCAAGGAAAGGAGGTGGATTGACTAAGGAACACTCTCTTTCTTCTTTTCTTTAATGTATTTAGGTGGAGAAGGTGGTTAGTTATCTGGAAGCACTCTCCCATATCAAAGGTTAACCTCCTAGATGGGAAAATCTTTAATGGCCTGCAGAAGGGGTATCTTAACACATGTTCAATTCTCCTAGAATTTCAACCTATTCTGGGGTGTGTTGTCTAAGGTGGATCATCATGTTAAGAAAAGGAGGTGGGTTGAATTAAGGAATACTCCTTTTCTTCTCTTCTTCAATCTCTTCATGTGGAGAAGGTGGGTGGTTATCTGGAAGCACTTTCCCAAACCAATGGCTAACCTCTTGGATTTCCATAGCATAAACAGGGTAGGATGTCTCTCCACTATAAACCTATCTTGCTTGTTTTTTGTTCAGGTTCGGATTGCGTTGAGTAAGAATTTGAGGTTTCTTAAGTGGAGTAGGATGAGTGAGATATGGTTGAGGTTAGGGTGGAGGAAATAAAGTAGGAGTTCGGTTGACTTGAGGCCTTCACCCTTGTAATGGGTTGCCCCATGAGAATATTAGGGTGGATATGACTGAAAAGGATGGTTGACAGGTTGAGGAGGATATGGAGGAGCATAAGGCCAAGAAGGAGGTGTGGACTAGGATGGATGAGTGGAAGAGTACCAAGGTTGCAAAGGTGCATTCTGATTTGGATTATAATAAGATTAGTGTGCACCTTGCATGCCTTGTTGATATGGTCAAGGTCCTTGAGGCCTTCTTTGATTGATGAAACAAAGTTTCTTTGACCCACCTTTTTCCCCTTGATATACAAATTTTAGTCCTAGAAAATAAGGGCATTTTTCTGTTGCATGATTTTCTTCACAGACTAGGAAGACTTCTATGACATTCAATGGGAATTCATTCCTAGGATGTCTTTTGGTGCATCTAGGGCAGAAAATAGCTAGTGCCCTTTCTACTTCCTCCTTATTTCTTTTGAATTGCATGGTATCCATTTCCAATGAAAATATATGCAATATTTCACTCTTGAAATCCTCTCACATGTTACCTATCTCATTCTTAATGGATGTTGTGGAGGGAGAGGAACTGACCAAGCCTTGACTAGTCCTACCCTTCTTCCTAGTAGCCCTAGAGTGATTCTTGAACACATTTTTGATGTCATCATAAGATAACTGATAGGTATCTCCTCCAGACAGCATGTTGAGGGTTTCCAACATATCCTCCTTGATCCCTTGGAGAAGATTTATCTTGAGTGACCCAAGATCGAGGGTACAATTGGCCCGCGTATAACTCAGTTGAAATCTCTCCTCATAGTCTTTTGGGGAATCATTATGTCCAAGAGTCATCCTAAATATGTCTTCCTTGGTTTCTTTGTACCTATAGTAGTCCATGTACTTTCCATTGAGGGCCTATTGCATTTGGGCCGAGGTAGTGATGCTGCCCCCATGCATACACATAAATTAGCGCACGGTTGCATATTTAAGGGTAGAGGGGAATAAATTCAGCTTCTTCTCATCAAGGGCATAACAATAGGTCCTACAAACAACAAAAAATTCAAACATAAAGGTGTCAGGATCCTCAGAGGTTATGCCATGGAAGTGTGGAAGGATAGTTGGCTTATGTTCTTCATTCTAGCCTCTCCATTTGTCTCTCTTATAAGGAAAACCTCATTGTACCTATTTTTAGCCATAGTTTGGGTAGGTTAAGTGGGTTCTTCTTCTTTCCCAATAGGTTCTTCAAGAATTTCAAGTTGCTCACCTAGAGGGTCTTCTAGCTCCGCTACACATAGAGAGGGAAGCTCACAGTCACCGAAGAAGAGTGAAGGTTTATTGTTTGAGGTTGTGGGGATTTTGGGCAAGAATTTTCCTTGATTATCCATACTCCTATGAGGCATGAAAGAAATGTTTTTTTGTTTTTTTTTTCACTTTTTAAAAAACTATATGCAAAACATTAAGCAATGCTTAAGAAGAAACAACATCTACGTAGACACCTCCCCAACAATGGCACTAAAAAGTGGTGAGCCCTGGTATGGAACCACGAATGCTACAACTCCTAAGAGATTCTCAACTCAAATTATTAACCCGAGGTTCATACAAACTTAGAGGTGAGTGCTATATGCAAAGCAGAATGGATTCCACTCATGCCACCTATTGGGATAGGGTCCCCTAGGGTCAATTTTGGGGAAAAAGCCTAGGTTTTGGGGCAAAAGCCCAAGTTTTATTGTATAAAAATGTAAAGTCTCCACAAATTGTGGTCGTGGAGCACGTAGATAGTTAAAGTGTCATAAAGAGTTTTACCCTTCTTTATGTAAGTTGAGTCTCCTTTTTGAGGATCTACCCATGGTCTGTGGATCATGGGATTGTATAAATAGGTGTTTCTTAGGATGTCTAAGAAAAAAAATTGAAGTTTGGTCAATGGGAGAAGTCTAAATAGTTAGCGAAGAAGAGTAGGAAGAAAGGTTTTGCAGTTGTGTGCACAAAGGCCTAGAGTAGAGTTCGCAGTTAAGTGTGCAGACCCCTGCAGCTGAGTGCATAGGGAAGTCTTGAGTCTGTAAGCATAAATAAGTATTAATAAAGAGATTATTCCATAAATTCCTGTGTTTTGTCTAACTTTTTTTTATATGTATGAATCTATACTGTGATGACTAATGGGTTTATGAACTAATGATGTATTGATGCGTGCCTTTACGCGATTTCTAGTATTACATGAATGTAATTAATGTTAACTATTTATGTGAATATTATCTCGTTATATGTTAAAGTTATCGAAAACTTAAGTTGATCTGAGTAATTACTGGGTTATAAGTAATCTTTGATGTGTGTAAGTAGATGACTCACCTGTTTAGGATTTGAAAAAGACAGTTGTAAACCTTTGCGGAGGTCTAGAGGTTGATTAAAGGGAGTTCCATCGATAAGCCTCAAGGGCTTATCGATTTGCCAAAGAGATATTTAGGGCATAAAATGACATTACGCTGATCTCTGGGTGCGGAAACTTGGTTCTAGCATCCCCCCATACTACTTCGGGTGAGACTTCAGTCTGTGCTCCGTGGATTGATGCCGAAAGGGCCAGTAGTGTAGGGATTTGTTTGGAACAACTAACTCTGAACCTGGGTCAAGACCCACTAAGCCAAAAAATGGTTCTGTTGCTGGGACTAGGATCTACATAAAGAGATGTGTGATGTCACATCACCAGAATCCAACAAAGAAAGTAATTGAGAAGTGGTTGGATAAAAATATCCACGAATTCGCGGAGCAAAAAAACATAAATCTACGCTTGACAAAAGAACAGTGGTTGGACATATAATTATACACAGAGATACATGAAATATTCTTATACACCTTCCCGATCGAACTATACGAGTGTATCGCTAAATTGGCAGACAACCAAGGAAGATGGAGGCTTGACGGTCCAATAGTGTGGACCCCGGAGCTAGTGCAAAGATTGGAAGCTTTTGAAGATAAGATCGCACGCATCATCGATCACTGGATTGATCAAGTCATAGGAATATTTGTGACAGAATTCCTGGTCGATACCTCGATCAGCTACACCAAAGCAAAGCGACGCTTCTTCAAGGGACCGCAAGGTAAGTATTTAAGATCTTTGAATACTTGGAATAAAATGTTCTTCTATGAAAAGTGGTTTATGCCACTACCTTGATGTTTGGAGCTACATGAAGTGGAAAGTTCTTTAGGGATTGAGGGAGAACAAGCCCCAAATATAGCCTATTGATTGAGCCTCCTCTGAGTGATGACGAGGGAGTAGCACAGGGTTCACTGCAGAGTGTTGTCCAGTTAATAAGGCAAATGTTTCCGTGAATACCTCATCCATCCACACCACCTCCACCTTCACCTCCACATCATACACCTTCACCCACACCACCACCACCTCTGACACCATTCAATATGTTGAATACAATGAAGTTTCCCATTTTCAAGGGCTTGGGAAATGAGGACCCGAACCAGTTTTGGTTCGTTGCGAAGGTCGTGTAGATAGCATAAAATATTACAAATAATCATATGAAGAAAGCACAATTGGTTACTACTCTACAAGATCATGCGTTGACATGGTACATTAAGTTTTGCACTAATAATCCGTTGGCATCATTAGCGGATGCTCAGACAACTCTAAATAAGGAATTCGGTAGGCCCATGTTTGAATCACAATCAATTGTTGGATTCAAGGAAATCGTGATGAGGATTGGCTGAACTCCATGGGAGCTAGATCAAAGACTGAAGTGTGGAATCCACGAAGCCAATATGAATCTCACAGACAGTCAACACCGCGATTGGTTTATAGTCGCGCTCCTACCTCACTTGAGGATTGCTTCGTCACAATAAAACATAGGGACTCAAGCGGAAGCATTGGAGATCGCAATGAGATTGCATGAGACCCCTATCTAGGATGCTTGGAAGTTCAACAGATTCATGCAGAGTTGCAGAGCCTCTGCTTGGAGTTGTAGAGCTTGAAGAAGGAGAAAGTCGCTCATTTGGAGGTGCGCAAGCAAGTTTGGTGCCTCAAATGTAAAAACGAGGGGCATCATAAGGATTATTGCCCTGTTTTCGTGAATTATATGGCAGGTGGAGGGACATGCCTCTGAGGTAGGAAGCCACAACAGGACCAAGTACAGGGTCCGCGCTATGGTGCGCTATTTGTCAAGTAGTAGGAAAACATGCAACAGACAATTTTCACTTGTTGCAAAAATTTGTTTAGGCACCATAATAGTTTTTTTGCAAATTTTGTAAATCGGTGGGCCACGATGAGCGTAACTGCCATAGCTATGAGTTGATGACGAAAAGAACGCCTCTGTATCGAATGCAAATAGAAACGCAGCCTCCGGATCAAGGCGCTGAGGGAGCGCGCGGGGGATATCAGGGGCGAGGACGAGGGCAAGGAGGAGGAGGACCTCGTAGAGGTCAAGGACAAGTTATTTGATACAATTACGGAGTGAAAGGACACTACGCACAGGAATGTATGAGCCAGATGCACCCATATTGCTAATATTGCACTCAGTTTGACCATGCGATAGAAGAATGCCCTATATTGATAGCTAAGATGTAGGAGAAGAAGGCGCAACCTCAACAACCCCCCCAGAATTTACAGATGATGAGGTCCAAGCCCTATGAAGAAGATCCCAATGTGAATATTGTGCTGCGAAGTGGGATGATGACAGTGATGACAATGGGAAGCAACCTAATGAAAGTGAGCGGGTTCACAAGGATCTAGAAAAAGGAGGTTGGATTTGATCTGGAGCATGCGAGAAAAACATTCATGGAAGCAAAGAAAAACTTCATTGAGGCCTCTACCTTAGGAAGTCAGGATAATTTATCTGAAGCAGTTGACCCCTCTATGCTTATCACCTTTTTGGAGACTTGTATGAAGCTGCTACGCGACATCAAGGCTGTGAAAAGATTAATTGATAAACAGGTGTGCCGATAAGGAAACTGCTCTTGAAGGGCATCATGCTATTAGAGAGATAGGAAAACACAAGGTGAAAATAGGGCATGAGATGAGGCTCACTACGCAAATAGCATAATATGAAATGGACCAGGTAATTTTGGATCTGGGGTCGGATACAAATGTTTTTCCTAGAAAGACGTGGGAAAGAATGGGTAGACCAGAACTGCAGTGGTCTCTGATTCAGCTAAGGATGGAAAATCAACAGAAGATTATCCCTATGGGGAGATTTCACGGAGTAACAATAGATATAGAAGGCATGAGCACATTGGTCAATTTCGAAGTGATAGAGATTGTCGATGACAACAATGCATACCCCTTGCTCCTTGGAATTGATTCGGCTATCGATATGAATGGGGTCATCAATTTGAAGAAATGAACTATTTCATTTGAGAGGAAGTCACTCCGTGCGGTAGTACCATTGGACCCTATAGAAGGACCACGCTATACTGAACCGATCCGCGATTATGAGGAAAGCGACAATGATTTGGACCATATCTATAAGATAACAACATGAGATCAAGACTGGGTTAATCTGACAGCCGGTGTACGAATTGCATGGGACTGGAAAAGCTCCTGCACATCAGATTCAGACGAAGAATTGGAGCACTAACAGAAAAGATTGCATGAAGTATCTACATTGTGTTATAATATGATCACTAAATCGCAACACTATGTATCATATAAGGTAAGAAGTTTTCCTTATTATGATGGTCTAAGTGATGTATATAAATTTCTAGATGCATTTGAAAGGGGAGTGCTTGAGAAGCATCGCTTCCAAGCACTGGATTTGGCACTATGCGCTACACCTGCACAATGGTGGGGTAGCTATAAAGATAGTTTTGATGAATGCCGCGAGTACAAAAGAATGATGAGATTGTGGTTTGGTTGCCCAAAAGTTCGGCTAATAGAGAAATATGACGGGAGGAATGACCCATGTGATCATTTAGCAAAATGGACTAAGGTCTATGGAACGAAGCCACATCCAGAGTGGGTGCATATTTTCTATCACACTTTCGACATCATTCCTATGAATTGGTACCTAGAAACAGAGCTTTTCCATGGTACCATGGAGTGGGACATCCTAAGAGAAGGATTTTTTATGAACTTCAGCTTTGAATATGGGTTCAAAAGCATTGACAAAGCGCTACAAGAGGTTAAGGCAACAATCTTCATAATATCGCAAGATCCTTTAGACTTTATTCACCCAGATTGGAGCACCCAGTTGCACCATGCACTAAAATTCTACAATGTGACCATTGAAGAAGATGTCGAGGATCCAGGGAATATTAACATCCTAGAGCACGAGGGCCACCAGGAAGTTGAGGGACTGCAGATAGAGAATCTAGACATCATCGCACCATTGAAGACTCGACAAGTGAACATTGGCACAAAGGCAGAGCCGAAATTTGTGAATATTGGAGATTATTGGGATGATTCCATAGTAGATAAGGTCGGTGATCTGCTCTGTGAATACTAGGATTTGTTCCCTACTAAATTTTTATACCTAAAAGGTATCATAGGAGACTTGGGCGTCATGAAGATTAGCTTGAAGCTGGATGCAAATCCAATGAAGCAAAAGTCATACTACCTTAATCCCAAGTATAAAGAAAAAGTTCTCTGTGAGTTGGACAAAATGCTTGTAGCAAGTCTTATTGAACCGGCGGAAGAATCTGATTAGGCGAGTCCAATGGTTGTTTAAGAAAAGAAGTAGAAGGATGAAATTAAGATTTGCGTAGATCTCAGAAAGCTTAACAATGTCTGTGTTCATGATCATTTTCCAAGGCCATTTATAAATGAAGTACTGGATAATGTTGGAGGACAGGAAACATATTCGTTCACTAATGGGTTCTTCGGGTACCATCAAATTAAGATCACGCCAGAAGACAGGAGTAAGACCACCTTCGCGATAGAGTGGGGATGTTTCCAGTATATAGTAATGCCTTTTGGACTTAAGAATGCGTCGGTGATCTTCTCGCACGTAGTCATTGTGGCATTCAAAGAGTTCATTCACAAATGTTTGGAGGTATATTTTGATGATTGGACAGTGTTTGGACTAGTAAAGCGCCATGTAGATAGTTTGTTCTTGATGTTGGATACATGCCGAAGGTACCAAATTGCGCTAAACCTAAAGAAATGTTTGTTCTGCGTCCCTTTTGGGATCTTGCTGGGTCATGTGGTATGCAGGCAAGGACTTATGGTGGACACTGCTAAGATCGCGGTAATAATAAATTTGGAAGCCCCTAGGAGTGTTAAATAGTTGCGCGCTACGATGGGCCATACGGGATACTATCGGAATTTCATCAAAATTTATGCTTGGATTACTATGCCTATGGAGAAACTACTGAAGAAGGACACCACATTCTATTGGGATGAAGAATGTCAGTGGAGTCTGGACGTATTGAAGGAGGAAATGGTTACCGTGTCGATCCTATTCTTCCCGGATTGGAAGAAGGAATTTCTTGTGCATGTGGATGCTTCATGTATTGCGCTAGGAGAAGTGCTAACACATGTCGGTGAAGGAGAATTGGATCACCCATTAGTATTTGCGAGCAGGAAATTGTCTAAGGCTGAAAATAATTATTCGACGACAAAGCACAAAGGGTTGGCTATGGTATATTCACTCCAGAATTCTAGACATTACCTACTAGGCAAACATTTCAAGATGTACACAGACCATTCTGTGTTGAAATATCCAGTTAGGAAGCCTGTGTTGAGGGGGGGCAATATGCAGATGGTTGTTGTTGTTTCAGGAGTATGATTGCGAAGTGATTGTGAAGCCACGAAGATTGAATGCAGGGCCAGACCATCTTTCGTGCATTGAAACATGAGAGGAGCCTACCAATTTGGAGGAAGGGTTGCCTAACACGTAGCTCTTCATGGTGCTCGTAGCGGATAATCACTTTGCGGACATTATCCACTTTCTGACTATAGGAATGGCTCTAGAAACTAGCTCACAAAAAGATAGAAAAGATAGATCAACACCTTAGAAATAGGCCTCTTCAAGGGGGCAACCTCCATTACATTACACAAATGAACAATTCTTGGATGATTCAAATGAGAAAACCTCATTTCTATATATAGGAGTCTATGGGGTCACAATATAACCAAGATAACCTAACAATAATAATATAAAGGCACAAAAATAACAATAGAGGGATTCTATGGGGCACAATAATAACAATATGGGGAGAATAGGGGCACAATAATAATAATAAGGGATACAACGACAATAGTAATGGGGGGATCACTAATATTATAGGGACCTAACATGCCCCTCTCCTTCAAAAAAGTGTTGTCCTCATTGATTGAGTAGTTTTGGATGCTTTTGTATAAAATTCTCGTCCTCCATGTGGAATCTTCAATGGGTAAGTTCTTCCACTTGATGAGATACTCTGAAATTGATCGGTTTCATAGCCGTCGATTTCTTGTTTCTTTGATTCCATCAGGTTCCAATATGATTTTTCCTTCCTCATCAAATTCTAGCAATATTGTCTGAAATGAAAGTTTGTCACCTATAAACTTCTTTAAAGCATGAAACATGGAAAACTAGGTGCACTCAAGAAGCTGCAGGAAGCTCCAATTTGTATGACATAGTGCCTATCTTTTGCAATACCTTGTACGAACCATAATACTTTGGTGATGATTTTTTATCCTTCTTAGCTTGCTTGAGGAACATTTGTTTATATGGCTATAGTCGTAGGAATACCTAATCACCTACATCAAAACTTCTTTCGCTGCTGTTAGAGTCTGTCTGGTCAACCCTCTGTCAGAGATAAAACTCTTTGTGCATTTCAATTTTAGGTGTCCCACTCCATTCACTCAGTTGAATTTTGCTAGGGACATACCATGATCTGACGGAGAAAGTCATGCTACTCATTTTCCCTCATGTCTGGCCCCTGCTGGTTCAGGCCTTGGTCCATAATCACTGAAATTCATGATAGTCAAGGGTTGGCTTGTAACTTCTGGGAGACTGTGGGAAAGAAACTCTGTTTCTGCACTGTGTATTTTTGACAGAGAATTAATGAAAGGCAGCAACTCTATTTCATGAGATTCTTGTGGTTGTGAGTCAGTAGCAAATGTGTTCTTATGTTTCATAATTCAATTCACTTTTCATTTCAGTGAAATTTTCTAAGTGAGATTAGGTAGAATTCAATTTATATTGCTCTGCCTATGGGAAAACTTCATGTGCAGTGTCATTCCTCTGTTGAAAAGGACTCATGCGACTATGCCCTTTTCACTTTCTTCAGCAACCTTTCCATTCCACGTTACCTTAAACTGAAATTGTTGCTCTTTCCGCCTACCTTGCCTCACAGAATAATCTGTGCCTTCATTTTCAATTCTCTGTTCTTTGCTGAGCGCCAATCCCATATACATCCCAGAAGCTCGGTCACTTCATAAAATCTTTTCCAAAATCCCTATCCACTTACTAGCCTAAGGTAAACAGTGTATTGTAAGTCATCTCAGACCGTTTTCGATCATATATTCACTGAGCGTGACTCAGAGAGAGCCCTCTCCTGCTCTGGTAGGGCTAGCTACCAGACTGAGCGTGGTTTTTGGTTACCCTAATTTTTGCCTTCCTTCAGCCTAAGGCAGATTTAGGTGCTAACATAGTGGCGACTCCGCTGGGGAACAAGTAAAATCAAATCCCCTTGTTTCATGAGAATTCTAGGCTTCCGGATGATGAGCTTAGGATTGGAAAGGCTGAGTAAGTTGGTTGTGTCCCGTAATTTCTCTCAATAGCACGCTGGCTTTGAGACGATATACCAGAGCGAATCCAGACCCGGACCCTCCTCACATTTACGAAAATCCCAATTTGATCCCAAGACTCCTCCGTCAAGAAAGCACCATAGCTCCCGTGTTCAAATCCCATTCATGTCCCGACATTTTTGAGTATCTTGAAGAGCTTGAGTTTGACGAACGATTTGAAATATCTTTGTTTGAGTCTAAATCCGAAAGGGCTATTGATTACACTGTCCCCAATCCGCAATTTCTTGTAGACCTTGAGACAGAAAGAGCTAATAGATTAATTGATAATTACATTGCCACACAGCCCCAAACTCCAAGTGCAAGCCCCTTGCAAACTGTGCACACTCCTCCAACACCTCCAAGGCTAAATCCACCGAGAATGATGGCTGCCCGTTTCGCACCCCTTGTTCTGCCCCAAGTCCTAGATGACATGCCAAATGACTATCAAAGTAAAATCCCGTTTTTTGATGGCACTCCTAACAGTATTACAGCTCAGCAACATGTGGATAAAATGGCAGATTTCTATGAACTTCATGAGATCGATGCGGAGAACGTGGCAATGAGGCTCTTTGTGCAAACATTTGCAGGTGATGTGAGGAAATGGTTCAGAGGTTTGACAGCTGCAAGTATCACTACCTTGGTGGAACTACAAAGACAGTTCTTGAACCGGTGGGAAGTGAAAAAGAATCCCCTTCAAATTCTGGCCGAGTATGAACAAATCAAGCGGAATGCCGGTGAGTCGGTCCAAGATTATTGTGTTAGATTTAATGCAGTCTACAATGAAATCCCAGACCATCTAAAGCCACCTGTGGGACTAGCAATGATGAAGTTTCCGGATGGTTTTGATGCTGACATGGCGTACCAATTAAGAGAGAGAGAACTGGCTACAATGGAAGACATGCAGATAATTGCGGTCAGCGTTGAGGAAAATTTGTTGTCCAAAAGAGCTAGAGCGAAAGCAAAGAAGAAAACCACGGTGAAAGAAGAATATTCTTCAATGGATCAGCTTCTCAAAAAGGTAGAACAGATGCTTGAAAGGGTAAAACTTGACAAGCCAGAGCCACAAATTAGGAATCCTAACTTTCATGGCCAACAACAGCCACAATATAGGATAAGACAAAGAGATCAACGAACTCAAGAGTAGACAGCACAAGGTACAAACACCTTTGCAGCAGAATTTTGTGCATGGACCAGAGTCAGATGAGGACGGGAATGTAATAGGCGAGGAAAAACATCTATTTACTCTAGATGAGCTGCCTACTTACATCACTGAAGAGGAAGAATGTGCAGTAAATTCAGCTACACACCAAGACACCGATTTTATTCTAGCTAGCGACACCGTGTTGGAGGAAGAATCAGAAGAATATCAAAGAGGGTATATGAATGCTTTGTCCGCACAACAACAGCGATATTCCCTTAGAAACAGAGATGTACCAGCCAAACCAATTCAGAAAAAGAAGGAGGATGAAACAACAAAGAAGGATCCATCAGCTACACAAAGAAAGGGAAAGGAGGCGGTTGTTCCAGAGAGCAGCAAATCAAAATCAGTAGAACAATCACAGCAACCAGCCACATCAAAAGAGAAGGAAAGGAAAGAGATCCCAGTCAAAGAGGTAGAAAGAACTCCCACCTTTAGCCTAGAGAATGAGATTTCTAAGCTAAAGGTATCCATCCCCTTGACTGAGATAATGAAGAACAACAGTTATAGAGGACAGATTTCTAAAATGTTGAATTTGGACCCAATGTCCGACATGGTAAATGTAGAAGATGATCAGCCTGAAATGATTTTTGGGCCAGCAACAAATGGTGAGTCTCCCGATAGCGATGTGCCACCCTTCTATATCAGTTTACGATTGCATGACTTTGTGCTACACAATGCCATGTTCGATTCCGGAGCTTCTCACAATCTCATGCCCAAGGCTATCATGGATAAGCTTGGTCTGGACATCACCCGCCAATATCATGATCTCTATTCATTCAATTCCAACAGAGTAAGGTGCATAGGGCTCATCAAAGACTTAGTTGTGAGTTTAGATCAGCTTCCTATGAAACACGTTCTGATGGATGTAGTGGTAGTAGACATTCCTCCAAGGTTTGGCATGCTTCTTTCCAGGTCTTGGGTAGCAAAATTGAAGGGGACACTACAGCTAGATTTCTCCTATGCAACAATCCCGGTGTTTGGACAAATGAGGAAATTATATCAGGAACAAAAGATGAAATATATGATCACAAGCAAGGAGAAACCGATAAATCATCCTATTAACTATGTACATACAGATTTAGAGTCTTTTGTTTTGTTTTCAGATAGTTTAAATGAAATAGATAGTCAGATAGTAGAAGTAGACGACATTCTGGAGATAATGGAAAATTTTAGAGAAATCTTGAAGAAATAAGGACAAGAAAAGCAGCAAAAGATTGGGCAATCAGCTGAAAATGATGGACAACAAGTAGACAAGGCACGACAAACAGATTTCCAGCACTTACAAGAGGAGGAAGAAGGCTTGTGGACCATGGATTTTGATGGAGCAGTAGGGAATGATGGTGCTGGTATTGGTATTTGGGTACGTAGTCCTTTCTCCGCCCCAAACAAAGTGCCTAGCAGCGTGAGAGTTTGCTCTTACAAGCTGGCCTTTGAATGTTCAAATAATGAAGCTGAATATGAAGCTCTGGTTGCTGGCTTGAAGATTCTTAGAAATCTGAACACAAAGAGGATTTCGGTATATGGCGACTCCGAGTTGGTGATAAAACAGGTCAGAGGTGAGTATCAAGCAAAACATCCTAGGATGCGGGCCTATCGTAATGCAGTTTTAGACATCTTGAAGCTATTTTCCGAATACACCTTGACATGTGTGCCACGAATACAAAATAGTATTGCTGATGCTCTTGCCAAGGCAGTGAGCAGCTTGAAAATCCCCATGAACTCCAGCAATAAATTTGAAATCCATGTCAAGCATCGTCCAACCATCCCAGACAATCAGCGACATTGGCAAGTGTTCCAAGATGATGAGGAGATTAAGGATTTTCTACTCAACCAAGGCAAGTTCAAAGAGACCTCAATTGATGTGGAAAACGATGAGAACAGAGAGAATGGTACAGATGAAGTGCAAATCAATCAAATGGATGTATTACAGCTGAAGAATAACATCATTCATAAAGGCTTGATACCCCTAGAGGAACTTTTTGATCAGGATGATGTAGCCTGCAAGCCAACATTGCAGCCGACAAAGAAGGGTGTAGAAGAGGTCAACATCGGTACAGCTGCAAATCCAAAGTTGGTAAAATTGTCCAAAGCATTACCGCCAAAAATCAAGGACAAATATATCAGTTTGATGGCTTCATTTGCAGATGTATTTGCTTGGGATTATTCTTATTTAAAGACCTATGATACGAATATCATTCAGCACACAATATCTATCAAGCCCAATCAGAAACCATTTAGACAAAAGCTGAGAAGGATCAATCCAAAGTTGCTGCCATCTATCGAAAAGGAGGTAAATAGTTTGTACAAGTCAGGTATCATTGTGCCTATCAGATTTTCAGATTGGATATCTAACTTAGTACCTGTACGCAAGAAGACCGGTGAGATCCACCTATGCATTGATTTCAGAAATCTAAACAAGGTCTCATTGAAGGACAACTATCCACTGCCCAAGATGGACCATATACTTCAGCGAGTAGTGGGGGCATCTCGTATGTCGCTGCTTGATGGTTATTCCAGATATAACCAAATTTCAATCCATGAAGATGATAGAGACAAGATAGCATTCACCACTCCATGGGGAACCTTTCACTATGCCAAAATGCCATTCGGTTTAAAGAATGCAGGTGCCACATTTCAGCGGGCAATGGACTTGGCGTTTGCAAATGAGAAGGATGTGTTTTTGGTGGTGTACTTGGATGACTTGATGGTGTTTTCAAAATATGATGAAGAGCACATGCATCACCTAAAAATCGTCTTTCAAAAGTGCAGGAAATATGGTCTATCGCTGAATCCTAAGAAGAGCTTGTTCGCCATGGAGGAAGGCAAATTACTTGGGCATATCATTTCAAAAGATGGCATCCGCATAGACCCAGCACGTGTGCAAGCAATTCAGCAAATCGATCTGCAAGGAATAAAAAGGAGATACAGTCATTCAATGGTAAGATGAATTTTCTGTGTCACTTTGTGCCTAATCTTGCGGAACACTTGAAAGAAATGACCAACATGCTTAAGAAGGACAGCCAGGTGAAATGGACGGATGAGGCGGTAAAATCTTTCAACTTGGTCAAATTGGCCCTTTCTTCAGCTCCAGTTCTAGTCAGCCCAGACTACACTCAAGATTTCATATTGTTTTCATTTGCTTCTGAGCACACTATGGCAACGGTACTATTGCAGAAGAGGGATGATCATGAAATACCCATTGCATTCTTCAGCAGGGCTATAAGGGATGCAGCTTTGAAGTACAACATCATTGAGAAGCAAGCCCTAGCGTTGGTGAAGGCATTGAAGGATTTCCGGGTGTATATTCTACATTCTCACATTCTGGCCTATGTTCCTAATACTGTTGTGAAAGATGTTTTAGTGCAGACTGATCCAGAAGGGAGAAGAGGCAAATGGATCGCAACCTTGCTAGAATACGATGTGGAGATAAAGCCTACCAAGCTGGTCAAAGAGCAGGGGTTGGTGAAGCTAATGGCTGAATCAAACTTGCATGCATTGGACATAAATCTGATCATTGCCATGTCCGAGAGGAATGAGGAAGGAACTTCAATTCAGGTATCCGAAATTTTTGCTTTGTCGCCATGGTATTCTGATATAATATATGTACTGAAAAATCTATCACCACTGCCCAGCATGACTAGAAACAAAGCGAGAACACTCAAATTGAACGCTGCCAAGTTTTGTATTTTGAATTCTGCACTGTATTGGAAAGATCCCGGTGGCATTTTGTTAAATTTTCTGGTGGAAGAGGAGGCAAAGAAAGTCATGGAGGATTTCCATGGAGGAGAGTGTGGAGGTCATCTTTTTTGGAAGTCAACAGCAAACAAAATTTTGAGAGCGGGGTACTACTGGCCTACTTTGTTTGCTGACGTGCATAAGATGGTTAAGCGTTGTCATAAGTGTCAAATTTTCGAAGGAAAACAAAAATTACAGCCTTTGCCACTTAAGCCTATCGAAGTGAGTGCTCCATTCCAGCAGTGGGGTTTGGATTTCATTGGGGAAATTCATCCCGCCTCTTCCAGACAGCATAGGTGGATCCTTACAGCGACGGACTATTTCACAAAATGGATTGAGGCAACCCCTACCAGACAAGCGACGGACACGGTAATCATTTCATTTCTCGAAAATAACATCTTGTCTTGCTTTGGTTGTCCAAACAAAATAATCACTGATAATGCAGCAACTTTCAAATCGAAAAGGATGGTGGAATTTTGTCACAAATATCACATAATTTTGGGTCATTCAACTGCCTATCATCTGCAAGGCAATGGATTGGCGGAATCTTCAAATAAATCCTTGGTCAACATCATCAAGAAGTTGCTGGAAATAAATAAGAAGGGCTGGAACAAGAGGCTGGTCCATGCGCTTTGGGCAGATCGGATCAGTCAGAAAAAGTCTATTGGTATGTCACCGTTTGAGCTGGTTTATGGAGTGGACATAGTATTTCCCACTTCTCTTGCTGCCCCGGTGGTCAAACTTCTTTAGGAGGCTGGCAGTGAGGAATATCCCATGCAAAGAAGGCTGAATCAAATGATCCACTTGCAGCAAACAAGAGAAGAAGTTTTCAAAAACACATCCAAGTTGCAGGAGAAGATAAAGAAAATCTATGACAGGAAAGAAAAAGTGGATAAATTTCAGCTGGATGATGTGGTGTTGAAGTGGGATGCAAGGAATGAAGAGAAAGGCAAGCACGGAAAGTTCGAAAATCTGTGGAAAGGTCCTCTCAAGATCGCAGCATATAGGGGGTAGAATGCCTTTCTTCTGAAGGAGATGAACAGGGAAGACTATCCTGGAGGGCTGATCAATGGTTGGCTGCTCAAGCGATATCATTGTTGATCTATTAATGCTGCTTCCACTGTCATTGTAAATACCATTTTCATTTCAGTTTGGTTTTAGTCGGTAAAGTCAGTTTTTGAGTTATTTCAATGTCAAGTTTGAGTCAGTTTCTGGGTTATTCCAGTTGTATAAATAAGTCAGGGTCCTATGCTATTTATCAAAATGATGTCTCCATAGCCCAATGGACAAAAGGCACTATCTAGCTCCTCCAGAGATATGTTGTTCTTGGCACCTCCAAGGAGCTACCATCCCCCATTGGAGCCAATGTTAGAGTCGGTCTGGTCAGCCCTCCGTCAGAGATCAAAACTCTTTGTGCATTTCAATTTTAGGTGTCCCACTCCATGCACTCAGCTGAATTTCGCTAGGGACATGCCATGATCTGATGGAGAAAGTCATGCTACTCATTTTCCCTCATGTCTGGCCCCTGCTGGTTCAGGTCTTGGTCCATAATCACTGAAATTCATGATAGTCAAGGGCTGGCTTGTAACTTCTGGGAGACTGTGGGAAAGAAACTTTGTTTCTACACTGTGTATTTTTGACAGAGAATTAATGAAAGGCAACGGCTCTGTTTCATGAGATTCTTGTGGTTGTGAGTGTAGCAAATGTGTTCTTATGTTTCATATGTATCTTGTTATGTTTCATAATTCAATTCACGTTTCATTTCAGTGAAATTTTCTAAGTGAGATTAGGTAGAATTCAATTTATATTGCTCTGCCTATGGGAAAATTTCATGTGCAGTGTCATTCCTCTATTGAAAAGGATTCATGCGACTATGCCCTTTTCACTTTCTTCAGCAATCTTTCCATTCCGCGTTACCTTAAACCAAAATTGCTGCTCTTTCCGCCTACCTTGCCTCACGGAATAATCTGTGCCTTCATTTTCAATTCTCTGTTCTTTGCTGAGCGCCAGTCCCATATACATCCCAGAAGCTCGGTCACTTCATAAAATATTTTCCAAAATCCCTATCCACTTACCAAGATAAGGTAAACAGTGTATTGTAAGTCATCTCAGACCGTTTTCGATCATATATTCACTGAGCGTGACTCGGAGAGAGCCCTCTCCCACTCTGGTAGGTCTAGCTACCAGAATGAGTGTTGTTTGTGGTTACCCTAATTTTTTCCTTCCTTCAGCCTAAGGCAGATTTAGGTGCTAACAGTTGTGATGTTGATACGCCTGTTGTTTCATTCTATTCTGTGCCAAGGTGAGGTTATCCTTTAAGAGTTGGAGAACTTGTTGCTGATGCTTGATGTGATCTTCCACTGCTTGAACCTTAAAATTTTCTCTTAAATATGATGTGATGGATGGTGGATGATATCTATAAAGTGCCATAAATGGGTTCATTTTTGTTGTTGTATGGAAGGAAGTGTTATACCACCATTCAGCCAGAGGCAACCATTTGACCCATTATGTATGTTTATCAGATACAAAGCAACGAAGATATCCTTCCAAACATTTGTATACTATCTCAGTTTTCCCATCAAATTGAGGATGATAAGATGAGCTATGAGCTAACTGAGTACCAAGACAAGAAAATAATTATGTCCAAAAATTTCCAGTGAAAATGGGATCTCTATCACTTACAATAATCTTTGGGTTTCCATGTAGCTTTTGAATCATTTCCATAAATGCAGTAGAAACTGTACTCGCTTTAAATGGATGAGATAATGCACAAAAGTGTGCATACTTGGTAAGTTTGTCCACTACCACCATGATAACACTCTTTCCTTTGGACTTGGGTAAACCTGTGATAAAATCCATTGAAACCTCCTCCCAATGTTGGCTTGGAGTGGATAAAGGTTGTAATAGTCCCGGAGTCTTAATTGTTTCAACTTCATTTTGTTGGAAAACCAAACATTTTGCAACAAAATTTTGAATATCCGATTTAAGCCCATCCCAAAAAAAAATCCTTCTTAACCATGTGGTAGGTTTTTAGAAATCCTGAGTGCCCTCCTAAGGGAGAGGTGTGCAATTCCCTAAGAATATTTTGTTTGAGTTGGGAATTCTTACATAGGTATAACCGATCCTTGTACCATAACGAATCATTTTTCCAGATAAATGTATCAGATGTACTAGGATCTTGTTATATCTTTTGAATGAGTACCCACACTTCCTCATCATTCTTCCATTCATCCCTTGCTTCATTTATCCAATTTGGTTGGATAATAGAAATGTCGCAAAGAAATGCTTCCACATCCTCATCCTTTCTTAAGAGTGCATCTGCCACAAAATTTTGCTTCCCTTTTTTGTAGATGATTTCAAAGTCATAACCCAACATCTTTGTGACCCATTTTTGTTGCTCTTCTGAAGATAATATTTGTTCTAAAAAGTATTTAAGACTATCATGATATGTTTTTACCTTGAAGTGTCTTCCCATTAGGTAGGGTCGCCATTTCTTAAGTGCATGTAGTATTGCCAACATTTCCTTCTCATAAATAACTTTGTGTAAATAATTTCCTTTGATTGGATGACTTTCGAAAGAAATGGGTCTTTCTTCTTGCATTAAAACAGCACCAATTCCATTTCCTGAGGCATCACATTCCACAATAAAGGTTTTTGTGAAGTTCGGTGTAGCTAAGACTGGTGCTTGGCACATTGCCTCTTTAAGATGTTCAAAGGCCTTTGTTTCTTCTGGAGTCCATGAAAATGCATCTTTCTTCAATAATGTTGTTAGAGGTGCTGCTATTCTCCCATAATTCTTAACAAACTTGTGATAATACCCTGTCAACCCGAGAAATCCTTGTAGATGCTTTATGGATGTGGGGATTTTTCGTTCCTTAATGGTTTTAATTTTTCTAGAGTCTACGTTAACACCTTCATGAGATACAATATGACTCAGATATTCCACCTCTTGTACTCCAAAGAAAAATTTGGATATTTTTTCATATAATTGTTTCTCCTCCAATAGTTTGAGCACCATGTCGACATGTTGGACATGATCCTTCCAAGACTTGATATAGATTAGTATATCATCAAAAAATACTAACACAAATTTTCTAAGGAAGGGTATGAAAATGGAATTCATCAAACCTTGAAATGTAGAAGGTGCATTAGTAAGGCCCAAAGGCATGAACAAAAATTCATAATGACCCTCACGAGTTATAAATGCTATTTTTGGAATGTCTTCAGTCTTCATTCTGATTTGATGATATCTTGAATGAAGATCCAACTTGGTGAAGTAAATTGATCCATGCAATTCATCCAATAATTCATTAATGACAAGAATGGGAAATTTATCTTTAATAGTGAGCTTGTTGAGCTCCCTATAGTCCGGACACATGCGCCATGGTCCATCCTTCTTGTGGACTAATACTACTGGAGCAAAGAAAAAACTTTGACTAGGTTGAATTCTACCAGCCTCTAGCATTTCTGCAACCATACATTCAATTTCACTCTTTTGGACATGGGGATATCTGTAAGGCCTGATGTTTGGAGGAACACTTCATGGAATCAAATTAATAGCATGATCATGATCACGAATAGGTGGGAGGCCCTTGGGAGTCTCAAATACCTTGGAATGATTGTCCAAGACTTTTTGGAGATCTGGAGAAACGAATGATTTCGATGTGGGAACCTCTAGTGAACATAATTGTGGAATTATGCCTCATTGTTCTTTCTTCAGAAGCTTTGTCATTCCGTTAGAGCTGGTTATCTTTCTCGGTTTCCCTGTGATACCCCTAATTCAACTTCCTTTCCTTCTAAAGAGAATTTCATGAAAAGTTCTTGAAAATTAAAAGCTATTGTACCCAAGGATTGTAGCCATTGGACTCCTAATACAACATCAGCACCACCCATTGGAATGGAAAGCATTGGGCTATTCAATACATATTCTCCCATGGATAACTTTATATTATGGCACTTTCCTGAGAAATTTATGGTTCCTCCACTTGCAACCATCACTTGACACTCTGGTGCTGGATATAGGAAGCAATTTAATTCCCTAGATATCTTACAATGAATAAAATTATGGGTACTTCCCGAATCAATCAACACTATTACCTTTTTCTTCTTGATATGCCCTTCTATCTTGATAGTTTGAGGAGTGGTAATTCCAGCCAATGCATTACAAGATATGGTCAGATTCATTTCTTCTTTTTCTAAGGTTTGTTCCTGGTGTATATCCTCTTCTTTTGATGTTTCTTGTTCCTTTTCTTCCTCCTCTTCACAATCTATGTAAAATAATTTCTTCTTGCCACACTTATAACCTTTAGTGTATTTGTTATCACAACTGTAACAACGCCCTTTTTCTCTTTTTTCTTCCAATTTTTGTAGTGTCAACCTTATAGGTTGTGGATGGCTAGGGGCAGTAACACTTCCATCTTTATGATTGTGAGTGGTAGGCTTCCTTGTTGCCATAATTTTGCTTTCCATTTTTCTTGCCAACCTGAATGCCTTCTCTAATGAATCTGGTTCCCAAAGGCGAACCTCATGTTGGATGTTATCTTTTAAAGTCCCTATGAACACATCAATCCTATGCTCCTCTAGAATATCTTTTACCCTTATATTCAATTTTTGGAAGTCCTCAATATGCTCCATCATTGAACCCTTTTGTTTGAGATTTATCAATTGCCTAAAAAAAGTGTTTCTTTTTGTATCCTCATAATTTGTTGTCATTTCATCCGTAAAAATGGCCCAAGTGACAATTTGTTTACAAGAGAAAAGCCATTGATACCATATAAACTGATTTGGTTCCAAATATAAAGTTTCAATGCATACGTTTTGTGTGTTTTGCACATTACGGAGATCAAAAAATTGCTCCATCTGTAGTATCCATGTTTCAGGATCCTTCCCATCAAACTTCCTCATATTGATCTTTGGAATATGGTGGTTCTTCGATCCAACATTAGAGTATGAAATCATGATTAACATTTATTTTGGTCTCATCATGAGTTTCCTTTACTACCCTTTCACCATTAGTAAGAATTCCTTGTAGAAACTTTGTCAAATCTGTCTTCAAATTTGTCTGCAAATCTTCCATGCCTTTATTTAAATCATCCATCTTATCTTCCATGCCATCCATCTTAGCTTCCACGCTGTCCATCTTAGTTTCCACGCCGTCCATCTTAGCCTCCACACCGTCCATCTTAGATTCCAAGTCATTCATCTTAGCTTCTACGCCTTTCTTTAAACCATCCATCTTAGCTTCTTCTTTAAACCATCCATCTTATTTTCTGTTACCTTTTGTGCGAGTGAAATTTGTTGCACTTGGTTTCGTAATATTGATATATCATGTTGCATTTCTTCCTCTTCTTCATGAGTCATGCTAGAGATTTCAGGTTGCTTACTAGGTTTTTCCATTTTCTTTCTTCGGGGCATCAATTACCGATAATAATGCTTCACTATGCCCTTTGAATTCTTTCAAACTAGTTTTTCAAACCAAGCTTATGCAAAAATTAAAAAAATTACACACCTTTTTTCACTTTGTAGGAGATTGATATTGAATCTAATGTACCTCTGTAATTTTGGATCTCCCAATTCTGAAATCGTGACCTGTAGTAGCCCTTTGCATCCTCTTTCCAATGCCAATAGTCTGATCAAAATTGCATTCTCCAAGGAAGAGTTATGCCAAATTTTCCATGGTGACCTAATTAGAGACTAGTTCCATAGAGCAAACTTGTACGACATGCCACGTGTCATTGTTTTGACCTTAGTACTTGAAACTGATACACAGAAAACTAGAGGCCATCCTCTTTCTAAAACTTCTTACGAGATTTCAATCTAATGCTCAAAACAAAAGTTATGATGATTTTCCCTAGGTCACCTGTCTGGAATGTAATTCGCGGGTCTGCAAAAACGCCAACTTCCTCAGATCATGTCTCCGCAAATCCAAAGTTCATAACTTTTTTGGCCCAAATGGTTTTTTTTTTTAGTTTCTGAAACGTCGTAGAAAAATAGTTATAGCGAAAATGGCACGATCACCTATTTGGAGCAGCAAAACCCTAGAATCCAAAGCTCTGATACCAAATGTTATGAAACTAGCTCACAAAAAGATAGAAAAGATAGATCAACGCCTTAGAAATAAGCCTCTTCAAGGGGGCAACCTCCTTTACATTACACAAATGAACAATTCTTGGATGATTCAAATGACAAAACCTCCTTTCTATATATAGGAGTCTACGAGGTCACAATATAACCAAGTCGACCTAACAATAATAATATAAAGGCACAAAAATAACAATAGAGGGATTCTATGGGGGCATAATAATAACAATATGGGGACAATAGGGGCACAATAATAAAAATAAGAGATACAACGACAATAGTAATGGGGAGATCACTAATATTATAGGGACCTAACATGTACGCACTCCAGAAGTTCAGACATTACCTGCTAGGAAAACATTTCAAGATGTACACAGACCATTCTGTGTTGAAATATCTAGTTAAGAAGCCTATGTTGAGGGGGGGGGGGAATATGCAGATGGTTGTTGTTGTTGCAGGAGTATGATTTCAAAGTGATTTTGAAGCCATGAAGATTGAATGTAGGGCCAGACCATCTGTCACACATTGAAACATGAGAGGAGCCTATCAATTTGGAGGAAAGGTTGCCTGACGTGTAGTGCTTCGTGGTGCTCATAGCGGATAATCACTTTGCGGACATTATCTACTTTCTGACTATAGGAATGGCTCCAGAAGGGTACACTAACCAACAGAAGAAAGAATGGTGGTGCGCACGACAGAATTTTCAGTTATAGTAGGCTAGATGAGATACTTTGACGCTATGTGCCTGACTTTGAACAGAACAACATACTTGTTGAAGCTCATGGAGGATCTGTGAGAAGGAATTATGTAGGAAAAGCAACTGCGCATAAGATTTTGCACGCTGGGTTGTGGTGGCCAACGCTGCAGAAGGATTCTAAATCATATTGTAGGGCATGCGACGCATGTCATAGAATGGGCAGGCCACCATGGAGGGATGAGCTGCCTCTGAATCCGCAAGTATCATTACAACCATTTGAGGAATGGGCAATTGATTTTGTAGGACTGGTTCAGCCTCTAGGTAAGAAGACGGGTGTGTGGTATATCATCACCGCAACTAAATATTTGACCAAGTGTGGAGGCACAGCTTGTGAAGGACTGTACAGGGAAAACAACAATGAAATTTATATTTGAATATGTGTTTACCATGTTTGGTTTCCCAAAGGTACTGATGAGTGATCGTGGTACGCATTTCCTCAATGAAACAATCAACGCGCTGATAGAATAGTTCTAGGTTTATCATCAGAAGAGTACGCCATATCATCCTTAGGCCAATGGAATGGTTGAATATTTTAATAAGATATCAGAGAATGCGTTGACCAAGGTTTTCAATGCACAATGGAATGATTTGGACATTCGCGTACCAACAGTGTTATGGGCTTACAGAACTACCTGTAAGAAGCTTGCTAGTCAGACACCTTTTAGGTTGGTCAATGGCATAGAATTTGTGATGCCTATGGAGTACATTGTGCCTAGTCTACACATAGCTGCCTTCACAGGAATGGTGGACTGTGGAGCCTTGGAATAAAGGCTCGCATAGCTAATAGAGTTGGAAGAAGATAGATTTTTGTCTACATTCCATCATAAGGTTCAGAAGGAACGTGAAAAATCTTGGCACAATCGACACATCAAACTACACACTTTCAAGGTAAATTATTTGATTTTATTATATGACAGTAAGTTTGATAAGTTTCTAGGAAATTTTCAAATGCACTGGGTGGGACCATATGTTATCAAGGAGATTAGAGATGGTGGAGCAGTTCAACTCACAAAGTTGAATGGAGATCCATTTCCAAGACGCGTAAATGGAAGCTGATTGAAGCCATACACTGGGGATTCGGCCCAATGACTACATGACGGTAGCATAGTCTTAGCGCTCCAGGTAGCTGCAAGGAGGCGCAAGACTATAAATTACACTTCTTGATTTGTAGAGTTGCACGACAAGGGGTCTACACAAAAAAATGATGGTGTCACAGTCGCAGAAGAAACGCAAAAGGAGTTGTGCTATAGGGGGAGAGACCACATAGTGCAACCAGAAAGTAACCGTTATAGTCATTGTTCATGATTTGATTGCCAAGAGACGGTTAAGAGGAGTGGGGGGCGACATTTAAGGCATTTAACACTGAATTTAAGGGTGAAATCTTTGGAAATCTGCCGCCAATTAAACATTTATGGATGGATTTTTGGGGGAACGGTCGAATTTGAATTCGAAGTTGCCTATAAATTACATGTGGTCGTCCATCGAAAAACACTTTGCATCTTTAGAAATTCTGTGTTGAGCTTTCGATTGTTTATGAATCCTCAGCGTTATGTTGATCTGGTCACTAGTTTTGTATTTGAGAAGTTACCCGAGGAAACCCAACAGTTCATTCTCATCACAATGTCCAGACCAAGAGAAACTGCTAGTACTGAGGGAGTTGTCACCTCTAAGGGAGATGCTTTAGAGGTGATGAGCATGGAGGTTCTAGCTATAATGCCTATGGTGCCGAGATCACCTAAGCCGAAGTATACACCTATGAAAGAAGTCCCAAAACCCAAGAAGGAAAACAGAAGAAGCCCATACTAGTGCGCAAGTCACCAAGGAAGCATGCCGCTACATGGGCCTAGAGGAAAGAAAAACTGAGTGCTAAGGATAATGGGAAAGTGGTGGACTTGGAGGCTGAAGAGGGCGTGGAGGACATAGACACTGAGGAGGTGGATCCCATATCCAAGTTTCCAGATTATATCCCTCTGTGCAAGGTGTTGGAGAGGTAAATCCCCTCTACGGATAGAGGCGATCCCTACTAGCCCAGCAAGGGTCTAGCAACAATCAAACAATGCTGCTATGCATGCTCCTAATTACGATTAAACAAGAGGTAAAGAGCACCTACTTGGATTCCAGCGCTGTCGTTTGATGAAGAGATGTTGCCTTCGCTCCTTCGCTTTGGCTGGTCACAATGCTCCGCGATCTCCGCGAATAGATACCTGCACACACGAAGAGGAAACAAACACAAGCGTGAAATCTAGTAAAAGCAACCATACATCAGTCAGAAAAGATGTAATTCACATTTAACCATTGCATGTACAAATGAGAATGGAATAATAATAGCAGTCATCTATTATTAATCAAGACAGAGAAGAGTACAACCAAATGTTCTGACGTCGGTATCCTTCTCAGGAGGGGCCAGTCAGCAAGCATCTCAAGCATTCACCTCTGGAAATGATTCTCCCAAGACAAGAAACTCTCTCTCACACAAGCAACACAAAACAACCTTCCCTAAGCTATCAATCACTTCCACACTTAGCACACCAAATACCTATAGTAGCAGCAATCTGAGCACTATAAGCTCTACACAATCCAAGCTATTCCAAACTATCCAAACTAGCTTCTCATGGTAATGGTGGAAGTTTATATAGGAGAAGGAGCCTCCTAAAAGGGTGGAAGGATGAGCTTATCCTTGAGGGAAATGGTTACAAAGGGTCGAACAGACATGCCATAGAAGGGAGTCGATACTCACAAAGCCAACAACCAAACCTGGAGTTATCTGGAAGGCTGGCTGTTGGAACAAATTCGCCCAAACAGGATCAGCGCGGATTATGAGGTAACTGACGTGCTGACGTCGCGCCTCAATGACTGGGAAAGTCATGTCAGCGCGACCCGATACAAAGGAGAGGCGCACTGGCTCATAAAATGCGACCAGCGTGGAAAGGTGATGTGCTTCCGCGCTGGCAGCGCACTGAATACACTACGAGCCGCCAGTCAGCGCGGATAATTTAGAAACAGACGCGTTGATGAGGAAAACTTTGGAAAAGTGGGTTTTGGGCCAGTTCAGAAGGCATGAACTTGATTATTGCGAATTCTCGACACAGTAAGGTGACTGACAGGGAGACAGTGACAAATTACTGTGTAACACCTGTCTGCAAACAAACCCGACTACACCACCCACCTGTCTACCCTCGCTCCCGTTAAAGTCTTCACCTCTACCACCCTCGCTGCCACCTTTCCCACCTCCCTTGCATGCAATCATGCCAAGGGCCACCGCACCCATCACCTCCAGCGTGTGGGGGACAGTGGTACAATACTCAAAGATACCCTGCATTAATCCTCGTTTGTTGTCCCAACCACTAGCGCGCACCTCAATCAGAATATGATGAAGTCATTTTTAATATAAATATTATAATCAATATTATATGATAAAATCAATAAACTATTTTTTTTAACATTTTTATTAAAATTAATAATAAAATATTTTTTAACATAATATTAATAAAATAATTTAAAAAAATAAAAATAAATAAATAATAAAAAGACAAAATAAATAAATAAATAAATTACTCATAAAATATCCTTCCATGATTAAAATAAAGCCTTCATGAAAATTGACATCTCATAGGTACAAAGTCATTTCTCCACCATATTGAAGAATATAAAATAAAGGTTTGAAAAAACTCTCAAAGAATTCTCACACACCACACATAAAAAGTTGCACGAAAAGATCAATAGTGTTTTTCATAATTGAGGTAATGAAAAACAAAGCAAAAGTCAATGAATTACAAAAAAATATATAAAATTATATTAATAAGTGCGATAAAAACATCTGAAAATTGACATTTCAAAGTATAAAGTTATTTCTCCACCCTATTGAAGAATATAAAATAAAGGTTTGAAAAACTCTCAAATAATTCTCCCACAAAACACATACAAAGTGGCACGAAAAGACCAAAAGTATAAAGTCATTTCTCCACCCTATTGAAGAATATAAAATAAAGGTTTGAAAAAACTCTCAAATAATTCTCACACACCACACATACAAAGTGGCACGAAAAGACCAATAGTGTTTGAGGTAATGAAAAACCAAGCAAAAGTCAATGAATTACAAAAAATTATAAAATTGTATGAATAAGTGCCATAAAAACATCTAAGTGGGAGGTGACTTCAATTATGTGCACACTGATTCTCGTTGACAAATCATTCCCCTCTAAGGGAGATAAGAACTACCCGAAGGGACCATCAAATCTTTACTTGGACCCATTTGAATGGTATTTTCCAATATGTTGTTGATTATTCTTGACCCCATCACTCATACAAATAATCATATATCCCAAAATGCTTTAGTAGTTTTAAAATTATTCCTTACATCAAAATCTAATTCTTTGAAAAATGTATACATTAATCTAATTCTTTGAAAAGGTATACATTAAATAAAATTGCTTAATTTTATGAATAATCATATACTTTTCTCGAAAGTAAATTAATCATATGCTTTTCCCAAAATTGAACTCTATATATCTTAAATTAGCTAAGTCAAACAATTATATGAATAATTCAAAATTATTAAGTAATTAATTAATAGATATAATTTCTATCATAATTTATATTAAATTATGATTATTAATATAAATCATAATTATTATCCAATATTATATTGAACTTATGAAAATCACTATTAATCAAGACCTTTATACATCGAAATGCAATCACTTTATTAATTCCTAGCCTAAATGTATTGTGTTAGAACAGTGGACTCTAACTTCCATGTAAGGTGCCTTTGCATTGTTTTATGGGTTAGTCTCATATCCCTATGAGTGGACTCTAACTTCCATGTAAGGTGCCTTTGCATTGTTTTATGGGTTCCTCAAATTTATATTTTTAGTTAAATTTTATTTTTTAATTTAAATTAATTTAATGATAAATTTTGAATTATTTCTAAAATCACATTAACTAAATTAATTATTTAATTTAAATTTTGTAAATTAAATTTTAAAAATATTGCAAAATATGAGTAAAGATTACCTGACAAGCTTGCTTTTGATTTTGTTTTATTTTTAGAGCGAACATTGGAATTCATATGGAAATAAAGATGGTAGACCGCTTGAATGGGATACCATCCCACCAATTGTTACACCAATTCCTTGGGGACTGATTTACTTATTGAAATTTGACCGATATTGATTACACCAATTTCTTGGGCACTGATTTACTTATTGAAATTTGACCGATATTGACTTAGTAGCATCCCTTCCTATACCCTATTTTTTCTCCTCGGCTGGAAACACAATTAATATTAAAAATATAAAAAAATCCCCACTTGTGCAAGTAATCATTACAAAGCAAAATTGGAAATTATCAAATTTCCAATTTCGTTATAATTTCCAATTTCGCTTTGTAATGATTACCTGCACAAGTGGGGATTTGTAGCATCCCTTCCTGTACCTTTTTTTTTCTCTTGGGCTGGAAACACGATTAATATTAAAAATATAAAAAAATCCCCACTTGTGCAGGTAATCATTACAAAGCGAAATTGGAAATTATTATCACATTTCCAATTTCTCTTTGTAATGATTAACTGCACAGATGGGGATTTTCCAGCCAACAGATAAAAAAGGGATGATACTGAGTCAGAACTAGGAGTCTTTTGATAGCATAAATAACGATTCTATAATGGGGAATAAACACTTAAAAAGAATTGAAAATTTTAACAATGTTAAATCTGAACTTTAATGTCCAAGAAAAATACCTCCAGCCATTGATGCTGCTCACAATCTTTCACTGTTTCTCCCTCACGTTTTGGCACTGGGTACAGCTTCAACTTTTGCTCTTAAAACCTTGATCTGCTTCTCGGCTCTCAATATATGATGTACAATTTATAGTTGTTGGAGATCACTTCTGGATTTACACCAAATAATTTCTGCACCCGCACCAACACTTATATCATGCACGTCATCTGCAGCTCCATTTCACAACGTTGTTCTGGGTAAGATCGGCCCCTTCCTGCGGATTAATACGCTATAATCTCCCATGCACAGGTGGAACCCTTCAACTACTTGTATCTGCAATTACAAACTCTGCAACACTACACCCCCGCTGACAACTTGGACATCTACGCACATAGCCTCAACTTTAAGAAATAGAAGGGGCTCCAGAAATAGAAGGAGCGTTCCAAAGATCACACCGCAACAGAAAAAAATAGAGAGACGAGAACGCAATGTGAGAGGGGAGGTTAGGCAAAGGATTTATAAAGACAGAAGATCATTCCCAAATCCTATTTGGCACTTCCAAGCTGTCCACACTCAGATTTGATGGTGTAAGGCTGAAGGAAATTGAGTTGTGAGCTTGGGGACCAAACAGAAGTATTTATAGCCAAGCTTCCATCAAGCTTTTGTTGGCTATGTGTCAAGTGTTCCACAAATCATGGTAGAGAACTGCAGAGGGAGTAATGGACCACTCTAGAAGCTCCCAACAAGAAATTAATTAACTGTAGTTGATTTCCGTAATTTAAGGAAATGACTGCAGTTGGTTTCCAGAAATTAACAGTCGTTGGGAGAGGGAGTTTAACATTCTCCCACATGGTCCATACTTCCAATCTTAATGTCTCATCTTAAAACCCATTGATAATCTGTATTAAGTAATAGATACATGAATCATGGCGATAAGTCCTCTAATGACGAGTATTATCTTCCATGTATTACTATGTATTTATTTCTATTAAAATTTATGTGGCAATAATTTCTTAATGAATAAACCTTGTGTTTATTCTTGGTCCTACACATATGAATTTTCTCAAATCAAATTAAGGTGCACATAAATATAAGAAAAACATCACAATATTTAAGAATTTCATTAAAATAACATTGTCCATACAATGAGAAACTATATAATGGAACCAAGTCCCATATTCATTACATGATCCCTGAATTTAAATGGTGGCATGCCCTTAGTCAAAGGATCAGCGATCATCAACTCAGTGCTAACGTGCTCAATGACCACTTTCTTTTCTTTAACACATTCCCTTATAGCTAAATACTTAATGTAGATGTGTTTATTTCGACTCCCACTTTTGTTGTTTTTCGCCATAAAAACAGCAGCTGAATTGTCGCAATATATTCTCAATGGTTTAGAGATAGAATCCATAATTCTAAGCTCAGAAATGAAACTCTTAAGCCATACACCATGTAAAGTAGCTTCAAAATAGGAGACGAACTCGGCTTCCATAGTGGAAGTCGCAATCAAGCTCTGCTTGGCACTCCTCCATGATACAGCTCCACCAGCCATCATAAAAATGTATCCTGATGTTGATTTGCGTGAATCAACACATCCAACAAAATCAGAATCTGAGTAGCCAATTACTTCCAAATTGTCTGTCCATCTATACATAAGCATGTAGTTTTTGGTTCCTTGAAGGTACCTCATTACTTTCTTTGCAGCTCTCGAGTGGTCTATACCTGGATCACTCTGATATCGTCCCAACATTCCCACAACAAATGATATGTCAGGTTTTGTGCAGACTTGAGCATACATTAGGCTTCCAACAGTAGAAGCATATGCAATGTTCTTCATTTGTTCCCTTTCAAAGTCATTCTTCAGGAATTGGTTCAAATTGAACCTATCACCCTTCACAATGGGAGCTACACTTGGTGAACAATCCTTCATCCGAAATCTCTCTAAAATTTTATGAATATAGGTTCCCTGTGGCAGACCCGAGATGCCTCGAAATCTATCTCTATGGATCTTAATGCCAATGACATAAGATGCCTCACCCATATCCTTCATATCGAAATTTTTAGAGAGGAAATGTTTCACCTCATGCAACAAACCCTTATCATTGGTTGCTAGCAAAATGTCATCCACATATAAAACAAGAAAACAAATTTTACTCCCACTAACTTTCAGGTATATACATTGATCCATAATATTTTCTACAAAACCGAACGAAGAAATTACATTATGGAATTTAAAATACCATTGGTGGGATGCTTGTTTTAAACCGTATAATGATTTCTTGAGCTTGCAAACCAATTTCTCACCATCATTAGAGGGGAATCCTTCAGGTTGTTTCATGTAAACCTCCTCCTCTAGATATCCATTGAGAAATTTCGTTTTCACATCCATTTGTTGCAACTCCAAGTCGAAATGGGCTACTAATTCCATAATAACATGCAAGGAATCTTTCTTAGATACATGAGAGAAAGTCTCTGTATAGTCGATTCCTTCTTTCTGAGTGAATCCCTTAGCAACAAGTCTTGCCTTGTATCTCTCAACGTTGCCTAATGTGTCTTTCTTTGTTTTAAAGACCCATTTACATCCAATGGATTTTGCACCATTAGGCAACTCAACAAGATCCCAGACTTCATTGCTCTTTATAAAATTCATCTCTTGCTTCATGGCATCGTACCATAATTCTGATTCTTTGCAATTCATGGATTGTGAAAAGGACTCAAGATCATTTTTGGCTCCAATGTTGTAGTCAAATTCTTGCAGATACACAAGATAATCATCAGGAATTGCTGACCTCTTTGGTCTAGTAGATCTTCTTAATGTTGTACCAACATCTTCCTGAGAAGTATGTGGTTCAACTCATTGTTCAAAAGTTCTTGGCAACTCTTGAACTCCCTGATCTACTGGAATGTTTTTAGTAGCTTGTGGAACTTCAACGATTGGCTGTTCAACACCAGTCTGTACTTGAGGGGTGCTGTGAACAATAACCAATCTATCACTTGAGGTGGAAGGTTGAGATTCTGAATGATCCTTCTCAGAAACTATGTTCTTGGTTTGATCGCTCCCATTGATCAAGTCATTTTCAAGAAACTTTGCATTTCTTGATTCCACAATCCTAGTGCTGTGAGATGGACAATAAAATTTGTAACCTTTAGACCTTTTAGCATATCCAATGAAATACCCACTAATGGTCCTTGGGTCCAGCTTCTTTTCTTGTGGATTATATATTCCCACTTCAGACGGGCATTCCCAAATGTGCATATGTCACAAACTCGGTTTCCAACCTTTCCATAATTCAAATGGCATTTTAGGAATAGCCTTGGTTGGAACTCGGTTTAATATATACACTGTCATCTTAAGTGCTTCAATCCACAAGGATTTAGGAAGATTGAAGCTGCTAAGCATACTGTGCACCATGTCCAATAATGATCGATTTATTCTTTTTGCTACACCATTCTGGTCGGGTGAACCTGGCATGGTGTATTGGGAAAGAATTTCATGCTCTTGAAGAAATTTTGCGAATGGCCTAGGTGCTTGTCCATCTTCTGTGTATCTACCATAATATTCTCCACCTTTATCTGATCTCACGATCTTAATTTGCTTGCAGCATTATTTCTCTACTTCATCCTTAAAGATCTTAAAGGCATCTAATGCTTCATTCTTTTTATGAAGCATGCAGAGATACATATATCGTGAGTAATCATCTATAAAAGAAATGAAGTATCTCTGACCATGTGAGTCCATGTCTGGACTGCATATATCAGTATGTATGATCTCTAATATGTCCGAACTCCTATTGGCACCTTTCTTTCACTTGTTGGTCTGCTTTCCTTTTATGCAGGCCACACAAGTCTTAAAATCAGAAAAATCTAGAGTATTAAGTACCCCTCCATTTACCAATCTTTTAATTCTTTCTATGGAGATATGACCTAGTCTCTGGTGCCATAATTTAGAGGAATCTTCATTAATAACACATCTTTTAGTGCTAGTGTGAACATGCATTGAATCATAAGTGACATTGTTTTGTAAATTAATGCAGTAAAGACCATTAGACAAAATACCATTCCCAACACAATCATATTTATAAAATAAACTGAAGGATGTTTCTAAAAAGTTAAAGGAATATCCAAAAGGTACAAGTCTTGAAACTGAAATAAAGTTTCTAGAAAAACTTGGAACATAAAAGGTCTTTTCTAATTCTAAAACAAAGCCACTACTTAAAGTTAAATATCATGTTCCTATAGCTTCCACATGCGAGGCCATCTTGTTTCCTGATAATATGCTTTGCTCACTTCCCACTGGCTTCCTTAGGTTTTGCAAACCCTGCAAGGAATTCAAAATGTGAATTGTTGATCCAGAGTCAATCCACCAGGTGTTAATATTGGCATTAACCATATTAGATTCATAACAAACAAATGAGATTGGATTACCTTTGTCCGCAAGCCATTTCTGAAATTTGGTGCATTCCTTCTTTATATGTCCCTTCTTTTTATAGAAGAAACACTTGGAATCCTTCTTGATATCGGCTTGGGGAGGTACTTTACCTTTCCCTTTCCGATTGGATTGAGATTTACCCTTTCCTCCCATTGCCAACATTGCACTTTCTCCCAGTTCCATCACCAGTGTCTCTTCCTCTTGAACACAGATGGTCATGAGTTCATTAATTGACCATTTATCCTTATGTGTGTTGTATGAGATTTTGAAGGGTTCGTATTGTTGCAGAAGGTTGTTCAGAATGTAGTGCACCAGGAAAGACTCTGATATTTCAACCTCGAGTTTCTTCAATTGAGCCACAACGTCCCTCATTTGCATGATGTGCTCGCACACACCTTTCACACTTGTGAGCCTTAGAGATGAGAATTTCATGATTAGGGTGCTTGCTAGTGCCTTGTCTGAAGTGACGAATTGATCATCAATGGCTTTCAGCAAGTCTCGGACCTTTTCATGCTGATCAACAGAACCACGAATACCAGCTGAAATTTTAGTCTTCATGAACATCATGCTTAGATGATTAGATCTCTCCCATCGTTCATAAAGCATGATGTCCGCTACAATGCTGGTATTATTGAGTGCTAGTGGTTCATCTTTCCTAATAGCATAGTCTATGTCCATCCACCCAAAATGAAGGAGAAGCCTCTCCTTCTAGACCTTATAGTTATCTTCCTGAAGTTCAGGGATATCACAACGAATTTCAGAGAAATTTGCAGGTTGTACAACTGCATAAAATTAAAAATAACATGCATGTGTTAAAATTGAGGCCTAAAAAAATAAATTTCATGCTTTACCAATGTAAATCATGCTTAAAATTGAATCTAATGACATAAAAATTGCCTGTGGGCTAACTTTCCAATTCAAGCAGATTCAATTATTCTTTATGATAGAATTTATCAAATTATTTACTTAATTCATAATTCTAAAGGGTATATTATGATTATAATTCGATATAAATTCTATCTTAGATTTAAATTTTATGATAAAACTATTAATTCATAATTCCTATGGGTAAGTTACGAATAATTTGATATTTTATCCTAATTAATTATATAAATATAATAAAAATTCCCGTGGGATAAAATTTATTATATTTAGTATAATTAATTACAATTAATGTCTAAATAATCTTTTTGTGATCCTAATCAATCATAATATTATTTAATTAGAGATGTTGTGGCTATTCTCTAATCAATTAAAATTATATGAATCACTAGACATTATTTCTTTCATAAAAATTAACTTGATATGAGAATAATTATAAATTGCATAAATAAAACTAAAATATTCATGCATAACATTCAATGATGGGTCTCGTATACTCATCCAAAATAGCATATAATTAAACCAAATAAATATTACAAGCATTTAGTTTGTACATTCTTAAAACTCTAATTAGGTTCTGTAATGGGAATCTGTTATGTAATGCATTACGTTTTAGTGTTTAGTGAAGAGTCTGGAATTCCCCTGTACATTCTAAAAATTCTTTATATGTCAAAAAAAAAAATCATTATTTATAAAGCCACTCATTGATTTCATTATATTCCTCTTTTTACTCAAGTAAAAACAAATTGTACAATCGCTCAGCTTGTACTTTTACAAGTGACTTTAAATTTAGAGATTCGCAATTAAAATAATCCTCCAAACAATGGTGTTAAATTGAAACCTGAGATCTTACAAACGGGTTTCGAACGTAGTTTGGATTGCACTCTCATTACAATTAATTTGATAGACAGACCAAAATACAGAATGACGACAACAGACGGAAACAAGAGACCTCATTCAATCGGGTAAAACACATGAAATAAAAAAACTCCAGAAAACCCTCATTTTAATGGTAAACACCAAGACAAAGATAAAATATGGGCTCTGATACCAAATGATAGCATAAATAACGATTCTATAATGGGGAATAAACACTTAAAAAGAATCGAAAACTTTAACAATGTTAAATCTGAACTTTAATGCGGAATAAACTTTAATGCCCAAGAAAAATACCTCCAGCCATTGATACTGCTCACAATCTTTCACTATTTCTCCCTCACGTTTTGGCACTGGGTACAGCTTCAACCTTTTCTCTTAAAACCTTGATCTGCTTTTCGGCTCTCAATATACGATGTACAATTTATAGCTGTTGGAGATCACTTCCGGATTTACACCAAATAATTTCTGCACCTGCACCAACACTTATATCATGCACGTCATCTGCGGCTCCATTTCACAATGTTGTTCTGGGTAAGATCGGCCCCTTCCTGCGGATTGATATGCTATAATATCCCATGCACAGGTGGCACCCTTCAACTACTTGTATCTGCAATTACAAACTCTGCAACACTACACCCCCGCTGAGACTTTTGCGCACATAGCCTCAACTTTAAGAAATAGAAGGGGCTCCGGAAATAGAAGGAGTGTTCCAAAGATCACACCACAACAGAAAAAAGATAGAGAGACGAGAACGCAATGTGAGAGGGGAGGTTAGGCAAAGGATTTATAAAGACAAAAGATCGTTCCCAAATCCTGTTTGGCACTTCCAAACTCTCCACACTCAGATTTGATGGTGTAAGGCTGAAGGAGATTCAGTTGTGAGCTTGGGGACCAAACAGAAGTATTTATAGCCAAGCTTCCATCAAGCTTTTGTTGGCTATGTGTCAAGTGTTCCACAAATCATGGTAGAGAATCGCAGAGGGAGTAATGGACCACTCTAGAAGCTCCCAACAAAAATTAATTAACTGCAGTTGATTTCCGTAATTTAAGGAAATGACTGCAGTTGGTTTCCAGAAATTAACAACCGTTGGGAGAGGGAGTTTAACATCTTTATCCATTTCATATGGTGCTCATGTTAAAGGAGTGGTTTATAGAGTCAGAGGAATTGTTAGGATGGTCAAAAATTGCCGGAATCCAGGTAAAAAAATTTCAAAAAATCTTGTAAAGGCATTGTTTAAATCATGCTTTTGCTGGTGGAAATAGATTCAGCACCATCAAAAACATCTAGAACACTTAAAATTTTAAAGTTTAACAACTATAACTTAGATTTACAAAAACCCTTGCCAGATTCTCTCTAGATATAACTAGAATTTCCATAACTTTCCAGGCAATTCCACCTACTACCATTTTAAAATGTGAAATCTTATTAGCACATATTCTATGCGTCCTTACAAATCTCTGGTAACTATCTCAGCAGATAAAAATACTATGCGTCCTTACAAAGCTCTGATAACTATCTCAGCAGATAAAACTACTGCAGTTAGAGACATCAAATAATGAAAGCCCCCTCCATAATGGAAGTTTTTGCTCCTGCCTTGGCCTAAAAAGGACTGTGAAAGTTGAATAAGTTACATAAGAATGGCTTAACCCCTAGTGGCAAGATGAATAACTTATTATAATCATGGCTTAGCCACTATGCGAAAGATGATGAATAATAAACATGTACAACTCTGAGATCCATTTTGTGTACGGTACTTATTTTTAAATGTGGAATTTTATTAAACAAAACGTTTCTAGATAAATCACATTAATTTTTTGATCAATCCTTACTGAGATTAATTATTAGAAAATTAATGTAAAATCTTATTAATACATTCTACGCGTCATTACAAAAGTCTTATTAACTATATAGGCAGATTAGATCCCTAAAGTTTGATATCAATCAATCAAATCCTCCTGCCTAATGGAAGCCTCTACTCCTGGCTTAACAACCCCTGGTGGCTAGATGAATAACTTATTATAATCATGGCTGAGTGACTATGAAAAATATGCTCACTAATAGACCTGTTAGTACTAATATTTTTTAATCCAAATTTATAAGTTCGCAAGATTTACAGTACTTCGTGTGATTTGGAAGTCCTCCTTTCATTGCAAATAATCACATCGAGGGTTTTTAAGCTCAACTTAAATTCATCTGTGAGCTGTAATGGACCCTAAACACAACTCTCTATAGAACTCACACTTTAATCGGCAATATTTAAATGAAAATAGCAAGAAACATAAATTCTTCTAATGGAAATTCAGTAAAAACATAATGAATGGGTTGTGTTTCAGCCCAGGGGGGTACCTGCTTCAGGAGTCGGCCGCGTGTCATCCATGTTGTAGACGCGTAGGAATCGAACGCGAGACGTTTGGTGGGAAGCCTTTCAGCGCGAACTTATTCTTCGAAAAGATCATTTGCTATTATTTCATATATTCGCCTTTACCTTCAGTGGGCCTCCTTGGCATTATAAAGGTGACGTCATACAAGTGACGTGTTCTGGGGATCATAAGGGTGACGTGATAATGGCGACATGTAATCTTAATTAAAAATATTTTTGTACGGCAAAGGCACTATAAACATGCTAAATTAAAGCACATTTAATTTACTAGATCACTTTAAATTATAATGATGGAAAATAAGACGTACATCTAGAAAAATATAAATATAATTTGGTAGATTGCATTAAGTTATAATAATTAAAAATGAAATATATTTACAAATACTAATGGAAGGGCAAATTGTTGCGATGTGTTTGTCAAATATAATTAAAGAAAAAATTAAAGTCTGAATAATTACATCTACAGGCCTAACAACTATACGAGGCTATATTATAAACTTTCTTATAACTAATTGTTCACACCTTTGTAACAGTTTGACTTCGCTACCGTTAATCAAATTTTAAAAATATTCCACTGCACACAAAGATAAGGCTGGTCCCACCAACTCTGGAGGCAATAGCTGTAAATGGTTGTTTCTTAACGTAAAAGCCGACACAGCGATAGATCCATGGCAGACATGCTTCACATTTACTTTCGGTGGGCCTCCTGGTGATCTAAATTTGAAACTACTTGTAAATGGTTTGCAAGGTATTCAATTCAGATATATACATGTTTAAAAGATGTCCATGTCTTGCAGAAAGAAAACAAATGAAATTTTCAGTTGTTCATGACCCATTTAAGTATAGCAGATTTATTTCCTTTTACTGTTTAACACAATAAAATGAATTTGTTCTGCAAAATAAATCAACCACAGATGCAAAAGAAGTTGATAAAGAATTTCACCCCTCTTGGGCTACGTCTGCTAGTCCAAGGCTCCCAAATGGGCCTATCCTTGTTTTAATTAAATGATCAAATTGAATATATAACTAAATATAAGCATCTACAGGTGGAATAGATGGTAAAAACGAATTCAGAAAACTTGAATCCTTTAGGATTGACTACTGGTTCACCTCCAATGAATACCTGCAACCCTATATAGTTCTCCAAATATTGGGCCCTGGTGGCTCCTAGAAATTCCACGGCTCCAAAACCTCTGCAAATGACCTTAGATGGCTGTAAGACCTGCACCAATGGCTTCAGAAGGTCGAAAATACCCAAAATCAAAAAAAAAAATCGTCCAAAACCGCCTTTCCTAGCCAAAGTTATGGCCATTTACTCCCCACTGCCAGTTGCCCTTGAAAAACTCCAGTTAACTTTAGTTGGAGCCAGTTAAGCCCGCCAAATATGGCGGGTCTGCCCAAATTTGGCACTCCACCAAAATTTCCGCCAGTCTAACTACTTGTGATTAATGTGCATGTGACCAAAAATTCCGGCGGTGGTTATTTGCATTGGATTTCGCGCCAGCAGTTAAGGGTTTAGGCCCACGGTTCCAGGGCTGGGTCATATGGCATGGGGGCTGGCCCTTAGGGGCTGGCCCCGTTCAGGTCCCGCCCAAATGAAGTTTAAACTTCATAAAGAGATTCTACCACTTTCATGTCAAGTCTTCTTTTTGTGGCCCAATGGTAAGGTTTGATGCTTGTGGCAAGGAGGCCGTGTGTTCAAACCTCTTCGCTGCCAACAAAATTTTAAACATGCGCTCAGCTTTGCTGACGTCACCCTTGGGCCACGTGGCGCCCTTCGGGCTTGCCACGTGGCAGCTTGCCATTTATTGTTCAACGTACATTTGTTGATGTCATCCAGGCCACGTGGCTGCCTCCGAGCCTGCCACGTGGCAACCTGTGATTGGCTGCCCAAAAAAGAATATTCCAAGGAATATTTTGTGGAATATTATTTTTAAATTTTCTTTTTTGAAAAATTCAAAACTTCAATGTTATTGAGAAATTATTCCTTTTTCGATAACTTTCTCATACGACGACTATTTTTCGAACCGTTCGCGGCGCCGGAATCAGGAGGACGAGCACTTTCCCAGTCGTTCAACTTTGAACCAGTTCTGAGCATTTTAAATTTTTAGCATTTTACGACACTTAGGACATGAGCACCTGATCACGCCTCCCCATTGGGAAGCTTTTGGACCCCAAAAGCCTTCAACTACCTATTAAATAGGTGAGGGTACAGCTCCCTCACTCTGTCCACCTCCATCCACTTTGCCTTGTTCGTTTTGTTGCCTTTGAAACCAACCCGAACATAATCTACACTGCCCCTCCTTGAAGTGCGTGTCCTTCTGTCAAGGATTGTATCTTCTTTCAGCTCATCTAATAATTCTGGCGAGAAATCTTCTATAGATGGCAGCTGAAAAACACTTTCATGATCAACAATCAAAGGAGGTTCATACAAACGTAAGTTCTCCACATTGACAACATAATACATTTGCATGTAGGAAGGCAAATCTAATTGAAAAGCATTATTTCCAACCTTCTTGAGGATTTTGAATGGACCATAACAAATAGGCTTAAGCTTTTTACCTTCTCCTTGCATCCTTTCCTTACTAATGTACAACCATACCTCATCCCCTTCTTGAAACTTGTGATCGACTCTATGCTTGTCGTGTCTTTCCTTGTACTTGCCTTGACTCTTCTCAAGATGTTCTTGAATTTGCTGATGTATTTGCTGAATTATTTCAATGAATGAACGAGCTTTGTCAATATCACTATGTCCCTCAATGGCGACATCTTTCTCAAGAATGAAATCAAGAGGTGATTTTGGCAAGTAACCAAAACAAGCTTCAAACGGTGAGGTGTTTGTGGAAGAGTGCTTGGCACGATTGTAAGCATGCTGTATGTAGTGCAAATGTTCATCCCAAAGCTTGGGATGCTTGCTGCAATATCCTCTCAAGAGGTGCACAATGGTTCTGTTCACAACTTCAGTTTGTTCATCTATTTGCGGATGGAAAGCAATACTTTTCTTCAACTTTGTGTCCATCATCTCCCATAGGTTGGACCAAAAATTCCCCACAAATCTGGAATCCCTATCACTAATAATGGAAGTAGGCAAACCAAAGTGAATCCATACATGATGAAAAAATAATTCAGCAGTTTGTTCAGCAGTTATAGTTTTCTTACAAGGCATAAGTATACACATTTTGCTGAAACGATCAACTACTACATATAAATAATCATGCTGCTTTCTAGATTTTGGAAAACTTCCTACAAAATCCATAGAGATGCTCTCCCATGGTCTAGAAGGTACCGGCAAAGGAGTATACAAGCCAAGCTTCCTATTACTAGGCTTGCTTGTAGCACATAATGAACAACCTCTTATGAACCTTAAAACAGAATCTACCATGCGAGGCCAATAGCAATACCTCCGTAAATGTGCAACTGTTTTGCTTACCCCAAAATGGCCAGCAATAAGAGAAGAATGAGCTTCTCTTATGACATTTATTCTCTCCCCCTGTGGTATACACAACTTGCCCAAATGAAACAGCAAATTGTTATGCATGTGATAGTCATTTTCCTCTACATGATTCCCTTTACTCAAGTTAGCATACACATCTTTAAAGTCATCATCAGATGCATATTGTTCTATGTAACTATCATGTACAATGGAATCATTCTTAAGTAAAGTAATAGCACCAATAATAGGCCTTGAAAGCATATCAACAACCTTATTCAAAGTACCTTTCTTGTACCTTATTACCAAATGGAACTGTTGCAAGAAGCCCATCCATCTGAAGTGTCGTGACTGTTGTAACTCGCTTTGTGATTGCAAGTACTGTAAGGGCTAATGGTCGGTATGTATAACAGTTTCTTTGCCCATCAAATAGTGTTTCCACTTTTTGACGCTTTGTACCAACGCATACAACTCCTTATCATATGTAGGATAATTTACAACAGCACCATTAAAAGTTTCAGAATGAAAAGCAATAGGCTTACCATGCTGTAGAAGAACTGCACCCATGGCATAATCACTAGCATCGGTTTGTATCTCAAATGGCTGTCTCAAATCCGGTAATGCAAGGACTGGAGCTAAACTAATCTTCTCTTTCAAAGATTCGAAAGATTTTTGCTGCTTGCCTCCCCATTGGAAAGCATGCTTCACACTTGTCACTGCATGCATAGGAGCTGCTATAGAAGAGAAGTTGGAGATAAACTTCCTCCAATATTGAGCTGCACCCAAAAAACTTCTTACCTCTGTTATGGATTTGGGAGTAGGCCAATTCACAATAGCCTCTATTTTAGCAGGATCTATTCTCAAAGCACCTCCTCCTACTATGTGTCCCAAATAAACCAAAGAAGTCTTTCCAAATTCACACTTTGACATTTTAAGAAATAATTGATTCTTCTTCAAAACATCAAGTACTTTCCTAACATGCATGACATGATCTTCTCTAGACTTGCTGAAAATTAAGATGTCATCTAAGTAGACAATAATGAAATCATCAAGAAAAGGACGCAAGACATCATCCATTACCCGCATGAAAGTTGCAGGTGCATTGCACAAACCTAACGGCATCACAAGCCACTCAAAGAGTCCTTGTTTGGTTTTAAAGGTTGTCTTCCAAATGTCACCTTCTTCAATTCTTACTTGATGATATCCACAGCGCAAGTCTAACTTAGTGAAATATCGAGCATCTTTCAGCTTGTCTAACAAATCATCTATCCTTGGGAGTGGGTAACGATTCTTTACCGTTATCTTGTTCAAGGACCTGAAATCAACACACATACGCCAAGTGCCATCTTTCTTTGGAATCAATACAATCGGTGACCCACATGGCGAAGTACTTGGCCTTATGAAACCCTTGTCCAACAAGTCCTTGATTTGCTTCTTTATTTCAACATTCTCCATAATAGACATGCGGTACATGCCTATGTTTGGAAGAGGACAATCTGGATGCAAATGGATTTCATGTTGAATCTCCCTCTTAGGAGGCAAACCTGTTGGCTCCTGAAACATCTCATGATATGCATCAACTACATCATACAGTTCTGACTTAAGTTTTGGATCAAAATTGTCAAATGACTCATGATTCACATCAACCTTGGGCTTAATCATAAGAAGAACAAAATTCTTACTTGAATTGACCAGCCTTTTTACCTGTCCTGCATTCACCATCGCTATATTTTTCTTCTTGCGATGAGCTCTAACAATGAACTCCTTGCCATCTTTGAAAAGATGATATTTATTTTCATGGCGATGAAAGATAGCTTTCCTGTCAAACAAGTAAGGACTTCCCAAAACAATTCCTGCTATATCAAAAGGTACCACATCAAGTTCAATTGTGTCAATAAAATGTGCAGTAATTGCAAAGCGCAATGTGCACTTTCTTTAAACTTGTAAATTTGCATCCTTGAAAATCCATCCAAGTGGATATGGCTTCAGATGTGGAACGGTCTCAAGTTTAAGCTGCTTGACCAAGTCCTCTGATATAAGGTTTTCTTGAGACCCACTATCAAAAAGTGTGTCAATTTTAGTATGTTTTGAAATCACCCTCACATGAAACAGTTCAATTCTTTCTTCCTCATTAGGAGCTTGTACATGACAGTTTGAGGTACTAGTGTTGGCTTGAGTTTCAATTTCTTTTCCCTTCAAGATTTTCAAACCCATGGCTGCAATTTTGGTTTCATCACCTGAATCATCCCCTAAATCTTGTGGTGTAGATGTAGTAGCAGCAGTTTTTTGTTTCCCTTTGGATTTGTTAAATTGAGGTCTTTTTTCAGGATGTAATTTCCAACAGTTTTTCTCCTCATGGCCTGATTTAGAAGAGTGTTTACAGATCACTTTCTCACTCTCCTATTTGACAGATGCATTCTTTTTGCCCTTTCCCTTGGAGGTTTTCTCTTTGTTTTTCCCCTTGGGGGTCTTGTTTCTACCCTCTTCAAATGTGTTTTTTCCCCTTGCCTCTAAATGGGTAGCTTGGACACAAACCTCATCCAGGCTAGTAGGGTTAAACATCAAGATGGTGTGTCTAAGGTAGCTATGCAAGCCACCAATGTATTTCAGCAAGGTTTCTTGGGTCTATAAATCTATCCCTAACAAGAGAGCTCTTCTCCTGAATTCTTGGGTGTAGTCTTGGACACTCTGACCCTTAAGTTGTCTGAAATTTTGCTAGTTCATAATGGCTTTCTGCATGTGAGCAAGAGGATAAAACTGTTTTTTAATGGCTAACAGAAATTCAGGCCATGTTAAGGTAACCTTACCAAATTCCTTGATCTCCTCTTTAGTCTTGGCCTCCCACCAGACTAATGTTGCTCCATCCATTCTCAAAGAAGCCAATTGAATCTTTGTGGCATCATCATGCATATTCTGGATCCTCAAGTAAACTTCCAACTGCCTAATCTAGTTGTCAAGCTTTTCTGCATTCACTTCACTTTTAAACATAGGTAATTCGAATTTTACATCAAGTTTCAAAAAAGGAAATATTTCCAGAGGATCTATGCTTATGCACAGAAGAAGAAGACGAGGATGAAGAGGAAGAAGGTGACGATGGGGGTGGTGGATCACCATTACCTCCATGTCCTTTCTTGGAATGATCATCATCCTTCTTACCTCCTGAAGAGCCCTCTCCTTCATGTGGATGTTTGGACCCTTCTCCAGCCAATTTCTCATTTCTTTCTTGGTACAATATCCTCACCATTTCATTGAGGTCCAAGAAAGCCTTTCTGAAGACTCTTTCTTCTTCTTTTGGATCCATGTCTGCAGGAATTTCTCCTTCATGTGCAGACATTCTTGAAGCTTCTGCTGAGATTCTTGAGGGTGAAATTGAAGGTGGAGGTGATGGCTCTCTGGCCTTCCTTTACTGAAGATTCTCTCGTTCTCTAGTCAACTATCCTTCCCCTCTTTTAAGTTTCTACCTGGTAAGCATCAATACTTGCAAGACAGTTAGAAGATCTTTGCACAAAAACAATCAAAAGACAACTACACCAGAGATTGACTGAAAGAGCATTTATCTACTTTTCAATTGTATAACAAGAGCATTTCGAAGGCTTCCTGGCTCGTTTCAGGCTCTGTCTATAGTTTATTTGACTGCTTTTGATACAAAGAAACAACAACATAGCTCTGATACCAACTTGATCTGAATTTGAAACTACTTGTAAATGGTTTGCAAGGTATCAATTCAGATATATACATGTTTAAAAGATGTCCATGTCTTGCAAAAAGAAAACAAATGAAATTTTCAGTTGTTCATGACCCATTTAAGTATAGTAGAATTATTTCCTTTTACTGTTTAACACACTAAAACGAATTTGTTCTGCAAAATAAATCAACCACAGATGCAAAAGAAGTTGATAAAGCAGTTCACCCCTCCTGGGCTACGTCTGTTGGGTCCAAGGCTCCCAATTGGGCCTGTCCTTGTTTTAATTAAATGCTCAAATTGAATATACAGCTGAATAGAAGCATCTACAGGTGGAATATATGGTAAAAACGGATTCAGAACACTTGAATCCTTCAGGATTGACTACTAGTTCACCTCCAATGGATACCTGCAACCCTATACAGTTCTCCCAATACTGGGCCCTAGTGGCTCCTAGAACTTCAACGGCTCCAAAACATCTGCAAATGACCTCATATGGCTGTAAGACCTGCACCAATGGCTTCAAAAGGTCGAAAATACCCAAAATAAAAAAAAAATTCGTCCAAAACCGCCTTTCCTAGTCAAAGTTATGGCCATTTACTCCCCACTGCTAGTTGCCCTTGAAAAACTCTAGTTAACTTTAGCTGGAGCCAGTTAAGCCCGCCAAATATGGTGGGTCCGCCCAAATTTGGCGCTCCGCCAAAATTTCCGCCAGTCTAACTGCTTGTGATGAATGCGCATGTGACCAAAAATTTCGGTGGTGGTTATTTGCATTGGATTTCGCGCCAGCAGTTAAGGGTTTAGGCCCACGGTTCTAGGGCTGGGTCGTATGGCATGGGGGCTGGCCCCGTTCAGGTCCCGCCCAAATGAAGTTTAAACTTCATAAAGAGATTCTACCGCTTTCATGTCAAGTCTTCTTGTTGTGGCCCAATGGTAAGGTCTGATGCTTGTGGCAAGGAGGTCGTGTGTTCAAACCTCTCCGCTGCCAACAAAATTTTAAACATGCGCTCAGCTTTGCTGACGTCACCCTTGGGCCACGTGGCGCCCTCCGGGCTTGCCACGTGGCAGCTTGCCATTTGTTGTTCAACGTACATTTGCTGATGTCATCCAGGCCACGTGGCTGCCTCCGAGCCTGCCACGTGGCAACCTGTGATTGGCTGCCCAAAAAGGAATATTCCAAGGAATATTATGTGGAATATTCTTTTCTAAACTTTTTTTTTGAAAAATTCAAAATTTCAATGTTAGTGAGAAATTCTTCTTTTTGCCATAACTTTCTCATACGGCGACCGTTTTTCAAACCATTCGCGGTGTCGGAATCAGGAGGACGAGCACTTTCCCAATCGTTCAACTTTGAACCAGTTCTGAGCATTTTAAATTTTGAGCATTTTACGACACTTAGGACATGAGCACCTGATCACCTGGGGAATGGGTTGGAATTTTAGAATAGGCACACTTATCAATTTTGACGGTTTTGGCTACTAGTGTTTACAATTTTAACCAAAAAAAAATTGACGATTTTGTAAATTTCTTACCTATATATAACAGTCAAATCACCCATTGACGGGTAATTTACCCGTCAAATTCATTTTGTACCTCAATAGACAACGTCAACGCCAAAGCAAAATGGAGGCATCATAAACGTGACATGTAACGTCACTGGAGTACCTTTTCCTAGAAAAGGACTTATCGTGACAGTCACCATACATGATAAAGTATGAATAATATAATTTAGTAGACGTAGGAATTTTATAATAATTAAAAGTGAGACGTACAAACCCATCGTTATGTATTCCCATTGTCCGTATTTTAATAAGGCTTCAAATTTGTTTAGAAAATAAGGGATGCAACATGGCAAGAGCCTCCTCCCAATTAGATACACGTTAAGCAACAATAAATGAGCCTAAAACGAGGAGCTAGATAAGATGCAATGTCTGTAGTAGGAGTAAACTTGTCATGTAGATAACATGCAAGTTGGAGGTGGCCATTGATGGCATCAAGCAAAATGATAGTGTATGAAGGAAGATTGTTATAACCCTTAGCATGTTTTCTTTCCATTGATAAGAGGAAGTTATTGTTGCAGAACCAGCACCAAAGGTGCAATTGCAATTGGAAACTTTCCCTCTATGTAGTTTATGCACATATGGAGGAAGGACCAACCCACCTTGATCTAACTCCTTCTTCCTCTAAGTACTCAAATTTAGGTGATTCTAAAGAAGGTATCTATGCAAATTAAATTTATTTGGGTTTAAGCAAGCTTTACAAAATATTTCATGATGTTTTTCTCCTAAGAAACTCACTCAACACTGCACTCACCCATTCAAAGTGGTCGCCAGCTACTACTAAACATTAGTGTCGTCTTGTGCTTCATGGGATTGGGGAGCTCATTAAATCACTGGAAGCACTTAGTTGCATTAAGCTACAAGTGCCCCCACAATATGCATTACTCGATGTTGATGAAGTTTGTTTTAATTAATAGATTTGGAAGTTCAAGGTGTTGATGCTGGAGTGACCCTAATTTTGAACATCAAAATAATCAATAATAATTTAAAATAAATTACTATTTAGTCAGTTTTTATGATTTCTTGTTGTTGTAATGTTAGATGTATCATGAGGTAATTGTGTGATGGTTATTATAAATTGATGTTTATCTTTATTATCATCCATTTAATTTATATAGCTACGATATTATTTTTTTCTTTTCATGTAAAGTGAATTCTATTACTTCAAAGCATGATTTTACATCAATAAAACTTCATAGTTCATTATGGTCTCTCACTAGGGAGACCAGACCATACCATACCCAAAAATGGACCCATGCGAAGGGTCATAAGTGAGAGATAGAACACAACATAACTGAAATTAAATAGGCCCATACTACATTGTTGGCCCATCCAACCACGAGAAAAACCAATGAAAAAAATAAAATCATAAACATGAGTCATTAGATAATCAAGTGATTCGCTCAGAATATGAGCCTGCTATAGGGGTTGGGGTTGCTAGGTCTACTAGAGGGATACAAAGGTGTTCAATTCTAGCCACTCAACAATCAATCATATCTAGTATGCAAGCATTATGCTTCAAATGACCATGTATATGTTCCAGAGTCTATAACATATCCCTCCTCGACTCTTGGCTATCCAGTACCACTCATCCCAAAAGAAACTTCATCTTCTAATAGAGATCTATGGCTTGCATGTATTAGTTTTCCCCACTCCTCATTTTCCTCATTTCTAGGATCCACTCTTCCCTTTCCTCCCTCATTGCAGAATCAGAAAGTAAAGATATTTGAGAAGCAACTTCCCTTTCCACCCAGTTTAGTTCTTCTTGCACATCCACAAGGATCTATTCTAATACCTTGCTGCAAATATTGCAACCTTGTTATGTAGGTGAGAATTCCATTTACATGCTTGTTCTTCATGATATGTAGCTCCTATCCTCACTGGGCCCCTCTCCTTTGGCATAGTGAAATTTCCCTCAATGACCAGGGCCAAAAAATATGAGTATTTTGCGAAAACCAAGTTGCGATGACCAACGGGGAAATCTAAATGAGGTAGTCTGCGGCCAAAGAAACTATTGGCCTATAGCACAAATTACTAGCTTCCCAACCACGCCGAGATACAAGAAAATTTACCCACTTGTTCCCCCTTCCTGAGAAAAAACCCTAACCTAAAGCAAGAACAAAACTCCACCTTCCTTCCCACTTCGATGAAAGTAAATAAGGAATACTTTATTGCTCAACCCAAACTCCAATATAGAAAATAAAGAGCCACATCAACACAAAGTAAGCTCGCAATTGCACTAAATTGATTTCATCTGAAACACCCCCAATCTTGAACGAGTTCCACCAAAGATATATGAAATTAAACACCTCAAACAACCCTTTCTAGCACCTTAGGCTAGCATTAGCCCTATAACCTATAGGGCCCCCCTCCACCAACCAAATCCCAACAACTCGTGTCTTCCCTAGGTAAGTATTGGCCCAATTTCCTTTTAGCTTCCACATGCTTCTTTGCACCTAGTTTAATCACAAAGAAAAAACAATATGGATATAAACATTTTCCAATTCATTTAGAGTCTCAACTAAAAGGGAGGATGATTTCCAAATAAAATTGTATAGGGATGGATTGTAGTTATATATTTCTAAGGAATGCCAAATATTAGAGTAATTGTTACATGGGTTAGATGCCTTGGTAGGTCGTATTACATGTTTATGCCACCCAAGCCTTTGAAAATTCAATGCCTACTCACTCGCTTGATTACTAGGTCATGCAAGCTCCAATTTTGGCTAACTAAAACTCCCCAAAGAAACTCAAACTTTGGGCATGGTAAGGGCCAAAATCACATGATCTCTCCACCCACTAACACAACCTATCCACAACTTTGTAACTGTCTAGAGGACATCACTTGTAGACTATGAATCCATGCAGGCTCATCCTCACTATTTCCCTGAGTTGTCTCCTTATCCTGCACAAATTAGTTTTCTACCCTTTTAATCAACTATGCTCATTGGACAACATTTTTCTCCATGGTTTCTATCCCGCTCAACATTATTACCACCTCCCTTACATGAATCTTGTCACTACCCTTCTTCATTTACCTCCATTCACCTAACTTATAGCTATTCGAATGAAGGTTGGTTTCAAGCTTAAACAAATGACCAATATTATGATGATTGTTGTCTCCTCCATATCCATTAGTCTACATGCTCAACACCATCTCCAACTCCCTTTCACATGCGAGTTCACCCATCATATCCTTCCCTTGATGTTTCATTTGGTTTAGGATTTGGATAGTAGAGTTGTTGCCATGTAATGCCATCTACAAGGGGCATGTTTCCACATCTACTTATTGGTTAAGTGGGGCGATAGAATCTCACTCCTTGTACCCACTTCTCTAATAATCCAAATGAGAGATAAGTACACTATTTTAATATAAATAAACTTTCAAATTTTATTTAATTTTTGAATTAGATTTTATAATTTCTTAATATAATTAATATATATATATATATATATATAAATTTTATGAATATGAATGACAAAGTGTTTCACCTTGAATCATTTATTCATTTCAACCATGCAATTTAGAATATAAAATTACTCTCTCACTAAAAATATTGAAATCTAAAAATTACTCTCTCACCAAAAATATTGAAATCTAAAAATTATTCACTCACCAAAAATATTGAAAATGAAAAATAATCAAACCTTTAAACTCCACCTTTTATAATCTAATCTACTCAAGATATATTATAGCACCATAATACACATTAAAAAAATCCTTGGCTACAAATTTAGCGATCACCTCCTACTGGTAACTTACATCATTCAACCCCGCCAGAAGGATCTTTAATAATTAGTTAAATGTTTAAAGTGCCCGTTTCTGCGGTGTTTAAGCATGCAGTGTGGAGGGAATAAAACAAAAAAAATAAAATAATAATAATAATAAAAATAAAAATGACCCATGGTATTCATGTGGAATATAATCTATTTAAAGGGGGAAATTATAGATCCATCTTAACTTGAGATCAAATCTTTTGAAAGAGATGTTGTAATGTTATCTTATGTTTTATAAACAAAAATAATAAAATAATAAAACAAAATAACCCAACTTCAAACTAAAATAATAAAAATAAAAATGGTATGTTACTATTTTATTTTATTAATTTCTATTGGGTAGTTAAACTTAGTCAAGTTACTCGCAATTTTTGAGCTCCAAGTTCACAAGAGCCCATGGTATTGACCCATAGTATTGATGGAATATAGTCTATTTAAAGTAGGCAAAGACTCTAGGTAATTTTATTTTATTAATTTTTATTGGGTAGTTAAACTTAGTCAAGTTACTGGCAGTTTTTGAGCTCCATGTTTACGAGAACCCATGGTATTGACCCATGGTATTGATGGAATATAGTCTATTTAAAGGAGGCAAAGTCTCCAAGTAATTGTGTCCTTTGGCAATGTTGGGTGAAAAATCAAAATTTCTATTTACTGTTTTCTATCTACTTATTTGTATGTTGGTGGGTAATCTTTTAAAAATTGCTATAATATTTTTTTCCATATCATATTTAAGAAATTAAATCAGCTTAGATACAACTTAACTAGGAATCTATTAATGACAGAAAGGGAAAAAACTCCAAGGGAGAAAACTCCGAGTAAATGTCTCTTTTGATATCAAAATTTGTAATGGCTATTTTGTGTTTTGGTAAATAATTTTTTAAAAATTTCTATAATATTTTTTTTCTATATTATATATATTTAAGAAATTTTGTAATAGTTATTTTGTGACTTGGTAAATAATTTTTTAAAAATTGCCATAATATTGCTTTCTGTATTATATATATTTAAAAAATTTAAATAAAGATCAATCAAACAAAAAAATATCAAATCTTTCAAAGTGTAAATCTCTTTTTAAATACAAATAAAATTAGATATCTCTCCACTCAAAAAATAAACTTAACCTATAATAATTTCTTGAATCAATTAATATAAATTTATTTAATTTAAATTCAATTTATATAAATTTATTTAATTTAAATTCAATTTATATAGCAATTTGTATTTTTTTAAATTTTAAATATAAATTTTTGTTGTGTTTTTTTAATCAATCATGTTTTATTAACAGTTAACTTTGCGTGACAACCCCTGTTTTCTTTTAATTTTTTAATATTATTAGTTTTTTAACATAAAGCATCCAACGTTATTTCGTGTATCTTTAAATCATAATAAATCGTATCATAATATATGTATCATAATGTTATGATTTAAAGATACATGCAACGTCCATAGTTAAGAAAAGTAAATCGTAGAACAGGCCCCATTTCACCTACACTTAGAAAAATATGGAACGTACATAAAACTAGAACATAATGTTCTTTCTTATTCCAAAAAACGGAGTACTCTATTTAAGCTGTAGAATGGCCCTTTTTTCGGTACCGGCTGGAAAATCGTCCGGCTTCGGCTACCGGAAATCTCTCCCTCCTCCGCCACCATCTCTCAGCTCCACCACCCTCTTTCTCCGCCACCCTCCCTGACCGCCCTGACATTCTCTGACAAAAAAACAGGATGCAGGCAGAGCGCCTGACATCCCTGACCGATCGGGGATGAGCTGGATGTAAAATATAACTACTAACAGCCCAAAGATCATCAACACCAAATATTTCACATTCAGAACTTAATATGTTGTTTAAGATGACATACCTTGACTAACAGCGGAAGATGTAATGGCTGCCATCTTCTGTCTTCTGTCTTCTTCTCAGAATTCGGTTTCTCTCCTCTTGCCCTCACTTCCTTTATGTGTTTCTTGATGGAGAAGAATACAACTCTTGTGTGGGAGAGAGAGGACCCAATCCTTTATATATTTAACTTTAAGTCTGGTACGTCCATCATATACCAATTCAACGCTTTAATGCTTTAATCCTTTAATGCTTTAATGCTTTAATGCTTTTAATTATAGAATGACTTAATTAGTTGGGTCACATTAAGATTTAGAAACTTCCATTTAATTTCTAACATTCTCCCACTTGACCCGACTATTCATAATATTAAGTGTTGAACATCATACCATGATAAATTGCTGAGAGTTATGGCGGTTGTGCACTATTAATTCAATGCATTCCCTTCCATATACTACAATACCAGCAATCCATCAATTCATACTCATAATTTATATAAAACAGCATAATGGTCCACATAATGTCTTATATCATAATGATTAAACATAATATCTTTATAAGACTCTTTCTTGTTTAAAATTACATAAAATACGTACTACTACATTAAAACAAGAGACACATAATTGTATATCAGAAACACATAAAAGAGCTCAGAATGTCACACATCAATTATTATTAATACAACCAAGACCCATCTTTGAACATATTCCTTAAATTGTCTTGGTTGTAACCCTTTCGTCAAAGGGTCTGCAATCATAAGTTCTGTCCTGATGTGCATGATTGACACTCTTTGTTTCTGAACCTCATCTTTCACAACAAGATACTTCAGATCTATGTGTTTGGCACCTTTAGAGTACTTGTCGTTCTTTGAGAAAAATACTGCTGCAGAGTTATCACAATAAATTTTCAGCGGCTTGCTAATGGTGTCGACAACCACAAGTCCTGAAATAAAGTTCCGCAACCATAACGCATGAATTGTGGCTTCAAAACATGCCACAAATTCTGCCTCCATAGTGGATGAAGCAACGATAGTCTGTTTCGCACTTTTCCATGATATGGCACCTTGAGCAAACATAAACAGGTAACCAAAAGTCGATTTCCTAGTATCGATGCATCCAGCAAAATCTGAATCGCTATATCCAATCACCTCTGATTCATTGGATCTTCTATACATGAGCATGTAATCTTTCGTGCCTTGTAAGTACCTCAAAACTTTCTTTGCAGCTTGCCAATGTTCCCTTCCTGGATTACTTTGATACCTCCCTAACATACCGACCGCAAAGCTGATATCCGGTCTAGTACAGGTTTGAGCATACATCAGGCTACCAACAACAGATGCATATGGAATTGATTCCATTTCCTTTCGTTCAACATCATTCTTAGGACATTGCATGAGACTGAATTTATCACCTTTCTGTACAGGAACTATCCCAGGTGAACACTTACTCATTCCAAATCTCTCTAGAATCCTTTCGACATATCCTTTCTGAGACAATCCCAATATTCCTTGTGATCGATCACGGAATATTTCTATTCCAATCACATAGGATGCCTCTCCCATGTCTTTCATTTCAAAGTTCGTTGAGAGAAATTCCTTAGTCTCACGCAATATACTTAAATTATTTGCAGCAAGCAAGATGTCATCAACATAAAGGACCAGAAAAATAAACTTGCTCCCACTGATCTTTAGGTATATACAGTGATCAACCGTATTTTACTTAAAACCAAAAGATGTAATAATGGTATTGAACTTAATATACCATTGTCTGGATGCTTGTTTAAGCCCATATATTGATTTCTTAAGTTTACACACCAATTGTTCTTTACCTTCTACAGAAAAACCCTCAGGTTGATCCATATAAACATCCTCGTCAAGATCTCCATTCAGAAAGGCTGTTTTCACATCCATTTGATGCAACTCCAAATCATAATGAGCTACTAATGCCATTATTATTCTTAGTGAGTCCTTTTTCGAAACAGGAGAAAATGTCTCCTTGTAATCAACACCATCTATCTGAGTGTAACCCTTAGCAACAAGTCTAGCTTTATACCGTTCGATATTACCACTAGAGTCGTGTTTGGTTTTAAAAACCCATTTACATCCGACTCTTTTACAGCCATGTGGTAACTCAACAAGATCCCAAACTTCATTCTGTTGCATGGATTTCATTTCTTCTTTCATGGCATTAATCCATTCCTTTGACTCTTTACTTTCTACAGCATGTGAAAACGAAACTGGATCCTTATTGATTCCAATATCATAATCTGATTCTTGCATATAAACCACATAATCATCAGAAATAGCTGACCTACGATTTCTTTGAGGTCTTCTTAATGCTACTTGTTGTGGTTCATGCATATCAGTATTATGTAAGTCATTTCCTTTAGGAAGTACTTCTTCATTTATATGTTGTTCATTATCATCATGCTGTTCTACAACAGCTGGAACAACATTTGGAGTAATAGTAGATGGAGGAACTATTCTAGGCAATGTAACATTTACCCTTGTTTCCTTTATTTCTACTATTTCTCTTCTAGTACTCCCACTGACTTCACCATTCTCAATGAATCTTGCATTACCAGTTTCTACAATTCTAGGACTATGATTAGGACAGTAAAACACATACCCTTTAGATTTCTCAGGGTAACCTAAAAAGTACCCACTGATCGTTCGAGAATCTAATTTCTTTTCATGTGGATTATAAATTCTCGCTTCCGCTGGACAACCCCAAATATGCAGGTGTCTTAAGCTAGGTTTCCTGTTAGTCCATAACTCAAAAGGAGTCTTTTGAATAGCTTTACTAGGAACCCTATTCAACAAATAATTAGTGGTTTTGAGAGCATACGACCACAAATTCTTAGGTAGTGTAGAATCTGACATCATACTCCTAATCATATCCATTAACGTCCTATTGCGCCTTTCTGCTACACCATTTTGCTGTGGTGTACCTGGCATTGTGTATTGCGCACATATGCCATGACTTTCGAGGAATTTTGCAAATGGACCTGGACACTGGCCTGACTCATCATATTTACCATAATATTCACCACCTCTATCAGACCTTATGATTTTCACCTTTTTATCTAATTGCCTCTCAACTTCCTTTACAAATGTCTCAAGGACATTCACAGATTGAGATTTTTCATGAAGCAAATAGACATAACCATAACGGGAAAAATCGTCAATGAAAGTGATGAAATACTTTTCTCCATTAAAGGCTGGAGTGTCCATAGGTCCGCAAATATCAGTGTGTATTATTTCAAGAAGCTGGCTGCTTCTAGTGGCTCCTTTCTTATTATGTTTGGTTTGTTTGCCTTTAATACAATCCACACATAATTCTAGATCACTAAAGTCCAAATTTGACAAAATTTCATTACTTACTAATCTCATCATTCTTTCTTTGGATATATGACCTAGTCGTTTATGCCACAAGAAAGCAGAATTTTCATTCAACCTGCTACGTTTACATCCAACATTATTTACTACATTCAACAAGGAATTCGCATAAGTGTCATTCAGTTTCAATTTATATAAACCATCAATTAGAATACCAGAACCAACATTATCAGTATTCTTATATAAATCAAAACAACCAGATCCAATCATACATCTAAAACCAGAAATATCCAATTTACTTGCGGAAATAAGGTTTCTAGATAATGAAGGTACATAAAGGGTACTGTATAAGTCTAATACATATCCACTTTCTAGAATTAGACGATAAGTCCCAATGCCTTCAATTGAAGATTTCATTCCGTTTCCCATAAAAAGAAAACGATCTTCATTTGGATTTATGGTTCGGATCGTAAGAAATCCCTGCATATTGTTGGAAACATGAGTTGTAGCACCAGTATCAAGCCACCATGTATTAATAGGAACTTCAACTAAATTTGATTCAAAACATACGAAAGATAGACAACCTGCAAATCAAAAATGAAATAACTATAAGCTCATAACTAACGCGATTCAGATGTAGACATAATAGTATAATATAGCACTCCTTTGGGTAGATACTATCTTATACTTAACATAATTAAATACCAAAACATAAGTAGGTAATAAATATATTCAATTAAATAGAATTGACATCTTTGGATGATCAATATTTATTTAATCAAAATATCTATCAAACCTCATCATGTCAACTAGTTATAGAACAAGACTTTCCTTTGGGTAAGTTCTCAGGTTCTATCATTAGTGACGCCAGTTTTTAATTGGTATTATTATAACTGGCAATTTCTATCAATAATCATTATGTCACTTATGCACTAAATGATTATTCTGATTTTGACCACTTTGGTGATTAACAAAATCATAAATCTCATGTGCATAAATAATTTGCAAAACAACATTCTGATTTTGACCACTTTGGTGATTAACAAAATCATAAATCTCATGTGCATAAATAATTTATAACACATACCTTATGCAAAACAATCAGTCATAGAGCAATTACTTTTATGCCCAAATTTCAAACAATTATTTTGCACCAGTAAACTTTACCAAAACAGTAAATGATGCACGAAAAGACCCGATTGAAACCCCTTTATTTCATACTTCAAATATTCAGATCATGCATTTCTAAACACCCAATATTGGCGGCCTCAATCTGGTCCCATGTGACCAAGCTCCCAAACACCGAATCCGCAATGCCGCGCACTCAATAAAATCTTAAGGCCCAATGGTCTACCGCATGTAATGTTTTCAATAAAACCTCCAGATCCAATGGCCCATCGGGAAACCCCACCGCGTCTTACTATTTATTGGCCAGCAAAGTACAGGTTTCTTCCATTATAGCGAGCCAAGAAATATATACACATTACATATATAATAAACCTTAAGTTGGTGGGAGTTCAGCATCACACATTTAATGAGAGGAACAACTAACGCAAGTGGAGATGTGAATGTTTATGGAATTGGGTATCCGTGAAGCAGACGGAAATTTTAATTTCTTGGTCGGTTTTTTAGTTGGATTTCAGAGGTCAGAGGATCGAATCCATTGGCTTTGCAGTTGTTTTATGAAATGCAAAGAGCAGGCGTCAAACCAAATCAGTTCACCTTGACCAGCGTGAAAATCTTGCTTTAATACATCTCCGCGCCATCAATTATACTTACTACTTGCAAATACTTTAAATTAATGCATAAATATGACATCACGTGCATAATGGGAGAAACAAGTTCGGACATCACTTCAGAAACTCGGAAAAGAGTACACAGTTCAGTCAATGGAATTCGGATCCGCCTGAGAGGTAAAGTGAAGGACGACCCTGTTCTCATTTCAAATGGCCATACCTACGAGAGGGAAGCGATCTCGCACGAGTTTGCCAAAGGCGGATTGAAGGATCCCATTACAGGCGAAGGCCTAAAGGATGGCGTTTTGACACCGGCAGCGCAATTACATGGCTCGGATTTTGAAGGCAAGAATTGAGCTTGAAAATCGAAACGATGCTGAGCGAGTAAGGGCGCTTACGGATTTGATTAACATCATGAGTAAAGCTCAATTGCAATCATAGGAAATATTCAGTTATTGATTTGCTTTGATACCAAATGTAAAATATAACTACTAACAGCCCAAAGATCATCAACACCAAATATTTCACATTCAGAACTTAATATGTTGTTTAAGATGACATACCTTGACTAACAGCGGAAGATGTAATGGCTGCCATCTTCTGTCTTCTGTCTTCTGTCTTCTTCTCAGAATTCGGTTTCTCTCCTCTTGCCCTCACTTCCTTATGTGTTTCTTGATGGAGAAGAATACAACTCTTGTGTGGGAGAGAGAGGACCCAATCCTTTATATATTTAACTTTAAGTCTGGTACGTCCATCATATACCAATTCAACGCTTTAATGCTTTAATCCTTTAATGCTTTAATGCTTTTAATTATAGAATGACTTAATTAGTTGGGTCACATTAAGATTTAGAAACTTCCATTTAATTTCTAACACTGGAATTCATTCCATGCGGGGGAGTAGAATGGCGGTCACGAAAATACTGAATAACTGATAGCAAAAATCCTTCATGTAATCAGCCAGGACAACGTGAGAGCAGAGTATGTCCACGAACCTATGCAAACATGGTGAAACCGAATGAATTCACCTAGGTTCAACTTGGGGAACCATAAGTTTGTAATGGAGTTTCCTGGTTCGAAGCATAGGTAGCAGAAGCATAGGCAGGTGCAGGAGAGACAGTAGTTTACCATAGGCAGGTGCAGGAGAGACAGTAGTTTACCCCTAAAACCCTAACCGGAGGCATTACAAAGATACGTTACACTCGGCGAAAAACCAGTGAAATGCTATTATTTATTGTAGCAAATGGAAGGAGCTATATAAGGGCAGTTCCGAAAACAAATAGGGCTATCTACATAGAAATTAGAGCAATAATTAGGGAAAATTTAGTATTGTAGGCGAGCTCTTGTTTTTGGGTTTCTCGTCTCATTTCAGTTCTTGAAATGGTGCATCCTGCGCAGATGTTCAAGAACAGATTGCAAGAATATGCACAGAAGAACTCTTTGCCATTGCCTCTCTATGAAGTTGTAAATGAGAGCCAAGACCATCTTCCGCAATTCAAGTGCACTATAATAATCAATGGGGCAAAGTATGAATCCCTTCCTGGTTTCACCAACAAGAAGGCATCACAGAATGCTGCAGCTAAGGCAGCTGTCGAAGATTTGGAATCGCAAGGGTTGATTGTTGAGTTCAAAGTAAGTTTCAATTCTTACTCAAATTCTCAAAATCTTTTCAAATGCTGGTTTTGCTTTCTATTTTATATTTTTTTTCTGTTCCGAGTTTGTTTGCAAATTTAATGATTTTGATTGAATATGGTGGAGTATGTTATAAAATTCCTTTTATTTATTTGCTGACAACCAAAAAGGAGAAAGTACAGCCTAAAGGTATCCTTGCGGAAGTTGTTACAAGGAAGAATATGCCGCCTCCGAGTTATCGTTTTACAGGGATTTTTACAGCAATTGTGGTTGTTAATGGGGTTTCCTATATTGGAGGTCCTTCAAACAATCAAAGGGACGCTCAAAACAAGGCTGCACTTGAAGCACTTCAGGCAATCGACCCCAAGGCTGCATTTGAAGTACTTCAGGCAAACGACCCCCAATATTGTGAGTTGATGTGGATGGAGAACTAACTATTTGCATTCTTCTCGGCTATCCTTATGTAACTTCTAATATCCTTACATTTCTTTTGCTCTCAACAATGCTATATGTTACTGATCTTGCCACTGTTCCATTGGAATCTCATGTTAGGTAATTCGTTATCGCATGTTGAAGTTAATGCGAAGAATGATTCCAAACAGCCAACTGCACAACCGGATAACTTGGCATCTGATAATCAGCTATTAGAAGGAACTGAATCTCAATCAGCGGGAAATGGTCTAGAAAAGTCAATTGTCGACGGTGCACCTGCTACTGAAAAGGACTCAGAGAAGACAGAAGTGGAGAATGCATGTGCAGCTGGACATGGTATAGAAAAGACAAAGGTGAAGGATGCCCATGAAGCCGGAAGGGGAATGTCAGATATAAATGATGCACATTCAGTGTCAGCCCCGCAGCCTCATAATCATATTCAACAGGATCCTTTGTCTGCACAACAAGAAATGGTGCATCCTGCGCAGATGTTCAAGAACAGATTGCAAGAATATGCACAGAAGAACTCTTTGCCATTGCCTCTCTATGAAGTTGTAAATGAGGGCCAAGACCATCTTCCGCAATTCAAGTGCACTGTAATAATCAATGGGGCAAAGTATGAATCCCTTCCTGGTTTCACCAACAAGAAGGCATCACAGAATGCTGCAGCTAAGGCAGCTGTCGAAGATTTGGAATCGCAAGGGTTGATTGTTGAGTTCAAAGTAAGTTTCAATTCTTACTCAAATTCTCAAAATCTTTTCAAATGCTGGTTTTGCTTTCTATTTTATATTTCTTTTTCTGTTCCGAGTTTGTTTGCAAATTTAATGATTTTGATTGAATATGGTGGAGTATGTTATAAACTTCCTTTCATTTATTTGCTGACAACCAAAAAGGAGAAAGTACGGCCTAAAGGTATCCTTGCGGAAGTTGTTACAAGGAAGAATATGCCGCCTCCGAGTTATCGTTTTACAGGGATTTTTACAGCAACTGTGGTTGTTAATGGGGTTTCCTATACTGGAGGTCCTTCAAACAATCAAAGGGACGCTCAAAACAAGGCTGCACTTGAAGCACTTCAGGCAATCGACCCCAAGGCTGCATTTGAAGTACTTCAGGCAAACGACCCCCAATATTGTGAGTTGATGTGGATGGAGAACTAACTATTTGCATTCTTCTCGGCTATCCTTATGTAACTTCTAATATCCTTACATTTCTTTTGCTCTCAACGATGCTATATGTTACTGATCTTGCCACTGTTCCATTGGAATCTCATGTTAGGTAATTCGTTATCGCATGTTGAAGTTAATGCGAAGAATGATTCCAAACAGCCAACTGCACAACCGGATAACTTGGCATCTGATAATCAGCTATTAGAAGGAACTAAATCTCAATCGGCGGGAAATGGTCTAGAAAAGTCAATTGTCGACGGTGCACCTGCTCCTGAAAAGGACTCAGAGAAGACAGATGTGGAGAATGCATGTGCAGCTGGACATGGTATAGAAAAGACAAAGGTGAAGGATGCCCATGAAGCCGGAAGGGGAATGTCAGATATAAATGATGCACATTCAGTGTCAGCCCCGCAGCCTCATAATCATATTCAACAGGATCCTTTGTCTGCACAACAAGAACATTTGAAAAAGGAGACAAGGGATACCTATCAAGACAAAGTACATGGATCTAAGGGGATGCAGCAAATCAGTCAGGAGCTCGATCTAACTGAACCCATCAGCAAGAGGAGTAGAAGTGAATCTGAGAATGCTGAACAAATTTCTCAAAAAAAGAAAAAGAACAGAAAGGAGACTGATAGCACAGCTTGACAAAGCCTAGAGTGTGCATTGTCTCATTCTGGTATAACACAGTGAAAACTTTCTTCATATTTCCAAATCATTGATTTTTGTCTCAATTCTTGAGCTATTTCGTTTTATTGATTTTAGCATAGAAGGACATTTAGTCAGATTTATTATATTTATAGGACTCAGATTTCTCAGAAACCTCATCATCTTGAAGTTGAAACAAAATGAACTCTTTATGGCTGTTACTCTTGCTAAATAAATATATCACGAGTGCATATCATATATTTCCTTGTTTTGCAATGACCCAAGAAAAATCTGTATAAGATGATGCAACATCGCAAGGTCATTTTGCAACAATCTGTCATGTGATTTGGCTTGGTAACCATGATGTAGTAGCTATTGATTAACATTTTTTCTTGGTTCTATGATTACTTTGTTTCAATAGTTGTGAACTATGGAATTTTCCGTTAGAGGTTTGGTTAATCAGCTAACATGAATAAAGAATATTGACTTATATATGTGTATCGTTTTCTTTAATTCCAACGTTTGAATTTCAAATTAGAAATTGGGTTCCTGTTCATTTATTTTCTTCTTGAAGCATAGAGTCCTAGATCTAATAGGGTGTACCATAGCAAATTCGGCCGAATAGACCTAAACGATCCAAAACTTGGGAATTTTGATTTGGCCTTTGAATAATTCACTATAATTCAATTCGTTTGGCATGTGTTGCATGGTGCAGCATTTTCCAAGAAGATCCAGTCTTTCGAAATAGTAAAGAATGCATAATCTCAGTGCCTGTGTCATGGAGATCAACTTATTCTCAAGAACAAGAAGCTGATGCAGAGCCCTGTGATACCATATCTGACGCTGGACTATGCTTATCTGAGAGGATTGGTGATTGGTAGCTGGAATTTTGTCTATTCTCCAACATGCTGCTTGTCCCTAGAATGTTGTTTGTTGCTCCAGTTTTGTGTAACTGTATAAAGAATATGATGTTTACATATTACTTTGCACTTGGCTTGTACATTCTGCTGCTTGGCCCGTACATCCTGGAATGAAACTTACAAAGTTTTGTTGCCTGCTGCTTTGCCCATATATTCTGGAAGGAAACTTAAAGGATTTATAGTGCTTTTAAGTGGTATATTCTGAGCTTTTTTCCCAATTTTCTACTGGACTTTTTTTGTAATTGTATTGAATTTGTCCAAATTTGAATTTGGTGAGTACTCTGCTGCATAACATATTTCCATTCCGTTCTCCACTAGAATGGCGTTGCGTACATGTAGCATACAGGATATGTATGCTGCGTACCATATTATGCTCTGAATATTGAATCATATTAATATACTCTAGAGTCCTTGTTTCTATGATCCGTCAAAACTGCTATAGCAAAAAACATTGCTCCCTTTTCTCATCTTTTAGCATTTGGGAAATAATTTTGCCGGACTTCATTTTTTTCTTTGTCATTTTAGCTATCACAAGATGCTTCTCAAATATGGATTTTTAGCATTCTAGCTATCACTAGAGTAGTTACTAGGAAATGCCTTTCATTCCTATAAAGATGGTTTTTTCTAATATCGATCTCAAGTATTATGAAGTAAAGCTCATTTTTTTCTTATAGATTTTATAAACTCGTGAATGTCAGTGAGGTTGAATGATAGTTCGCTTTCTTTGACATAATGATTGTCTAAAGTCTTGAAAATATCTCTTCTGGGATACCATCTTGGCGATATAGCAATTTAGCTCTATTGCTGAAAATGTTTAACTTGCATGTACATGGAAAATTACTACCTTATCTGAGTTGATAGAAATATTGAATCATTTTAATATTCTCTAGACCGGAAATTTAAGTATGAAATTCAAACTAGCTTCTAATATGCAAACTGTAAAATGTATTTCCAATGATTTTATGGGTCAATGTAATATGAAAATTATTACACTAGATTTTAATATGAAAATTATTACACTAGATTCTAAGGCATTCCATTTAGTATCCGTCTTTCCAAATTTGAACTCCATTTTTAAGCCACTGGTTTAAAATGGTAATGCAAGTTCTGCATTTTTAGAGATTGAGACCTAAATCACTATATATCAAAGAATCTTCCCGACATTGATGAATTTAGGCAATTAACAAGAAAAAATGAGATTTAATTCAGAATACTTGGATATTGGAAAGGCATCTTTATAGATTGAAGGGCCATTCATTATAATCTAGTAGCTAGGATGATAAGGTGCTAGAAGGCAACACCATTTTTAGGGGCTAATATTGGCAGGTAGGCTAATTTTCCATTTTTTTCTTACATCATATTCCAAACTAGTAGCTAGGATGACAAGGTGCTAGAAGGCAACAACATCCTTTAGGGGCTAGGCTAATACCAGCAGGTGGGCTAATTTTCCATTAACCCATAAAATCATTAGAAATACATTTTACGGTTTGCATATTAGAAGCTAGTGTTAGGGGCTAGGCTAATACCAGCAGGTGGGCTAATTTTCCATTAACCCATAAAATCATTAGAAATACATTTTACAGTTTGCATATTAAAAGCTAGTGTAATAATTTTCATATTACATTAACCCATAAAATCATTAGAAATACATTTTACAGTTTGCATATTAGAAGCTAGTTTGAATTTCATACTTAAATTTCCGGTCTAGAGAATATTAAAATGATTCAATATTTCTATCAACTCAGATAAGGTAGTAATTTTCCATGTACATGCAAGTTAAACATTTTCAGCAATAGAGCTAAATTGCTATATTGCCAAGATGGTATCCCAGAAGAGATATTTTCAAGACTCTAGACAATCATTATGTCAAAGAAAGCGAACTATCATTCAACCTCACTGACATTCACGAGTTTATAAAATCTATAAGAAAAAAAATGAGCTTTACTTCATAATACTTGAGATCGATATTGGAAAAAACCATCTTTATAGGAATGAAAGGCATTTCCTAGTAACTACTCTAGTGATAGCTAGAATGCTAAAAATCCATATTTGAGAAGCATCTTGTGATAGCTAAAATGACAAAGAAAAAAATGAAGTCCGGCAAAATTATTTTCCAAATGCTAAAAGATGAGAAAAGGGAGCAATGTTTTTTGCTATAGCAGTTTTGACGGATCATAGAAACAAGGACTCTAGAGTATATTAATATGATTCAATATTCATAGCATAATATGGTACGCAGCATACATATCCTGTATGCTACATGTACGCAACGCCATTCTAGTGGAGAACGGAATGGAAATATGTTATGCAGCAGAGTACTCACCAAATTCAAATTTGGACAAATTCAATACAATTACAAAAAAAGTCCAGTAGAAAATTGGGAAAAAAGCTCAGAATATACCACTTAAAAGCACTATAAATCCTTTAAGTTTCCTTCCAGAATATATGGGCAAAGCAGCAGGCAACAAAACTTTGTAAGTTTCATTCCAGGATGTACGGGCCAAGCAGCAGAATGTACAAGCCAAGTGCAAAGTAATATGTAAACATCATATTCTTTATACAGTTACACAAAACTGGAGCAACAAACAACATTCTAGGGACAAGCAGCATGTTGGAGAATAGACAAAATTCCAGCGTCAGATATGGTATCACAGGGCTCTGCATCAGCTTCTTGTTCTTGAGAATAAGTTGATCTCCATGACACAGGCACTGAGATTATGCATTCTTTACTATTTCGAAAGACTGGATCTTCTTGGAAAATGCTGCACCATGCAACACATGCCAAACGAATTGAATTATAGTGAATTATTCAAAGGCCAAATCAAAATTCCCAAGTTTTGGATCGTTTAGGTCTATTCGGCCGAATTTGCTATGGTACACCCTATTAGATCTAGGACTCTATGCTTCAAGAAGAAAATAAATGAACAGGAACCCAATTTCTAATTTGAAATTCAAACGTTGGAATTAAAGAAAACGATACACATATATAAGTCAATATTCTTTATTCATGTTAGCTGATTAACCAAACCTCTAACGGAAAATTCCATAGTTCACAACTATTGAAACAAAGTAATCATAGAACCAAGAAAAAATGTTAATCAATAGCTACTACATCATGGTTACCAAGCCAAATCACATGACAGATTGTTGCAAAATGACCTTGCGATGTTGCGTCATCTTATACAGATTTTTCTTGGGTCATTGCAAAACAAGGAAATATATGATATGCACTCGTGATATATTTATTTAGCAAGAGTAACAGCCATAAAGAGTTCATTTTGTTTCAACTTCAAGATGATGAGGTTTCTGAGAAATCTGAGTCCTATAAATATAATAAATCTGACTAAATGTCCTTCTATGCTAAAATCAATAAAACGAAATAGCTCAAGAATTGAGACAAAAATCAATGATTTGGAAATATGAAGAAAGTTTTCACTGTGTTATACCAGAATGAGACAATGCACACTCTAGGCTTTGTCAAGCTGTGCTATCAGTCTCCTTTCTGTTCTTTTTCTTTTTTTGAGAAATTTGTTCAGCATTCTCAGATTCACTTCTACTCCTCTTGCTGATGGGTTCAGTTAGATCGAGCTCCTGACTGATTTGCTGCATCCCCTTAGATCCATGTACTTTGTCTTGATAGGTATCCTTTGTCTCCTTTTTCAAATGTTCTTGTTGTGCAGACAAAGGATCCTGTTGAATATGATTATGAGGCTGCGGGGCTGACACTGAATGTGCATCATTTATATCTGACATTCCCCTTCCGGCTTCATGGGCATCCTTCACCTTTGTCTTTTCTATACCATGTCCAGCTGCACATGCATTCTCCACATCTGTCTTCTCTGAGTCCTTTTCAGGAGCAGGTGCACCGTCGACAATTGACTTTTCTAGACCATTTCCCGCCGATTGAGATTTAGTTCCTTCTAATAGCTGATTATCAGATGCCAAGTTATCCGGTTGTGCAGTTGGCTGTTTGGAATCATTCTTCGCATTAACTTCAACATGCGATAACGAATTACCTAACATGAGATTCCAATGGAACAGTGGCAAGATCAGTAACATATAGCATCGTTGAGAGCAAAAGAAATGTAAGGATATTAGAAGTTACATAAGGATAGCCGAGAAGAATGCAAATAGTTAGTTCTCCATCCACATCAACTCACAATATTGGGGGTCGTTTGCCTGAAGTACTTCAAATGCAGCCTTGGGGTCGATTGCCTGAAGTGCTTCAAGTGCAGCCTTGTTTTGAGCGTCCCTTTGATTGTTTGAAGGACCTCCAGTATAGGAAACCCCATTAACAACCACAGTTGCTGTAAAAATCCCTGTAAAACGATAACTCGGAGGCGGCATATTCTTCCTTGTAACAACTTCCGCAAGGATACCTTTAGGCCGTACTTTCTCCTTTTTGGTTGTCAGCAAATAAATGAAAGGAAGTTTATAACATACTCCACCATATTCAATCAAAATCATTAAATTTGCAAACAAACTCGGAACAGAAAAAGAAATATAAAATAGAAAGCAAAACCAGCATTTGAAAAGATTTTGAGAATTTGAGTAAGAATTGAAACTTACTTTGAACTCAACAATCAACCCTTGCGATTCCAAATCTTCGACAGCTGCCTTAGCTGCAGCATTCTGTGATGCCTTCTTGTTGGTGAAACCAGGAAGGGATTCATACTTTGCCCCATTGATTATTACAGTGCACTTGAATTGCGGAAGATGGTCTTGGCCCTCATTTACAACTTCATAGAGAGGCAATGGCAAAGAGTTCTTCTGTGCATATTCTTGCAATCTGTTCTTGAACATCTGCGCAGGATGCACCATTTCTTGTTGTGCAGACAAAGGATCCTGTTGAATATGATTATGAGGCTGCGGGGCTGACACTGAATGTGCATCATTTATATCTGACATTCCCCTTCCGGCTTCATGGGCATCCTTCACCTTTGTCTTTTCTATACCATGTCCAGCTGCACATGCATTCTCCACATCTGTCTTCTCTGAGTCCTTTTCAGTAGCAGGTGCACCGTCGACAATTGACTTTTCTAGACCATTTCCCGCCGATTGAGATTCAGTTCCTTCTAATAGCTGATTATCAGATGCCAAGTTATCCGGTTGTGCAGTTGGCTGTTTGGAATCATTCTTCGCATTAACTTCAACATGCGATAACGAATTACCTAACATGAGATTCCAATGGAACAGTGGCAAGATCAGTAACATATAGCATCGTTGAGAGCAAAAGAAATGTAAGGATATTAGAAGTTACATAAGGATAGCCGAGAAGAATGCAAATAGTTAGTTCTCCATCCACATCAACTCACAATATTGGGGGTCGTTTGCCTGAAGTACTTCAAATGCAGCCTTGGGGTCGATTGCCTGAAGTGCTTCAAGTGCAGCCTTGTTTTGAGCATCCCTTTGATTGTTTGAAGGACCTCCAGTATAGGAAACCCCATTAACAACCACAGTTGCTGTAAAAATCCCTGTAAAACGATAACTCGGAGGCGGCATATTCTTCCTTGTAACAACTTCCGCAAGGATACCTTTAGGCCGTACTTTCTCCTTTTTGGTTGTCAGCAAATAAATAAAAGGAAGTTTATAACATACTCCACCATATTCAATCAAAATCATTAAATTTGCAAACAAACTTGGAACAGAAAAAGAAATATAAAATAGAAAGCAAAACCAGCATTTGAAAAGATTTTGAGAATTTGAGTAAGAATTGAAACTTACTTTGAACTCAACAATCAACCCTTGCGATTCCAAATCTTCGACAGTTGCCTTAGCTGCAGCGTTCTGTGATTCCTTCTTGTTGGTGAAACCAGGAAGGGATTCATACTTTGCCCCATTGATTATTACAGTGCACTTGAATTGCGGAAGATGGTCTTGGCCCTCATTTACAACTTCATAGAGAGGCAATGGCAAAGAGTTCTTCTGTGCATATTCTTGCAATCTGTTCTTGAACATCTGCGCAGGATGCACCATTTCAAGAACTGAAATGAGACGAGAAACCCAAAAACAAGAGCTCGCCTGCAATACTAAATTTTCCCTAATTATTGCTCTAATTTCTATGTAGATAGCCCTATTTGTTGCCGGAACTACCCTTATATAGCTCCTTCCATTTGCTACAATAAATAATAGCATTTCACTGGTTTTTCGCCGAGTGTAACGTATCTTTGTAACGCCTCCGGTTAGGGTTTTAGGGGTAAACTACTATCTCTCCTGCACCTGCCTATGGTAAACTACTGTCTCTCCTGCACCTGCCTATGCTTCTGCTACCTATGCTTCGAACCAGGAAACTCCATTACAAACTTATGGTTCCCCAAGTTGAACCTAGGTGAATTCATTCGGTTTCACCGTGTTTGCATAGGTTCGTGGACATACTCTGCTCTCACGTTGTCCTGGCTGATTACATGAAGGATTTTTGCTATCAGTTCTTCAGTATTTTCGTGACCGCCATTCTACTCCCCCGCATGGAATGAATTCCAGCTCATCCCCGATCGGTCAGGGATGTCAGGCGCTCTGCCTGCATCCTGTTTTTTTGTCAGAGAATGTCAGGGCGGTCAGGGAGGGTGGCGGAGAAAGAGGGTGGTGGAGCTGAGAGATGGTGGCGGAGGAGGGAGAGATTTCCGGTAGCCAGAGCCGGACGATTTTCCGGCCGGTGCCGGAAAAAGGGCCATTCTACAGCCTAGGTAGACTACTCCCCAAAAAACAGGTCTAAGCGAAGAAGAGGCATGCTGAGAAAGCGACTAAAATCGCAATACATGCACATCTTAATGAGAAAGCGATTAAACTTTCAAGACATGCATATCTTAGTAGCCACACATTTATTCAAGAAGTAAACTCTAATAGCGACTTGAAGGAAAAACAACAAGAGGTATACATTATCTCCATAAAATAGACAAACTGGAAATCACATTGACTCCACAAAACTAGACAAACTGGAAATCTTGAGGCGTTGTCCCATGGGCAGACGAGATGGGACCAGGCGAAAAAGAGAAATGCTAAGAAGACGATTAAAATGACAATAAATGCACATCTTAGTAGCCACTAACAAAAGTCCCCATGATCTCCAGATACAGCGAACCCTCATCTGTAGTTCAACAGCAGAAATCGCCAAACTCCTCGTCAATCTTCCATCTTGAAGACAATTGCCTAGTAGCGGATTGCTTTCTTGTTGATGTTGCCTTTCAAGTTTGAGCAGCTTGAATCGTCCACGAATTTGTGAAGGACGACCACTATGATCGTCGTTGTGGAAACAATGGTCGAAAAAACAAGGATGGACAGAATGAGCGTATTCCACCAGACGTCACACCCAATTATTGACTCGGTTTGGCGCACACAAGAAAATATGGCAACGAAAAGAGAAACCCACAGAAATCGTGGATAGGTTGTTATAGTATGCTTCTATCGCAGAAAATGAAATAAATTCCGTAGGCGTGGCATTCTGATGAACATCGACTACAATGGTGGGGGAGTTTGATTTTGCGGGGAGACAACACCATCGCTATCACCATAAAAGGGCACCGATTGCGTTGGAATCAAGGCCTAATAACTGAGCTATGAAGAGACTGGAGATGGAGCCGAAGTGGGAGAAATTGTTATATGACCAAAACCAATTGTTGTAGGAGCAACAACAAATGATCTAACCTCGCTTATCATCCGAAGGTATTCAGTTCTGTGAGCCTCGCACAGATGGGATAGGGATAGGTATTGAAGTAAAGGTTGATGATATTGGTGTAGTTGTTGCAGAAGCAGGGAAGGTATAGATTCTTTGTGAAGCCACCTTCTGCTAAAGAATCGATCGACATCCCCATTGCCATCCTCTCCACCCCACAGGCATTCATGCATTCACCCCAGGGCATGGGCTTTCATGAAGCACGCTCAAATTTCAAATTTTGAATTTCAAGTAAAAGATTGTTCTGCATGCGTGCTTTAATGAGTCGTCCTTGTAGAAAAATGGCGGCGGCTCATTGTCAGACCTCCGGGACATGCAAACCGGTGTACGAAGGAAAAAGGAGCTACCAGCAAATCAAGATACTTACCAGGCTATGTATGACTATCATGCATAGCAACGTCCCATCCATCATCAACAAGTCGCATTATAGATTACTCCTTAAGTACACCACCATATGCATTTGTGAGAAACACGTATACAATCCGCATTACAAATTTCCTGAAATAGGATAGAGAAATGTCAGAGATGAGAACAAGGATTGTGAAATGGATGACGTGGGACGAAACTTTTTGGCGAATGCTATTTCCAACCCTATAGAAACATAAATGCCCTCTGACATGCGAGGGAAATAGCGCTCGCCCTCTGAGTGACAACACATGAACAAATGAATGGAGCGTGGAGAGAGAGGGCGAGCGCTATTTCCATCGCATGGGCATTTATGATTCTATAGGGTTGGAAATGGCATTCGCCAAACTTTCTGGTCGTGTCAGGTTGGGGAAAAGGGACAAATACCATAGCCTTCCATGTGGCTTGTAACATCCCACACGCGTTCACCTTCTCGACAAAGTTTAAAATGACACGACACTTGAGAACTAATTCCGGTCACTGGAAAAACCAGTGACATTCATGCTGGGCGGGAAATGACAACCAGAGATGCAATTCAAGAACAGTAATGACATAGGAAGGGAAAATTCATGCAGAAAAGGGATACTAAACACAGAACGAAATATCGTTCTGACTATAATTTAGAAAACCATGCAGCAACAATAACATCCATTGCAATTACCCCAATATTTCCCTTTTCTGAACTTGAAACCTTGGCCTGGACGTGTTGGGGATTTTTCTGGTAAAATCCCAAAAACAAAAAAAAAACTTTACACACAGAGGCAATGCTCTGTTTCTTTCACTCCATAGGATCCTTTGCACAGGGAAGCTTTTAAAAAAAATAATTCTTGAGAATAGAGAATTACATACCCAGAAAAAGATTTCTATTCATTAAAACAAAATGCGTGATACATATTCATCCTCTTTGCTGAGAGGGATTCACCAAAAATACATTCAACAAAACTCTGTCTCCACCTGAGAATTTACACTGTTGGTGTGTAAAAAACCATTTACATTTACTGTTGTGAAAAGATTTTACATAAACTGCTGTAAAAATCCTTTTTCACTTACTGGTGTAAAAGTCTTCTTTTACATACTGCTGTAAAAATAATTTACATATGCAGCTCCAAAAGAAATTATATGCTCATACTCCCCGCACTGCTGTGCATATCCTCCTTTCAAAAATCAACAACACAAAAAAAAATTCATGCTGTTCGCTTGTTCTTTCGCTGCCGCGAGCTTCCAGTTCATCCCATGTGCAAATGTATTACCACACAGAGCACATTTTTCATTTGGCTCGTTATATCAAAAATGAACACACAAACAAAACATATACAAAAGGATTTTTTTAAACATACGTTGACTTGCCCATACCTCCAGCATAAAAAAAACATTAAAATTAAAACTCTTATCTACTTTCTACGGGCATAATTAATGCATTGAATTATTATCGGCGGTCAACCAAACTTGTTTTTACTCCACGCAAGTATTTAATGTTGGCTCGTATGCAGGTTTGAAACAATCAACGGCGGAGAACGATGAAGCGGATCGGACGGCGGTGGAGGATTTCGGGAGGCATTTTTATGCTGAACTTTAGGCTCCGAAATGTCAGTTCTGCTTACGTATATAGAGGACCACGTGGCTGAGGATAATTGGATCGGGCTCGATTATACGGAAACTTCTTACTGACCAAAGGCGGTCCGATATGCTCTGGTGGTTATTTCTCCATTGTTCACCAATTCTCTGATGTAGTGAAACCTTGTATCAATGTGTTTCGTTCTCTTATGAAACACTGAATTCTTTGACAATGCAATAGCTGAGCTATTGTCACAAAAAATCACTGTTGCTTTTGCCTGCTCTTGGCCTAAGCTCCTCAACATTCTTCTCATCCAAACTGCTTGACATGCTGCAGCTGTAGCTGCCACATATTCAGCCTCTGCTGTAGACAATGCTACAATGGACTGCTTCTTAGAAGCCCATGAAATGGCCCCTGAACCCATATGAAAAACATAACCGGAAGTGCTTTTCCGATCATCTACACTTCCAGCCCAATCACTATCAGTGTATCCAACTAAATTTGAACATTCTGAGACAGTATATAAAATGCCAAACATTTTTGTACCTTTAACATACCTCAGAATTCTTTTTGTTGCCTGCCAATGTGCCTCCTTTGGCCTCTCCATGAATCTGGAAATTAAACTAACAACAAACATAATGTCAGGCCTAGTTGTTGTTAAATACATAAGGCTGCCAACAATACTCTTGTACAAACTAGGATCAAAATCCTTGTTGCTGTCCTCTCTGCTGAGTTTTAATCCCATTACTGTGGGAGTGATCGCTGCTTTGCATTCTTGCATGTTAAATCTGCCCAACACTTGATTTACATATCTAGCTTGTGAGATAAAAATTCCTTTTTCATTTTGATCTACTTCTATGCCTAAGAAGTATCTCAAGAAACCCATGTCATTCATTTCAAATTCCTCTTTCATGACTGATTTAAAATTCTCAATGAGCTGATCATCATTACCTATGAAAATAACATCATCAACATATAAGACAACAATTAAAATTTTACCATCTTTTTCTTTGATGTAGACGGTGGGTTCTCCTTCACACTTGTCAAATTCATTATCCAATAGATAGGAATCTATCCTGCTGTACCATGCTCTTGGCGCTTGCTTCAGCCCATAAAGAGTCTTCTTCAATTTGCACACTTTGTGCTCTTCACCTTTCTTCTCATAGCCTAGAGGTTGTTCAATGTAAACCTCTTCCATTAACACTCCATTTAGGAATGCTGACTTCACATCCATTTGGTAAACTTTCCACTTGTTTTGAGCTGCTATAGACAGCACTGCTCTCACGGTTTCCATTCTTGCAACTAGTGCGAAAGTCTCCTCATAATCTCTCCCATATTGCTGCTTGTACCCTTTGACAACCAACCTTGCCTTATGTCTTTCAATTTTCCCTTCAGCATTGCTCTTGGTCTTGTAAACCCATTTGACTCCAATGACTTCTTTACCTTTTGGTAGCTCAACCAAATCCCATGTTTTGTTTCTCTCTATGGCATTCATCTCCTCATCCATAGCTTCTATCCATTTCTTATCTTTAATTGCATCTTCGAAATGAATAGGATCATCAACATGACAATACAAGGCAAATAAGGAATTCATTCCTTCATCATAAATGTCACTTAGATTTCTAAATTTCTTACCTCTTTCATTTGGTGTGCAAGTGCTTGAAGACGCACTTGAATTTCCTCCTTGTGGTGTGCTTGAAGAAGCACTTTCATTTATCCTCAATGGTGTCCCTTGCTGTCCTTGTGTTGGCACTGTTGTTTGGGGATGCATTTCAGCCACCTCCTCATCATCTTCATCATGAGACAAACAGTTTGTAACATTCACTGTTTTCTTTATGCTTCCATCCCAATCTTCCTCCTCAATGAACTGAATGTCTCTGCTGACAAAAAACTTCTTGGTAGATGGGATATACAACCTGTAAGCTTTGGATTCCTCACTGTATCCAATGAAAATACATTTCTCCCCTTTGTTGTCCAACTTCCTCCTTAGCTGATCTAGTATGTGTGCATAGGCCACACATCCAAAAACTTTCAAGTGGGTGACACCTTGCTTTCTCCCACTCCATGCTTCTTCCGGCACTTTGTTCAACACTGCTTTTGTAGGACACCTGTTCAAAATATACACTGCACAATTTACAGCTTCAGCCCAATAATCATTTGGCAAATGCTTTGCCTTCAGCATGCTCCTCGCCATATCCATGATGGTCCTATTCTTCCTTTCAGCAACTCCATTTTGCTGTGGGGTGTACTTAGATGTAAACTGTTTGTGAATTCCATTTTCTCTACAAAATCGTAGGAATTCCTTGGAGATATACTCACCTCCTCTGTCAGTTCTCAAAACTTTTATATGCAGCCCGCTTTGGTTCTCCACAAGTGCTTTGAAATTTCGGAATTTTTCAAACACTTCACTTTTGTTTTTAAGAAAATATACCCAAGTTTTTCTTGTAAAGTCATCAATAAATGTTAGGAAATATTGGCTACTTGCTAATGATGGAGCTTGCATCGGTCCACATAAATATGATTGGATGATCTCTAAGGGTGCCTTTGCCCTTATGCTTTTACCTGATGGAAAACTTTCTCTATGTTGTTTCCCCAAAATGCAACCTTCACAAAGGCTGTCTGGTTTCTCTATCAATGGTAATCCTCTTACCATTCCTTTTCTGCTTAACAAGTTTAGACCTCCAAAATTGAGATGTCCAAATATCAAGTTCCACAACCAATTTTCATCCTTTGGCACGCTTTGGAAAGCCTCTTGGGTGACTGCTGCAATTTCTCCTTTGTTTTTCAAATCTGCCCTTATTCTAAGAGGGAACATCTTGTTCCTCGTCATCTTTACTTCGGCAATGCATCTTTTGCTGGGTGCTATATCCATGATGGTGCACACATCATTCACAAAGAAAACATTGTAACCCTTTTGAACAAGTTGTCCAATACTCAAGAGGTTACATCTCATTCCAGGGACATAGTAGACATCTGCTATGGTTTTCTTCTCACCCTTCTTTGTAAATATTTTTACCTCTCCTTTTCCCATAACAGAAATTTTGCTATCAGTTCCTAGTGTGACTTCTGATTTCACATTTTTATCTAGGGCAGAAAAGAGGGCTAAGTTTCCTGTCATATGGTTGCTGCAACCTGAGTCTAAAAACCATATGTCTTCATTGTTTGTTTCAGCCATGTTACAAGCTAACAACACATTATCTTGGCTGATGTTTTCTCTAGTGACATTTGCATTTGGTCTATTACTTATATCATGCTGCTTCTTCCTACATTCACTGGCATAATGCCCATATTTTTTACAGTAATAACATTGGACATTGGATTTTTCATACCTTTGTCCTTGAGCATGATGTTGTCCTCTTTGTTGGCTGCTGCCTTGGCTTTGGTTCTGATTTGGATTGCTGCCTCTTCCTTGAGCATTTGCTGGACTGTTCCTTCCACCTCTGTTCTGGCTTCTGCCTCTTCCTCTCTTGTTTCCTCTGCCTTGACCTCTTCCTCTTCCAAAGGACATCTGGGTTTTAAAGGCTTGCTCTAGAGATGAGTTTTCATTTCTACTCAACCTCTGCTCATGTGTTATCAGTGATGCATGAAGCTCATCAACTGAAAAGTTTGAGAGATCCTTTGTCTCTTCTATGGTGGTGACAATCACATCAAACTTTGAGGGTAGGACCCTCAACAGTTTCTCCACAATCCTCCTTTCTTCAAGGGTTTCTCCATGAGTCCTTATCTGTGTGACCAGACCAATTACATGTGTGAAAAATGAGTCAATGGTGTCTGACTCCTTCATGCTCAGATTTTCAAAATCTCTCCTCAGCAACTGTAGTTTTGCTGTCTTTACTTTCTCCATGCCTTGATAGGCTGTTTTGAGGGTTTGCCATGCTTCATTGGATGTCTTAGCTGCTGCTATCCTTGGAAACACACTTTGGTCCACTGCTTGATACAACAATATAATGGATTTTGCATCCTTCTTCCTATTGCTCTTCAACAGATCTCTCTCTCCCTGAGTTAAGTTGTTAAATTGATTTTCATCTGCTGGTTCTTCAAACCCATATTCAACTAATTCCCATAAATCTTGAGAGATAAATAAAGCTCTCATGGTTATTGACCAGTAGTCATAGTTCTTCCCATTAAATTGTGGGAACTGGGTGTTAAACATACCCATGCTAGTGCTGGTGCTAGCCATTCCTTGCATCCTCAACTATGCTTCAATTTCTTGACTGTGTATTTTAAAACACTGACTGTTTCAACAGTAACAAAAATAAAAATTTGAGGAATACCTGAATCTTTTGCCTGAGACTTCACTTTGCTGGAGAAGATTTACTGCTGCAACAAAAGACTCCTCCCTTCAGCTTCTTGAACACCTTCAAAGAGCCTAAGCCTGCTCTGATACCACTGTTGGGGATTTTTCTGGTAAAATCCCAAAAACAAAACAAAAAAACTCTACACACAGAGGCAATGCTCTGTTTCTTTCACTCCACAAGATCCTTTGCACAGGGAAGCTTTTAAAAAAAATAATTCTTGAGAACAGAGTATTACATACCCAGAAAAAGATTTCTATTCATTAAAACAAAATTCCTGCTACATATTCATCCTCTTTGCTGAGAGGGATTCACCAAAAAAATACATTCAACAAAACGCTGTCTCCACCTGAGAATTTACACTGTTGGTGTGTAAAAACCCATTTACATTTACTGTTGTGAAAAGATTTTACATAAACTGCTGTAAAAATCCTTTTTCACTTACTGGTGTAAAAGTCTTCTTTTACATACTGCTGTAAAAATAAATTTACATATGCATCTCCAAAAGAAATTATATGTTCATACTCCCCACACTGCTGTGCATATCCTCCTTTCAAAAATCAACAACACAAAAAAAATTTCATGCTGTTCCCTTGTTCTTTCACTGCCGCGAGCTTCCGGTTCATCCCATGTGCAAATGTATTACCACATAGAGCACATCTTCATTTGGCTCGTTATATCAAAAATGAACACACAAACAAAACATATACAAAAGGATTTTTTTAAACATACGTTGGCTTGCCCATACCTCCAGCATAAAAAAAACATTAAAATTAAAACTCTTATCTACTTTCTACGGGCATAATTAATGCATTGAATTAATATCGGCGGTCAACCAAACTCGTTTTTACTCCACGCAAGTATTTAATGTTGGCTCATATGCAGGTTTAAAACAATCAACGACGGAGAACGATGAAGCGGATCGGACGACGGTGGAGGATTTCGGGAGGCATTTTTATGCTGAACTTTAGGCTCCGAAATGTCAGTTCTGTTGACGTATATAGAGGACCACGTGGCTGAGGATAATTGGATCGGGCTCGATTATACGGAAACTGCTTACTGACCAAAGGTGGTCCGATATGCTTTGGTGGTTTTGCTGAAGCGGTTTTGGCAAATTAAATGTTGCACGTTTATTTCCTTAATGTTGCTGCATGGGTCCACTGATGTGCGGTTGAAATTACATTTTCAACAGGACGGGAAATAATACAAATTTCAGATAGCCAAAACCAGAAATGATGGACCATGGATGGTTGGAAGATAGGGAACTTAAGACATGCAATTTGTGAAATTTTTACAGAAAAGCATGAATCCTCTAAATTTTGTGAAGACGAAAACTAAATCCTGATAGGAAAAAAACTCAGAGGATAGACACAAACGGAATAAAAGGCCAATTTGTGGAATGCAAACACTATGGTATACAATTTTGACTAGAAGAAGCAAAATAGTATGGTAAAACCGTCATACCTTACACCAAGACGTCCATACAAATTATGTTCTTCCAATCCTATCCTCGGAGGCATGACGTAGCAACCCGTCCAGTTCTCATGTTTTCACCCGCCACGTTTCCGTCTTTACATCAAGTTGCCCGGCCTGTACCAAGATTTCGCGCCGCACCCTTTTCCCCGTTCTAAGCAGAGACGAGTATATTTCCAAAAATTCACAGAAATAGATCTCTTTCTGATGGATAGGTAAAAAACCCTGCACAAATTAAAAGATAAAGGGAAAGCCTTGCCGCTTGATTTCCATAGAAAAGCTATTCTCTGAGATCTAAAGAATCCCCTCCCATCCTTACCACCATCAAATGAGGGCTTTAAGAGAGCACACCTCGTCGAGGACACTGATACAGCTCAGTGGCGAAGCTCTAATCAACCATTTCAAACCCAGAACGAGCAACTTTTGAGGAAATCAGCTTTTGGTGCTCTTTACTCCTCTCGGCATGCTAGGATGAGACGTGAAATTCCACAATGAACCACGAACTATACTTGTTGATTCGAAATGCGTCGACAAATGATTTATCTTGTAATTTACGCCGAAAAATTTCTCTTAAACAATTTATTTGTTTGTAATATTCTGCCTCGTTCATTTCTATTATGGTTATTTGTTTCGATGTGGAACACACCAGCAGGCTCATCAAGACAATACCAAATGCAGAAAAAAAGATGTTGCATCGAGATTTAATACCCACATGGCATTTTTGGTCGCTGGCATTTCCAACATTTGTGATTGCATCGTAATATTTGAGTGGTGGAGATTAGCGAGAGGGGATTATGGTAATTAAAGTATGATTGATTATTATTATTACTGGTATAGATAAAAATTATGATTAATTATTTTAAGTATATTTGAATTATAATTAAAAGATTATATTATTATTAACTTATAATAAATTATAATTTTTTTACCATTAATTAAAATGAATTATAATTTACTAAACATTTTAGTTTAAATTTTGAACGTAGTGATTTAAAAATAGTTCTACGACAAGTTTTAAGCATTATCTTTCTCCTATAACCCGTCAAAGGAGTGGTTGCCGGATGAATAGTGTGTACGAAGGTTCGGATGCCTAGTCATTCGACCGCATACTTTATCCCATTGCTCATCTTTGATCAAGTCAGGGTGTACCTACATGGCGGTCTCATATGGAAGTGTGAACGGATTAATTATGCATATCATCAATAAATAAATAAATTGAAGTTTTTTTTAATATAAAATATGCGCTTAACTCTTTAATAATTTCAATCTTATGCCCTTCAACGGATTAAAACAGATATTTGCTATGTTTGGTTTATGTAAACCTTTACTTGTTTTAAAAATTCCTTAATGCATAATTTAATTTTTAACTTTAGTAGTTTTATTTTTCTTAAGTGTTTAAATTTAGAAATTTTTAGTTGGGTTATAAAAAAAATAGTGGAATGAAATTATGCATTTTAAATCTTCATATTCTATGATGAACAATTGTCACAATCACTAGATACCTTGAGAATTGGAGATAATTTATAAGAAATTATGTCTAAGCATTGAGAGTTTCAATTTAAGATTTCTAAATTTTCATGTTTTTTTAAATGCAATAAGGTTTTTTTTTTCTTTGTTATTATCTATTAGATTTTTATGTTACAGAAAATAATGCAAAACATTAGTTTGAAATATATTTTTTTTACATTTTGTTATAAATAGAAGGAAGGATCTGATCATAGCATGTTTTTACCACATTTAATATTTATAGGTGTTTGTTCTCTAGAATCTAATAATATAGAAATAAATCATAACATAATTCTATAACATATAACATGATCTTAAGAGATCCACAATGTTCATTTACTGTAAGTTTAGTCTTTTAATTTTTAAAAGGTTTAAATACTATGTATTCAATCTTATTAATTGGGTTGAGGGACACTCTCCAACAAGCTTTGTATGTAAGAGATGTTGTTGTGTCCTATGTTATGTAAACATTTTGACTCAAAATAAAATAAAAATTTGAAGTTAATTTTCTTTTTAATCAATTTTTGTTGGGTAGTTAAGGTAAATTTGAAATAAAAATAAAAATAACCCTATGTTAGAATAAAAATTCTATGTTATTATTTTTTAATTGATTTTTGTTGGGTAGTTAGGTAAACTTTACTAGGTCAAGTTATGTGGTTTTCGAATTCAAAGTTTATGAGAACCCCACGTATTGCCCACGATATTCATGTGGAATATAAACTATTTAAAGGGGGGAATTAAACTAGTCTAGATCCATATTAACTCTAACTCTACCAAAAGGGATCAAATCTTTCTGCATCTTAAGGTATTAATATATTTCTCATTATCCAAAACAATGTTAAAATATATATGGTAAAATGCATACTTTATCTTTAGATCCAATAGTATATATTAGATTATGTAAATCACAACATAAACCATGTTAATTACTCTATTCTAGAGTTTTGTTTTTTATAATTTTTACCATGTTAGTCATCTTATATGTCCCACAATATTTCTGTAGCCATATCTCATATATACAATTTCATGATATATAATGCAACTCACAATATGACCAGACAAATGAGATATAATTAAACGAATGGAATAATTTCCCTTGCCCTGCTGCTATTATTATTTCCCTTCTAAATGGCACCGCATCTCTAAAGATGCCTACTCCTTTCACAAGTGGCTAGTGACCACAAAAGTTGCGAAGAAAGTTGAGGGTCCTTTCATCCAAAACTAGAGACACATTATTTTTCACGGCATTTTTATTCAACACTAGAATAAGGGTAAGAGTGTATTATAATATTTTCACTAGTCTTTTATTGACTAAATAAGCTTCCATTTTAAAATCCCAAACTCTCTACGAATTGATCTTCTCATTTAATTTAAGATCATTAAAAACAACTATCACAGTAAGCCTTACACAAGTCCATGGTATTCAATCTATGTTTTTACTAGAAAATTCCACCACCCGTAGAATAATCATTAATGTGACATATAAGATATTTCAACATATCCAAATCTAAATTCCCCTGCTTCATAGTCGTTTACTTCTCAGACTCGAGATTTGTTATTATGACTTCCTCCATGAAGAATGACAAATATACTATCTGAAAGATAATCCTACTATTCTAATGGAAAATCTACTATATCTTAAATAAGAATAATGATAATCTACTATCAACAGAATTAAAAACCACCCTCGTATATAAAATAGAACTGACTACAATTTTTTTTTTTTAGATTGGGACACATTTGCAACGAGGAGGAATGGTATGGGACTGGTATATCTAAGCTTCATATAAACTGCTATGTTAAAATTTTTGTCTTATCCTATGCCCATAGATGAAGGGAACTTGGAGAACAGTTCAAGTAGGTATACCAGAACACAGAGAAGGCACACTTATTTGTCAGGGAGGATTTGATTGTGAGAATAATGCAGAAATAGAATTAGTTGTGAATTGGTTGAACAGAATTAGTTGTGAGTGGTTAGGAATTGGTTGCCAGAATTAGTTGTGAGTTTCCTATATAAGTGTGATGTAATTGAGCAAATTTTTTAAATGAAGTTGTGTGAGCTTTGTCTCACGTTTTGCTGGTGTTTCTGCCTGTGTCTTTGTTATAGTTTTTGTTGTAATTTGTAATTTGGTATCAGAGCCATCCTTCTGTCTGCGCCTCTCTCCTCTTCACGGGCAGTGAATGACTCTGCCATTAGAGTGTGCGCAGTGACAGTATGTTGTGTGGATCGGCTGAGTGAATAAGGTATTGGAATCGGCAGAACTACTGTATCGTAAGCCCTGCATACTTTCTTGATCTTTACTTTCTTGATCTTAATAGCAAGAAGATACTTCTTGTTCTTGCTCTCGTATGTCCTCGGCTGAACTGAGTTTTGAAAATAGTTTTTTGTTTAACACGGTGGCAGCGGATTATCAGTTTTTTTTTTAAAACAGTGGCAGCATATTATTAAAGGTGTTTTTGTGATGCATTTTTAAGATCGTGTGCAGCGTTTTATGTATTAACCAGTTTTCCTGGAGCAAGTTTGCAAGTTTTGTTTGAAGTTTTTTTTTGAATTTGGTCATTGGTGGAGAAATGGCTAATCCCCTTGCAGATTCATATTTAAATGAGTCTACAAAACTTGATGGAGACAATTATGTCAATTGGAAATTTAAGATCATAACAGTACTGGAGGCATACAATCTCTGGCCGATTGTCAAAGGTGACGAGACCAAACCTCAACCTCCTACTGCCACTCAAGATTGGGAGAAGCGTGAAATGAAAGCAAGGGTGCTGCTACGCATGTCAGTGAAGGACAATATTATTCCTCACATTCGGGACTGTGAAACTTCAAAGGCGACATGGGACACTCTCAAAGGTTTGTATGAGACTACTAATGCAAACCGTATTTTATTTTAAAAAACAAAGCTGCTATCTATCAAAATGGATGCCAATGAAAGCATTAGTAACTTTCTTTCCCGAATTAAAGATTTCAGTGATAAGCTTGGTGATATTGGTGAAAAGGTTTCTAGTACAAGCTTGGTAACTGTTGCTTTAAAGGGGTTAGTCCCAGACTATAAAGTCTTTATTTCAGCTCTCTCAGCTAGACCGACACCTCCTACATTTGAAGAATTGGCTGGAATTCTTCTTCAAGAAGAAGAGCGCATGAAAACTTTTGAACTGGAGTCAAATGGTTCTGATTTGGCTTTGACTGCAAGAGGCAAAAGACCATTCCGAGGGAGACCATGGGACAGGAACAGAGGCCGTTTTCAAGCAAAGCAAAAAGGTATGACACCTCCTGATTCTTATGTTAAAAGGAACATTGAATGTGATTATTGTGGAAAACCTGGACATCTGGCTAAAGATTGCTATAGGAGAAAGAATAATGAATCAAATCAAAGACATAGCAGGCATAATGGAAATTACATAAACAGAGACACCTCAGTGAATGATGGATTTAAAAATCTTAAGTTATTTCTTTCTGATGCTGCATTGTCTGCTGAAACTGATGATGAGAATGCTTGGTTTATAGATTCTGGTGCATCGGCACACATGACTTGTAATAAAGAATGGTATGATAAATATTATGAGAAATCTGATGGTACACACATTTACCTAGGAGATGACAGGTCACTTAGAGTTCAAGGCTATGGCATAATAAATGTGTACTTACCTAATGGACAAATGCGACAGATTCATAATGTGATGTATGTACCTGCTCTCAAAAAGAATTTGCTATCTGTTTCCACTATCACTGATAATCATTTAAAAGTAGAATTTGGTAAATTGGGGTGTATAGTGAAAGATGTTCAGGACCACTACAGGGTTGTTTCTACAGGTACCAGGGTTGGAGGATTATACAGATTGGATGTGACAGTGAAGCGCCATGTTGCATTGACATCCAACGAGACATCGACAGCAGAATTATGGCATCACAGGTATGGGCACTTAAATTACAATGATTTATCGTTGTTACAAAGGAAATCAATGGTTGGAGGTCTTCCTGTTATAACGTGTGAACATTTACCATGTGAAGCTTGTGCACTTGGTAAGCAGCATAGAGAAGAGTTTCCTGTTCATATTGAGAAACGAAAATATGATATACTTGAATTAATTCACACTGATGTATGTGGCCCTATGCAAACTAGGTCTCTTGGTGGTGCTTCATACTTTGTTATTTTTATTGATGATAGATCTAGGTATACCTGGGGCTATTTCATTAGAAGGAAAAGTGACATATTTGAGTATTTTAAAGAGTTTCGAAATATGGTTGAAAAACAAACCGGAAAGTGCATTAAAATACTCGGATCTGATCAAGGGGGTGAATATAAATCAAAAGCATTTAACACCTATTGTAAATCTAATGGAATTCAACAACAGTTCACAGTGCCACATACCCCTCAGCAAAATGGGGTTGCTGAGCGATGGAATAGAACCTTGGTGGAATCTGCTTGTAGTATGCTGCAAGGTAAGAACATCTCTAATGGTTTCTGGGCAGAAGCCATTAACACTGCTGTTTATCTGAAGAATCGATGTCCCACTAAGCAATTAGTTTTTCAAACTCCTTTTGAGGCTCTTCATGGTTATAAACCTGATGTGAGTCATTTCAAAGTCTTTGGATGTACTGCTTTTGCTCATATTCCTAAGGCTAACAGAAGAAAACTTGATGCCAAGTCCATCAAGTGTGTTTTCATTGGATATTGTACGGATCAGAAAGCCTATAAATTGTTTGATCCAAGTTCCCATAAACTATTTGCAAGTCGTGATGTATTGTTTCATGAGCAGACTGATCAAAGTAATACAAAGAATGATACATGGCATATATCTAATGATGCACATATCAAGCTTGATACTTTGATTAAGCAGGAACAGGAACCAGTCCAGGTACAGGTACAGGATCAGGATGATAGCAGCAGTACGAGCACAACTAGCAGCAGTGAGTCATCACAAGGGGGTGATTCACCTCAAAGCCGACGAATCATGGATGGAACACCCACAGGTATTGAAGCACCAAGAAGGTCGTCCCGACAGACTCAGCTTCCTGCAAGGTATAGAGACTATGCCTTAATGACTAATATAATGAATGTTGAAGAACCAATTGATTATGAACAGGCTAAACAACATGAACCATGGATTAATGCTATGAATGATGAGTATGCTTCTCTTATGAAAAATCAAACATGGGAATTAGTGGAACTTCCTGAAAATAAAGTTCCAATTGGAAGCAAATGGTTGTACAAATCGAAATTTAACGCAGATGGTACCCTTGATAAATTTAAGGCAAGATTAGTAGCAAAAGGATATGCTCAAAAGGAGGGAATTGATTATGAAGACACTTTTGCACCAGTAGCTAAGTTGAATACAATTAGATTACTGATTGCCTTAGCCACAAAACATAATTGGAATATACATCAATTGGATGTCAAATCTGCTTTTCTAAATGGTGATTTAAAAGAAGAAGTTTATTTGGTTCAACCTGAAGGGTTTGTCAAACAGGGACAGGAGCATCTGGTTTGCAGGTTAAGAAAGGCATTGTATGGTTTGAAACAGGCACCAAGATCATGGTATGTAAAGATTGATACCTTCTTTCTTCAGAATGGATTTGTAAAAAGCAAAAATGATCCTAACTTGTATGTTAAGAAAGATGAAAAAGGAAATGTTGCTTTAATATCTTTGTATGTGGATGATCTCATTATAACAGGCAGTGCTCACAAGTTAATTGAAGAAATTAAAGTTCAGTTGTCACAGGAATTTGAAATGAAAGATTTGGGTGAAATGCATTACTGTTTAGGAATTGAGGTATGGAGAGAATCTAGTATAAATTTGATCACTCAAAGCAAATATACAAAGGAGATTCTTAAAAAGTTCAATATGACAGATTGCAAAGCTATGTCAACTCCCTTAGAACAGAATGCAAAGTTGTACAAAGAAGATGGATCGAAAGAGGCAGATGGAACATTATATCGTCAGTTAGTGGGAAGTTTGAACTATCTCACCACTACCAGACCAGATATTGCATACTCAGTCAGTATCCTTAGTCAATTCATGGCTAAGTCTTCAGGCAATCACTGGAATGCTGCAAAGAAAGTTCTCCGATACTTAAAGGGAACAATGAATCTTGGTATTATGTATACTGATGAATCTGATGTTGCACTGACAAGTTTTTCTGATTCAGATTGGGCAGGAAATCCAGATGACAGACGATCTACCTCTGGCTATGCATTTCATATTGGATCAGGGGTCATATCTTGGAGTAGTAAGAAACAGCCAACTGTTTCTTTATCATCAACAGAATCAGAGTACAAAGCTTTGACCAATGCCACCTGTGAAGCTATTTGGTTGCGGAGAATTCTTGCAGATCTTGAAGAAGCGCAAAGTGGTGCAACATGTATCAATTGTGATAATCAGAGTGCTATCAAATTAGCACATAATCCAGTTTACCATGCTAGAACAAAACACATTGAGTTACAGTACCACTTTGTACGTGAGAAAATTGAGTCAAATGAAATTGGATTGATATTTTGTAACACCAAGGATAATGTGGCTGATATATTTACTAAGCCCCTTGGTAAAATCAAATTTGAAGTTTTTAGAAGTCAGTTAGGTATTGTAGAAAATCCATTTCTCCATTAAGGGAGGATGTGAGAATAATGCAGAAATAGAATTAGTTGTGAATTGGTTGAACAGAATTAGTTGTGAGTGGTTAGGAATTGGTTGCCAGAATTAGTTGTGAGTTTCCTATATAAGTGTGATGTAATTGAGCAAATTTTTTAAATGAAGTTGTGTGAGCTTTGTCTCACGTTTTGCTGGTGTTTCTGCCTGTGTCTTTGTTATAGTTTTTGTTGTAATTTGTAATTTTGATTTGTGAAGATTGATGCAAACCAGCACAAGGATGCTGCCACATGTGCTCTCTAGAATGGTCTTCATCATCATGGCGGCAAGAAGAGGGTGCGCTTTTCATCAGTGCCTTCAATACAAATGTCAAAATCCTTGTGTATTGAAGGAACTTACTTTAGGCACTCTCTTGTAGCTTACACCTAGCGGAAAGGCACATGTTAGGGGTTACTCTTGTAGATCTTTTTCGAGAGATATATGTAACAACAGAAGAAGAGATTTTTCCTTTGGCACTTTCGGGTAGCTACCAAGAAACTTATAAGCAAGAGGTCATTACCTACAGTGAGCCACTTTTCCCACAACTTCTTCATTGTTGCCGCCTTTATACTTTGAAGTCAATGTTGCATTTGTTGTCTCATGCATCATCAGGACTTTGCATGACAGCATGTGATGTACATATGGTGATGGAGAAGTGGCACCTTTGTCTGATCTGTTCTTTGCACATCAAAGGTTTATACAAGCTTGAGTGGAGGTGTGCATACACTCCCAGTGCTAGTTAAAGTTGTTTGTTGTTTGCAGCAGGTGCATTAGAGAAAGTGATTGACATACATTTGGGTTGTAAACTTAAGTCTTATCTAGTGAAACTTTCAGTTGCATTGCATAGGTGGAGGGCACAACACCGAATAAATTTATACCTTATCCATTAAACGAAGCATGAAGAAGGGAAGTTTAAGTTCTATTTTAAATATTTTCCAAGTATATTAGTTCTGCTATAATGTCTTTGTTCTAGTAGCATAAAACCCTCCAGATTGTGAGTTTAAACCTGTAAAGACACTCAACATACATCAATATACTGGGGATAGTTATAGTTAGCGAGGTTAAGAAGCACACAAATTTTAGTTACAGCTATTTTCTCTTCGTAAGAAAGCTACCAATTACAGACCTGTTCCTACTACCTGGGATACTAAAAAAAAAAACTCTTTCTCCTTCAGGAACTCATAAAATAAATAAAGATGCGTAATATGATGCAGTCCATAATCTGGATAAGATTCTCCAACTATGCTATTTGTCCTATGCTATAGATATTCAATAATTTGGTTTATACAAGCTTGAGTGGAGGTGTGCATACACTCCCAGTGCTAGTTAAAGTTGTTTGTTGTTTGCAGCAGGTGCATTAGAGAAAGTGATTGACATACATTTGGGTTGTAAACTTAAGTCTTATCTAGTGAAACTTTCAGTTGCATTGCACAGGTGGAGGGCACAACACCGAATAACTTTATACCTTATCCATTAAACGAAGCATGCAGAAGGGAAGTTTAAGTTCTATTTTAAATATTTTCCAAGTATGTTGGTTCTGCTATAATGTCTCTGTTCTAGTAGCATAAAACCCTCCAGATTGTGATTTTAAACCTGTAAAGACACTCAACATACAACAATATACTGGGGACAGTTACAGTTAGCGAGGTTAAGAAGCACAAAAAAATTTCAGTTACAACTATTTTCTCTTCGTAAGAAAGCTACCAATTACATACCTGTTCCTACTACCTGGAATACTAAAAAAAAACTCTTTCTCCTTCAGGAACTCGTAAAATAAATAAAGATGCGTAATATGATGCAGTCCATAATCTGGATAAGATTCTCCAACTGCACTATCTGTCCTATGCTACAGATATTCAATAATTTTCTTTTGAAAAACAAGGCTTGCTATAATCATCGATCATTTCCTACAAATCTATCAGTTGCGCATGGAGGAAAACACCAGAAACATATCCTGGCAGCTAAACGAAAGCTCAAGACATATCTTATCTACCTCGACAGCTAAGCGAAAGTATTTTTGGCATAAATTGGTGGGCAAGCAATCTCTAAAATATCTCATAGCTGCTGGGCATGGGAATGCATCATCCTCCCCAATGCTTTAAAATATGAACCTTGAGACTTTGACTAAATTCACGCACTTACGTAATCTCTGTATCCTTTATTCCAACTTGAAAAGGATGAATGTCTGTAACATTGAAAACGTGATTAATATCTATAGTTTCAGTCAACTTCAAAAGATAGGCATTGTCATTGATTCGACTGAAAACTGGGCAAAGCCCAATCTTTTTAGGTTTGAGCTTGTTATAATTCTTCTTAGGGTACCTTTCCTTTCCAAAGTGCACTATAGCTCATTCTTATTTCATGAAACACATTCTCTTTCCTGCTTGTTGTTATCCTCTCAGGCAAATCAGGTAGATCTACCTACCCCCTTGGGATTATCTCTATATATAGCTTGGAAAAGAGATGTACCTGTAGATCTGTTAGCACTAGAGTTGTATGCAAATTGAGCTTGTGCCAATTTGATCCCATTGCCTTAGCTTTTAAGAAGCTAGGTTTTGTAACATATTACCCAAGCTTCTATTTACTACCTTTGTTTGACTCTATTTGGGAATGATATACTGAGCTGAATTGTAACTTGCTGTCCAATTTCTTCCACAAGGTCCTCCAAAAGTGACTAAGGAATTTAGTATCTTGGTCACAATCTCTTTGAAAATAAAATTTATTTATTTATTTATTTTTACCATTACTAGTTTTCTTGTGTAGAAGGAAATGAGCCATTTTTAGAAAACTGATCCACAATTACAAAGATAGAGTCATTACCTCTATGAGTTTGTGGCAGCCCCAAGACAATCTCAATCGAAGCATCTGTTTATGGTCTCTCAGGCACAGGTATGGGTGTATATAACCTGATATTTTTCTTCCCTCGTTTAGCAAACGGACAAATTTGACAAGTAGTAACAAATTTACTGGCATTTCACCTTATTTTTGGCCAAAAAATAAAAATTAAAAAATTAAAAAAAAAAACTTCACTTAATAAAGTATAGGTCGGTCTTATCCATTCCAAGTGTACAACTAAACCTCTTGAGTGCAATTTTTGAAATTAGCTCTTACCTTCTAGATCCATTGGGAATGCACAACTGATACCTTTAAATAGGAACTCATCAGCCAATACATAGTCTTCAAATAAGTTATTTCTTGAGGCACTGAGATCCTTATAAACCTTGCTGAAATATGGATTAGCAGTATATTCACCCTTCATTTCTTCAAACCAACTATCTCCATTTCTCATGGTGACTAAGCTATGATGCCTCTGACTTGATGCATTGGCCATGACATTGTTGTTCCACTTTGATGCTTCACAACAAATGTATAGGACTGCAATTGGAGCTTTGGTTACCTTATTTTTTAGTAGTTCAAAACTTATTTTAACTGCTTTGGCCCATGAATACTTTCCCTTTTGTACAATATGTTATAGTGCACTAATGCCATTGAAATTTCTAATGAACTTCTTGTAGAGGTTCACAAATTTATGGCATCTCTTCACTTATGTTATTTTTGGGAGAAGGCCACTCAAGAACAACCTTTACCTTTTCCAGATTTATATTCAATCTACTTGTTGAAATTACGTTTTACCCATTTTTTTTCCTCTTTCAGATTACAACATAATGTCTTTCAGCTTCAAATATGTTTGTCTATTTTAATCTGAACAAGGCACTTTCTCTTTCGAATCATTCATGGAATGAATCCATAACTGTCATGGGGTATCACAGGGGAAGGGGGAAGGTGAACCACTCACCCTATGGTCAATCATAGCATCAAGAAGTACCCGAGGCCCCCAGGAGCTTCCAAAGCTCAATGTTCAACCAGGACCCTCTTAATAAAGTTTAGCCATGTCTTTCAACCTCTTTCTGAACGAAAACTTGACCTTAAAAATCAGTTTCTTCTTATGTAGGATAGACATCGTAAGTAATTCATCACAACTCCCTCTGAGTATTGGGAAAGTAACTTCACCCAAAGCATAACCATCGAGCTATCTCTAATATGCAGCCTCTATTAAAGTCGTCATACTCAGCTAACATGACTTGCTTTCATTGAAAATCATCGGACAAGCAAAGTCATTAGGGATTTTATAGCTCCCTTTGAAGTCTTGTTTTAGATGGTTATTTATACTTCAATCAAGAGTTTCTCATATGAGAGAAACCAGCTTCTAGAAGGCTTCAGGTCCAAGAAAAATTCTTAAGCCTTTCTTCACCTAGGAAGAAGAGATCTTCTTATGGGATTACAATTGCAAGACGACAACCATCAACGTATCAATTTACCCAATGTATCTATACTTAAGGTAACCAAGATGCCAGAATCAAGGTCTTTTGTTCATCGTGCTCAATTGGTCATGCACTTTCTTCAAGGCACCTATGCTGATAGGGATCAATACAAATAACTGTTACAAAGTGCCATCCACTTCTTCTCCTAGCTGATCTTTAAGTATGAAAGCTTCAAGTGAGTTGTGCCCCTTTTCATAAAGGTGCTGACAGATTCTGATAGCTTCTTCATAGTAGATGATCCCCCTTCTTCTTTTATTAAAATAGTCTATCCAAAGTTACATCTATCTTTGTTCACAACTTCGTTTGTGAACAAGATTGTAACACTTTCATCAACATATTATCATGGCAATTGGACTTGTAACGATATCATAAATGATGCTGGACTAGAAAAGGAATATAAATGATGCTAAGTTGCATTTGCTAAGATATCATTCACAGGGAAATACCATACATAGAACAACTGATGTTGCATAGGACTAAACATCTTTACATTGTTCTATCCTTGATAGTTGAAGGACTTTATTCTTTAAAGAAGACCATTCCTTCTTGAGAGTTACAGAATTGAAGCATTTGAACAGGAGGATTGATTTTGGAATAAGATGCTTTCACTTCTTTATGCCTATAGCTGCTATAAGACAGAAAATCTCCATAAGATGGCTCATCTGATATTGGGCAGATTATGTCAATGGACAGAAACATATATCATCACCATTTGTCCTAGTACAATGTACAGATGTAATAAACCTTTTTGAGCTACTGTCTGAGACTGAAGGACAAGGTGATGAGATCTAACTAATGATCCATTGTCCTAATTATGCTAGAAACATCAAGAGAACTGTGCCTCTTTCTTCATTTGAACGACAAGGATTTTGAAGAGAAGCTAGAAGTTCAATAGAAGGATAGGTAACTTTGATTATAATGACTTGCCAAAATACTATAACAGCCTCTGGACTGCAAGGATGTCATACACATACCAATACACTGTTTGTATGTATGATGCTGATATAAGTCTAAATCCAAACATGATGCTATCCCTACTTCATGCAAAAGTCAAACCTCATGTGACCTGAAGTTCTGATGTAACTAGAAATGCCTGAGGATGACCTCCTTTGATGCTTGATCTGTCATGATGAAGATGATGTGACTCTTACATTGCTTCAGATCTTTTGATATTTTTCTGCTAACGAGTTTTGTCATGTCATTTATCAGAAGCAGAATTCAAAATAAGTACATTGCAGAAGACATGAATGCATTTCTTAATGACTCAAAAAGCCATTCTTGCAGTATATTTTATCTCTTTTGAAAGTCATAGATCACTGTAGATCGGCATAAAAGTTTGGTATGAAATGTCTCATGTTGTTATTAATGCTTGTTTGCAGGCCTTTGAGTATGCCTTCAAATCAAACTCAGAAGTGTACCAGACAGGAGTCTCAGTGAAGGCTGATCTTGTCTTTAAAAGACAAGAGGTTCCAAGTCGAAAGCAAAGGGAAGCTTCTTGCTCAGCCATAAATTAATTAGACAAACTGCACAAAAGCCAGAAATAAAAGTATAGGCGAATTTATCCTACCCCATCCTTCAACTGCACGTATCTATCTATGGGCAACTTCTCATCATCAAGGATCTCTGTCTTCATCAGAGATTTCGGCAAAAATCCTTCCCTCCATCTATTTCCTTCTTTTGCTATTGGGCTTCTTCCAGTCGGGTCGAGTTGCCCACGAATCTCTTCAAGTCCTTGAAATTGGAATTCCTTCTGTGCCCTTTTGGAAACATCCGATGTGGAAAATACAACATATCTTGAGCAAGGGAATTTGGACTTAAATTAGGGAATAAGCAGGAGTAAAGGAATTTGAATCGACATTATCATAGTAGCGGTTTGAATAGGATCCTTTGATTTCTCACAACATATTAATAGCTATCTAATAACAATTCGTGATTGAATTTGAAAACTATAACGTTTTCAATTTTACACTTAAACTCGTACGGTCTCTATTTCTATGATCAAACTTGCAGGTATATATATGTATATATACAACCTAAAAACTGTGATACTTTGCCACAAGTTCTCATCTTTTATGGCACTATACAAGACTGCAAAATATACCTGAAACAAGGTGACTGTAATTTGATGACGCTCTGGCAAGAGGTCTAATGAACTTTTAATTAACTTGGTTTAGGATTTATGAGAACATGACTGGAGTAGGAATCTCAGCTTCTTTTCTTGGAGGCTTTAAGCTTCGAGTCAAGCCTTCTGAAATATGCTTATGCCATGAACTTGAGGGAGTCTCAGCTTCTTTTGTAGCTTCACTGAGTCTCCCAACTAGGCCTATAAGTTCTTTTAATCAACCCAGAGTCCTTAACAGAAGAGCTACTCCATATTTGCTATGTGAAACCATAAAATCGATCATCCACTGATGTATATGATGCTTCGGATCTCATAGGTGGTTCAGAATTCAGACCTCTTAAATGCTTGAAAATTTTCTTAAATGATGAGACCCTTCGTTAACTTTGTCAATGCCCTGGATTTTGGTCACCCATAAATGTCCACAAAATTCTGAGGTTCGGATTGAGGTAGCTCAGAGGATTTGATTCTCTTCAAGGGTAAACACAGACCTCATCTATTGTGCCTAGAACTACGCTCTCCTTATCAGGATATTTGGTCATCTTTGGGCTCTAGAACTATCCCCTCAGTTTTCTAAAACAGGGTTTTATATGATCTTCAAACTTCTTTATTCTTGATCCACCAAACTGCAGCCTAATCACTGTTTGCAAAAGTCCCCAGAACTGCAAGCTTCTTCATCTAGGAGCTCGGTCCAAATTTCTTGATTTCTATAAAATTATTTATTCTGTCAGGAATTTTACAAGCGCATTTAAGTTGAAGAAAAACACTAGCTCTGTCATATCCCTAGGCACTAAGCCATTGGACTGTTGTTGAAACATTTTGACATTCTAATTTTCTGGATTTTCAACTATTTAGTAAGAAATTTGATTATGGAACAACTATTTAGTGTGCTTTCGGTCCAGATTTTGAACCTGGGTCTGATACCATGTGTAAGAGACCTACCCTAGGGTCTGCTAGCAGATCTACTTTCTTCTCAAATTAAATGCGATCAGAGGCGATAACTTACTTACTTACACGGCTTTTAAACAAATACAATTTTATCATTTCATTCTAATCAGCATAAATTATGGTGAACATTTCATTCTGATAAAAATTTCAAGAGTAGTCTATGGAGGAATACCTATACCAGTGGCTGATGGAGATACCTTTGTCCTGCTACTCCTGTTGAACGCTCCTCTTGACGGACCCAACTGGATTTACCTCCCAGCCAACTAGGAAATAATCCCTAGCCCAGGAAACCTCCATAGGTTCCCTAGCCCTCCGAGCCCAAGTTCAACCAGATGTAATGTGTGTGTGTCGAGGATGAATGATTCAGGCCAAGATAACAATACCTCCCTCCTCTCAACAACCCAAGAAACCTCCACAGGTTCCTAAGGTCTCCAAAAACACAACAAGTCCAAACAATCACAACCAACCCCACAATCATAAGCAAGATCCCACCCCCCTTTTCTCCCTTCCCCCTTCCCTTCTCCATCTCAACCACCTCCCATTAATGTCATTAACTTCTCATCCATCCTTACAATTGACTTCTCTCCTCCCAAGTAAAGCTGGGAATACATTTGGAAATGTGACATGAATATAAAATTGGGAATTTAATGGGAAAGGACCATGTCTTCTCCCAAATAAATATGAAAAGTACATTTGGGAATGTGAGATGAATATATATATTGATAATTAAATGGAGAGGACTATTTCTTCTCCCAAGTAAATGTGAGGGTACAATGGGGAATGTGAGATGTAATTACATGGAGAGGACCATGTTTTCACCCTACTAAATGTGAGGGTACATTGGGGAATGTGAAATGAACATATATATTGATAATGAGTTGGAGAGGACCATGTCTTCTCCCAAGTAAATGTGAGGGTACATTGTGGAATGTGAGATGCAATTACATGGAGAGGACCATGTCTTCTCCCTAGTAAATGTGAGGGTACATTGGGGAATGTGATATGAATACATATATTATTTGAAATAATGGAAGGAGACCATATCCTACCTAATATTCAATTTGAGAAGGTAAGTGGGGAATTTGAATAATGGAAATCGTGAATTTTATATTAGACCAATATTTCTCAATATTTTCAGATAATGTAAACATTAACAAAATTTGCAGGATAAGATTTAAGTGGGGCACTTCCGACCTCCCGGTCGAAATTGCCCAACCTTCATGATCAGTCACACAGGTTTGTTGCAAGTCAGTTCTCAAGTTCATTTTGGTTTTCGACTAACAGATTGCTTGCCATTAGTGTTTCCATGTCTCCAGGTATTGCAGGTGTTCATCTGCCTCTAAGCAGTGTAGGTGCAATGGTTTCCAAGAGGGCAGAGTCAAAGAAACCACTGAGAGCACACCTGGAGATGCAATCGATCAAATGTCTATGAGCTTGCCTACTCATGAAGACATCAAGTTGTTCGTAGACAAAAACATCAAGATATCACAGTGAGAAGCATCATGAACAGTACCAGAAGGTAGCATATCGAACGCAGCGAATGCAATGAATTTAGCGAATGCAATGAATGCAAGAGGAAGGTTGTTGACAACAAAAAGGCAGAACAAAGTTGCATGATCAAGCAGAACCACTAATGATGAAAGCAACTTTGGAGACTCAGGCTATGAGGTGACGACATGACATGAATACCGAGCAAAGACAAAGAATGGAACAAAGAAGGAGTTTCATGTGCTGAAGCAACAATTCAAGGAAGAACATGAAGCTATATAGATATACGAATGAGAAGCAGAAGAAACAGGAACAAAAGTGGGTGCAACATGCACTCACAGATGAAACAACGCCCATACAAATTGAAGATCCATCCTAGCAGCTGACACAGAGCAGACATGGTGAGAAGTGTTATTAATCACATGCAAGAGATTCAGTAGCATGCATGTCATTGTGCGCAGGCATGCAATCCAACCCATTCAACACACTCACCAAGGCGAAAACAAGAAGCAAGTCCAACTGGAGCTGAACATGTACTTCAGCAAGTTGATCCACATGACCACCAACACACACTTGAAGATCAGCATGGACACTATACATTAGTGTGTTTCCGGCTCAACCACACCCAAGAAGACCATGTGCATGTTAACAGACAAGTTGGATGAAGGATCCGAACCAATGCACCAGTTGCAACGGAGGCAAGAGTTCACTTCAACAAGATGTCACCATGAGGTGCATGCATACCATCATGGATGACCAAGCTTGGCATCAGCTCACCACCTTCACCATCACAAGCATGCCAAAGAGTTGATCTCATTACAATAGACCAAGTGTCAGTGATGTCTTGCATGGCTTGCTCAAGCCATGTTGTCTCACATGAGTACATGTGCATTGTAATGTAACGTCATGTCAAGTGTAAGTCAATTGTCATGTAACAATCATAGAGTAGATGAAGAGTCATGAGGGTAGATGAACTGTCACAAAGGGGAATGTCAAGGGTCACCCCACCCTTTGCTATAAATAGTCCCTCATAACTCATTGTATAGGATTTTGGTCAGCCAAACTTTTGATAAGACTATCTTGGAGAAAGCTTGGACATTATTGTAACACGCCTTGGCTTCTCCATTGCACGGATGTGGCTGTAACGTTCCAATGTTGGGGCTAGCAGGTATACATGGATGTATTGTATGATTGGGACTTACACTTCTTCATATAATAAGAGCCAACACATTTTCATGCATATGTTGTTATTGTAGTTGGACTACTCCAGTTGCTTAGAAATGTATGTTGTTTAACTTACTCAGTTGTGTATGAACTGCTTCGTATGTGATTATATGAATCTTGTTGCAAATGTGTTGTTGGTTTGACCATCACGTGTTCCCTTCTCAGCCGAGTACTGCTACCGGTTTCCAAGGGGCGCACTCATCTCACCCCCTATGTGTCATAACCTCTCATTCACCTTCCTTGACTCATTGCAGCAATCACACCCTTGCTACTAACAGAGTCATCTTACTTGCCTCTGTGCGACATTGCAGTCAAGGCATTACCTTACGAACAACTGCTGGGACTCCTACACCAAACGATCTGAGGTATAATTGGGACATCTTACTGGGGAGATCCCTTGACATGTTGGTGGGTCTAGCACCATCAATAGGTGTCAACCTTGTAGTTTGTGGAAGGATAGGAGAAACAACACTTTCATCTTTGTAGTTGTGAGTGGTAAACTTCCTTGTTGCCATAATTTTTCTTTCAACTTTTCTTACCACCCTGAATGCCTTGTCCAATGAATCAAGTTCCCAAGGGAAAATCTCATGTTGTATGTTATCATTTAAATTACCTATGAAGACATCAATGTTATTATCCTCTGGAATATCATTTATTCAATTTTTGGAAGTCATCAATGTGCTCCACCATTGAACCTCTTTTTTCTTAGATTTATCAATTGGCTAAAGAAGGTGTTGCTCTTTGTATCCTCATAATGTGCTATCATTTCCTATGTAAAAATTGACCAAGTGACAAGTGGTTTATGAGAAAAAAGTCATCGATACCATACAAACTGATTGGGTTTTAAATATAAAGTTGTAATGCACACACTTTATGTGTGTTGCACATTATGGAAATCAAAATATTGTTCCATCTGTAGTGTCCATGTTACCGAATCCTTTCCATCGAACTTCCTCATATCAATATTTGGAATATGGTGGGTCTTCAATCCAATATTAGAGTCTATGAAATCATGATTATCAATTCTTTTTTTCTCATTGTGAGTTTCATCTAATATCTTTTCTCCATTAGGAAGCATTTCTTGTAGAAACTTTATCAAACCTTCTTTCAAAACTTCCATGTTTTCTTTTAAACCATCCTTTGAACCTTCCATGTCCACTTTTAATTCATCCTTAAAAACTTCCATATATGATTTTAAACCATTCTTCAAACCATCCATATTATCTTCCATTTTATTTTTTGGTTACTCTTTGCGAGAGCAAAATTTGTTGCACTTGGTCTCGTAATTTTGATATATCATGTTGCATTTCTTCCTCTTCTTCATGCATCACATTAGAGCTTTCCGGTTGATTGCTAGGTGTTTCCATTTTATTTATTTATGTCATTTTAGAATCAAACAATGATATTTATGCTTCAATATGCCTCTCATATCACTTCAAATTGATTTTTCAAACAAAACTTATGCAAATTTTTAAAAACTACACACCATTTTCTTGCTTTGTAGGAGCTCAATATTGTGTTGAAAATAGCAACAAGAAATGCTAAAAATAGCACTGCTATAAATATAATTTCGAGATACATTCCAATTTTAGTTAGTCACTGAACTAAAATTGAGAATTAAAATTCGAATTTGATCTTAGCAGTTGTTTGTAAAATAATTAATTCATCTTGAGTTAATTAGTTGTAATAAATCAAACATGAAGTCTATATGAAGACATGCAACAGTTTCTCCATTGTTTGAGGAAGTTATCCCTTGCTTAAGGAGATCAAGATGAGTTGTACTTTGAGTTGTAATTAGTTAGCTCAGTTATCTGAGTTAAGTCAAGTTAGATTAGTTCCAATAGTTTGTGGAACTGATTGTGAGTTCAGTTAGTTAATGCATGCATGCATGTAACTAATGCACTTCAGATAACTGAATATTCTCTCATAAATAACTCATGCATGTCAGAGACTCAGTTGAGATCAGGTGATGGGACAGTGTATTATCAGTTGCAGGAATATTCCATGGAGGATATCTCTTGCATGCAGAAGGAATTCATATCTTGGAGAGCAGTTATTTTGAGTTTGATGGTTGTGTGATGAGGCCAATTCACACAGGTGGCAGCATTGTACCCCAAGAGAAATTGCGTAAGGAAATAGGAGGCTTGGAGGGATGGAGGAAGGCATATGTTGTGTCTATTCAGTCTATGAGATGTATTGTTCAATTGTACTAAGAGCTGGATGGCTTGTGAGCTGAAGCTTTGTGTAATATTACAAAGATCGGGGTTTTAGGCTGAGGCTTTCCCCAAAGTATTCTTCTATGTTCATGTGTGATTTCTTTCTCATTCTCAGTTATATGTGTTCTATTTGATCTTGCTCATATTCGATTAAGCTTCCGCAAGTTTATTGTAGAAGTAGATCTTGTATTTTGCTTTAGTATATTGCATAACCTGTTGATCTACAATGGGAAATTCTACATGGTATCAGAGCAAAGGTGATTAAAGCGAAGAACAATATACAAGAAGGGAGAAGTTTGAAGTTTGAAGTTCCTGAATATAGAAATCGAGTTCTTATCACATCTCAATTTCACCAATGGCGTTCAACGGTTTAAGACTCGAGTATGCCCTTGATGGTAGCTCGAATTATATAGCCTGAAAGGATTGCATGGAAGCAGTATTAGAGGATAATGGTCTAAAGGACTTCATTGATCAAGAAGCCCTCAAGCCAACAACAGCTAATGCTATAGAATTGGCGGAATGGAAGAAAAGTGTGGTTAGAGCAAGGAGAATCCTTTTGGAGGGAGTTCGAGACCACATAATCTCGAGTCTCCATGGGAAGGAGACACCATTTTCAATGTGGAAAACATTGAAAGATCTATCTCAGAACAACAGCGATCAGATGAAGATGGCGCTAAAAGACAAGCTTCGGAAAATCAAGTCTGAAAAGGGTGACACGATCTCTACATATCTGAACAAGCTCACCACCTGCAGGGATGAGCTTGGAAGTGTAGGGATCACGACAGTCGATGATGACATGGTGAGTCTAGCTCTCCTCGGTCTTCCTGAGAGCTGGCATAGCGACCAAGACTCGGTAAATGGAAGAGAGAAACTGTCAGATTGGGAACGACTTTGGCCGGATCTGATGTAGGAGGAGATAAGAAGAAGCACCAAAGATGGATCCTCATCAAAGCAAGACGATGACGAAAATCTAACCTTAGCAAGTAAGGCGAGGAAAGGGAAAGGGAAGGCGTCCCATTCCAAATACAATTCTTCCCATGGTGGGAAGAAGTTTGACAAATCAAAAGTTCGATGCTTTTATTTTCATGAGGTGGGCCATTATGCTACAAAATATCCATAGAAGAAATCCAAGAAGGGATCCTCAAGGGATCAGATAGCGAGGCACTAGCCTCACAGTTTGAGTTGGATTTCTCTCTCATCACATGCATGGTTTCATCCATGGTGGGATGTGTTTGGTACCTGGATAGTGGAGCTTCATTCCACATGTTCGGTGACAATAATATTTTCAGTACCTTGGAGGAGAAGGATCTCCAAATGTGGATCGAGATGGGCAATGATGGAAAGTACCATGTTTCAGGTGAAGGTACGGTTATGTTTTAGGGGGAGCATGGATCTCCTCTCACCTTGACTGATGTAAAGTATGTACCAGGTCTGAAGAAGAATCTTGTGTCCGTTGCTATGCTAGAAGATAAAGGCTATGATGTAGTCTTTAGTAAAGGAAAGGTATTCCTGAGGCATATCGGCACTAGACAGACCAAGAGGATTGGGATTCGAGTTAAGAATTTGTACAAGTTGGAGGTAGACGATTACACTGCATTGAGTTCCAAAGCTGAGTTGCTGCAGAGCCAAGATGTTGGCGAGCTATGGCATAGAAGTTTGGGCCACTTGCACCATGGAGCCTTGAAGATCATGCAACAGATTTCTACCAGACTTCCCCAAGGAAAACTAGAGCAGATGGATACATGCAAAGGTTGTACCTTGGGTAAGTATGTGAAATCTTCCTTTCAGGATCGAGATAGTAGAGCTGCAGCAATCCTGGAGCGAGTTCACACAGATGTTTGTGGACCATTCTCTACAGCTTCCACCGCTAAACAAAGGTACTGTGTATTTTTATTGATGATTTTTCTCGTAGATGTTGGATCTACTTTATGCAAAAGAAGGATCAGACCTCCTTGAGGTTTTGTGAGTTTAAAGCCTTAGCAGAGAAAGAATCTGGAAAGAAAATAAAGGTCTTACATAGTGACGATGGTGGAGAGTATGTCACCCAATAGTTTAAGGAATTCTGCGTTGCAAAATGAATTAAATGGGAGTTGATGATAACCGATAACCCACAACAGAATGGGGTGGCCGAAAGGAAGAACAGATCGATTGTGGGAGCAGCTCGAGTGATGTTGCATGACCAAAACTTACCACTTCATTTGTGGGCTGAGGCATGCAATACAACATTATACTTGCAGAACAGAAGCTCACACCGTATACTGGGAATGAAGACACCTATGGAGGCCTTATCCGAGAAGCAACCAGATGTGAGTCACTTCCGGATCTTTAGATCATCGGTTTATTACCATGTGACCAAAGATGCCTGGAAGAAGCTAGATCCAACAGCTGAGTTGGGGATACTTGTGGGGTACACTGATACACCCCACAACTATCGAGTGTTCCTGCCTACCAATCAAAGGACAGTGGTACGCAGAGATCTGAAGTTCGATGAGCAGAAAGCCATACGAGTATCACTTGAGAGGGAACTCAATTTGGATGCAGAGGAGGAACTTTTAGTTCCTAAGGAGGAGGAACCTCAGATTGATGTGGATTAGCCACATGCAGAGGATCCGAGAGTGGAGACATCCACTCACGCTGAGTCTTCTAGAGATGGGCAGAAATGCTCAAGGGAAGCTGACAGGTTGATGTTGGATGTGCAGGAGAATGTGGGACAACCATCTTCTGAGCACATACAGAGGAGGTCGCCTGAGCGGTACACTGGTTACATGGCCCTGCTTGGGGAGTGTGTAGAGTTCGTGCCTTCTTCATTCGAGGAGGCAGTGTAGCAACTAGTCTGGGTTGATGTAATGGTGGAGGAGTACGACTCCATCGTTCAGAACTATGTTTGGGATGTTGTCCCAATACCTCAGGACAAGTCAGTGGTGAGTTCCAGATGGCTTTACAGGGTAAAGCAGGTAGCTGATGGCAGTGTTGAGAAACATAAGGCAAGGTTTTTTGCCCGTGGTTTCCCCTAGGTCGAGGGGATCGACTACGATGAGAATTTTGCTCCTGTAGCAAGGTACTCATCTATCAGATTGATGTTGGCACTATCATCTCAGATGGGTTGGAAGATCCATCAGATGGATGTAAAGACATCGTTCCTCAATGGGAAGATTGAGGAAGAGGTGTACATTGAGCAGCCAAAAGGTTTCGAGACCTTTGATCATGAGTCGCATGTGTACCGAGTCAAGAGGGCTTTGTTTGGTCTGAAGCAAGCACCCCGTGCTTGGTACACCAGGATCGACAGCTATTTCACCAGGTTGGGCTTCACCAAGAGTGAGGCAGATGCGAACCTTTACCACATCATGGTAGAAGGTAAGCTATTGATCATTGTTCTTTATGTCGATGATCTGATTTTGACAGGTTATGATTAGTTGATCTAATCTTGCAAGGAGGACCTTGCAAGAGAGTTTGAGATGAAAGAAATTGGTCTTATGCACTACTTTCTGGGCATGGAAGTGTGGTAGAAGGATGAGGAAGTTTTTGTGTCTCAAGGAAAGTATGCCAATGAAATACTCAGGCGGTTCCACATGGAGAAGTGCAAGCCCATGCAGACTCCTCTAGCTGGTAACTGGAGGAAGGAGAATGCTACTTCAGGTGAGGTAGTAGCTGCTACAATTTATCGGCAGCTTGTGGGTTCACTTATGTATCTAATGAACACATAACCAGACTTATGCTTTGTCGTGAACCAGCTTAGTCAAGCTATGGTTCAGCCTACCAAGCTGTTTTGGAAGGCAGTGAAGCATGTGTTGAGATACCTCAAAGGCACATATCAGTATGGATTGTGGTAGAGATGGACAGAGGGAGTGAAGCTTCAGGGCTTCACAAATGCAGATTAGGCAGGGAGTCCATCGGATCGGAAGAGCACTTTTGGAGGAATCTTCAACCTTGGTTCAACTGCATTTTCCTGGTACAGCAGGAAATAGAGGTCAATTGCACTTAGCTCAGTAGTGGCTGAATACATGGCTGCCAATCAGGCAGCATGTGGGGCCATTTGGATGCGGAAGATTCTAGTGGGATTGTTTGGTCAGAGGATGGATCCAACTGTGATCTACTGCGATAATCAGAGTTGTATCAAACTCTCTCAAAATCCATTTTTTCATGACAGGTCCAAGCACATTGATATCCTGTACCATCATCTTCAAGACTGTGTGGTGAAGAGGATCATGTTGTTGTTGTATGCTTCAATCGAGGAACAGGATGCAGATATTTTGACTAAAGCATTGTCAAAATGCAAGTTCGAGTTCCACAGAGACAAGATTGGGGTTACTGATAATCCCTTTCTTGTTGAGAGGGAGTGTTGAAAATAGCAACAAGAAATGCTAAAAATAGAAGTGCTAAAAATAGCACTGCTATAAATAGCATTTCGGGATACATTCCAATTTTAGTTAGTCGCTGAACTAAAATTGAGAATTAAAATTCGAATTTGATCTTAGCAGTTGTTTGTAAAATAATTAATGAATTCATCTTGAGTTAATTAGTTGTAGGAAATTAAACATGAAGTCTATGTGAAGACATGCAACAGTTTCTCCATTGATTGAGGAAGTTATCCCTTGATTAAGGAAATCGGGATGAGTTGTACTTAGAGTTGTAATTAGTTAGCTCAGTTATCTGAGCTAAGTCCAGTTAGAATAGTTCCAACAGTTTGTGGAACTGATTGTGAGTTCAATTAGTTAATGCATGAATGCATGTAACTGCTACACTTCAAATAAATAAATATTCTCTCATAAATAACTCATGCATGTTAGTTCAGTTGGAGACCCAGTTGAGATCAAGTGATGGGACAATGTACTATCAGTTTCAGGAATATTCCATGGAAGATATCTCTTGCATGTAGAAGGAATTCATTCCTTGGAGATTGCACAGTTACTTTTGAGTTTGATGGTTGTTTGATGAGGCCAATTCACACAGGGGGCAGCATTGGACCCTAAGAGAAATTGCACAAGGAAATAGGAGGCTTGGAGGCCTGGAGGAAGGCAAATGTTGAGTCTATTCAGTTTGTCAGTTGTATTGTTCGATTGTACTGAGAGTTGGATGGCTTGTGAGCTGAAGCTTTGTGTAATCTGAACATATTTCCACTCGTATGATATTACAGAGATCAGGGTTTTAGGCTAAGGCTTTCCCCAGAGTATTCTTCTGTGTTCATGTGTGATTGCTTTCTCATTCTCAGTTATATGTGTTCTATTTGATCTTTCTCATATTCGATTAAGATTCCGCAAGTTTGTTGTAGATATAGAACTTGTATTTTTCTTTAGTATATTGCATAATATGTTGATCTACAATGGGAAATTCGACATATTGAATATCTTGTATCTCTATAAATTCAAATATGAAAGGTATGAAAGTCAGTCCTATGGTATCCCTCTAAGTCTTCTTTCCAATGCCACAAGTATGACCAAATTTGGATTCTTCAAGGTCAAGTTATGTCCAATCTCCCACGATGTCCTGATTATGGATTGGTTCAGTAGAGCGAACTTGTACATAGTGCCACGTTTCATTGTTTTGACCTTCAGCCTTGAAAATGATATACAAGATACTAAATTTTGTGCAACTTTGGACACTTTTACAAAATTCAAATTCGATGCTTATAGAGGAAGATATGATGATTTTCCCAAGGTCACCTATTTGAGACGAAATTTTGGAGCATGCAAAAAGCCTAAATTCTTTGGACCATATCACTGAAAATGTAGTGAAACAAAATCTAATTTTTTTGCAAGAATTTCATCAAGATTTTAGCTACTCATGGTAAAAATTTGACTTCTGAACATTCATAGAAAAAAATTTATAGCAAAAATTCGACGATGACCTGTTTGTAGCAGTGAAAACCTAGAATCCAAAGCTCTGATACCAAATGTTATGCAACCAGCTCACAAATAGATAGATCAATGACATAATAATTATCCTCTTTGAGGGAGAAAACCCCCTTTACATTACATAAATGAAAAATTCTTGGATGATACAAATGACAAGGCCTTCTTTCTATATATAGTAATCTAACAAGCCACAATATAATCAAAGTCTACATAACAATACTAATGTAAGGGCACAACAATAATAATAGTGGATTTCTATGGGGCACAATAATGACAATATGAGGACTACATGGGCACAAAAATAACAATAAGGGGCCTATGCTAACAATAACAATAAGGGGATACATTAGTATTATAGGGACAATAAGGGGCTACACTAGTAGTATAGGGACCTAACATATGTTATTGGGATATTCTATTAACTATGATCATGTGAAATGTTTTGCAATGATCATGTAAGCTTAACTAAACGTATTTCAAATTGTTCACTTAAAGTATATTTGACATATTTTATATAATATGAGGCAGTTCTGAGATCAATATTGTTTGTCTCTATTTGGAGAGCCATTTAAATAAAAAATGAGCAAAACAAATCTTTTTTTCCTGTCTAGATTTCACATCGAGTGGTCATGTAATCTCAACTACTTTGAACTGTAAGAAATGATTTAAATATTTGTATCGTAAATATATTGCAGCACGACACTATACTATTTGAGATTTATATAATTTAATTGTGCGGGAGTTCTGAAGTGTAGAAGTCCACCCTATACATTGGTTACTTTGGAAGGAGCTTCATAAATGCTCATGGCTAAAAAATTTAATTTAATCTGCAGCCAAATTAGGCTCTAAATGTCTGGCTTTGTCAATATTCTATCATTTTTTTTGAGAACATATGAGTAAAGAATTCATTAAATGACCAAAAAAATAAGATATCAAATGAATTAAGCTTATATTTGTAGCCTTATGGAGTTAAATGAGTAAGAGGTTCAGTCTGAAGAATAAAATTATTTAAATCTTATTTGAAGGGTAATTGAAACCACCAGTTTAAGAAATATCAGTTGTGGAATCCATGAAGAGTATGCAGGAATGTGGAGAAGTTTAAATTTTGAACAACAATACCTTAGTGAGTTATAACCCCAAGGCTTCTCAAATCATTTCACATAAGCGAAGCACACCCATTGAGACGACTACTAACATCATCCCATCGTTGCAAAGACAACACAAGACCATCGTCCATAAAAATATGGCTCCTAAATGTTCGAAGTTATAGTTATAACCTCACAAATTAATAAAAAATAGAGGAACAAAGTAAATATGATCAAGAATTTTCTTCCGCTCCCCCGATTTTAGTTTAACAGAATACAGGATATGATGAAGCTACCACATGGTTTTGAAGTCAAATTTTCTTGCAACCACATATAAGGCATTGGTTTTACGCTTAAAATCTGTGAAGAGTATGCAAGAGTAGTGTCGAGAAGTTTAAGTTCTGAACAACAATCCCTTAGTGAGCGACATGTTGGAAAATCATAAAAGAAGTAAAGTTTTTCTCGATCTTTATAATTACTTGTGATGTTACTTATTATTATGATTCCTTATTTCTTCTTTCTTTAGTTCAGCAAGCAATTACACAAAAGTAGCAACACATAAAACAATGGGCACAAGATGTCGACACATGCCAGGGAAAAACCCCCTCAAGAGGAAAACCCAATTAAAGTAATTCTTCCATTCAATAGTATTCCTTGAGAATCTTCCCCCTAGACCTTAACCAAACCTTCCCTCCACACCAAGTCATCCTCCAGAAGATTGATCTCTTCCCAGCGACTTCGAATATGCAGCAACTCACGACTTCTGACAATAGTCCAACTTGAGAGCATTCATTCTCCCAATATAGAGCACAATATAGAGAGAGACCACCACCAAAATTTCGATTTTACTTGACTCCTTAGACTCCCCCAGACTCACATTCACTTCGTCTTCTCGACAACATACTTTCCCAGCCTCCTACTTCGTACTTCTGCCTGACAAACAGATTTTCGCACTTTTGCGCAGAAGAGAGAGAATGAGAAGTGATGCTACAAATTAATTCGTAGTCCTTCCTTTTATAGGCTTCTTGTGGGGTAAAATAGCTCCTTAGGTCAACCTGATCTTCTCTTAGGCCGACATGGTGTGAAGGTTCCATAATTCATATTTGACTCAATACTAAACCTTTTTACATGATTCAAAAGCCCAAGAAGGGTCTCTTGTTGGGTGTGGAGCATGATTATCATCCTAATTTAGAGGTCTTTGTTTCAGTGGATGTATACCCCAGGAAGATTATACACCCCTCCATGCGGGTGGGTGCGAAGGGGACTTGTCCCCCACGCGGGGGTTTGGGGGGAGCCATCCCCCCCGGTTGGGGGGTCCAAGGGCCAGCGGTCCCCCAGTGGGGGTTACGGGGGCAGCGCCCCCGAAGCTAAAAACAGATGTAAAATTGCCTTGTAAAAGTATAGTAATTTCTAGTCAATCTGGGCCATTCATTAGGCGAATGATCTGATGGTAGAATTTATGTTTAGTTTAGGGCTTTTTTTTCCCTAGAAGGCAACCCCTCTCTTTGTATGAGGGTATTGTATTGAACATGTTAAATATATGTGTATTCTCAGAACGAGAAACAGACAGGCGAGACTGTGAGAGAAAACAGAGGATATTACAGCGGATCTGCTGTAGGATGTGTCTCTTCATTTTGTTGGATAATAGAAATGAAAGACTGTTTGTTTGGGGTGGACGTAGCCCAAACTGGGTGAACCACGTATATCTGTGTCTCTCTGGTTTTATGTGTTTGTGTTTTTCTGCATATTATATGTCTTGCATTTCTCTGTCATATATAATATTTTTCTAACATCTCCTTAAATGTACAATAATTCTATAGATCCAGAATAAATCTTAGAAGTCCTCAATGGAGAATTTGACCTAAAACATGGTGACCAAGCATGAAACCCATGTTTTAATAAGTCACAATAATAATAATAATAAATATTTTCTTTATTCTTTTGACAAGTACATTACATAATGACTCAAGTACGTTATTGAAGATCGAACATAGTTACTTTGTTTAACACTCGCTCCTAACTAGGGAGGTATTCATAATGTACATATACAATGAAAGATCTCAAACTATATGAACCATGGAGAACTTTAGGCACCACAATGCCATGGACTAGATTCCTGACCAGGGCAATCTATCCAACTAGTAAATCAACAATTTAGGCACCACAATTCCATGGACTAGATTCTTAACCAGGACAATCTATCCAAGTGGGACTAAGGTGGACTTAATATCTCAAACCCTCTAGGTACCATCGGGCTTACTTGTTAACCACCAACCCAAAAATCTAGGTGTGTAACAGAGCTCAGTAATTAAAACCACCTTTCCAACTTCAGGGACTTAGACATCAATACAAAGTGTGTACCAGATGTCTCCCCAGGAAATTCTTGAATCGCAAAGCCTTAACACCCCTTGATCTAGCATATCAAGAATGTCCAGTCTCTCCGAGTCAAACTGATTAGTAACCAGCATGATTTCCTTCAAGAGATTCACATGTACAATTGTCAATAACAACCCCAATCAATAACATACTTTCATATGTACATAATCAAATACAAACCTTCAGGATCTTCCAGGAAACATATGTTCCTTCTCAATTTTCCATAGTAGGACTATCAACCGAATATTTGATAGAAGATTTCTCATACATTTTTCTTCCTACTATTCATGCAGCAACATATTCTTCAATTGGATCCTACATTCCTTCTTTTAGTAGCACTTCAAAATTCATTCTCCAATTTCCTTTTCCTTCTCATGGCCTTCACTCAGACTTATGATTGTTAGTCCTGGTCTAGTGCATGACACATGAAGCAAATAACCATATCTGTCACTCCCCCTCAACCAGGAAGCACCTCTTTATCCAGACTCCCTCTTAATCTTAGGGAGATCTCTTCTATTCATGCTTCCTCCGGGAGATCAACATCTTATTTTTTACATCAGAGAATATTTCATGGCTTCCAACCATTTCATCAGATTTATCATCATCCCCATCATGCTCATCACATCTTCACTAAGTTGAAGATTATGTACCTACACAACTTGTTTGTCACATTGAGTATCTTCACCAAGCTGAAGATTGTGTACCTGCACAGCTTGCTTGTCACATTGAGTATCTTCACCAATTTGAAGATTGTGTACCTGCACAACTTCAATAGAAAGTACAACCAAAACTATAGAAGCATGATGTTAGCCATATTAGAATCACGAAAGCATTTCAACTTTATTCATATCAGATACCTAGACTTAATTATAAATAAGAGGCATATACTCTTTCAACATCTTGCTAGGGACTTTATACACCCTAGACTCCTTCATAAGATAATTCATTCCATCTAGGGTTTCAATATGTCTTGCAAAGGTATGACATACCTTACTACAACATATAAAAAATCCTAGAAACCATTCACACAAATATGGATCTACAAATCATCTAACAACCTTCCAAAATACATGTGTTATACTTCTCACTAAGGATTCATACAAATCCTAGATTTCATACAAAAGAATTAATCAAAGTCAATCACAGCTTAGTCATCAACCTGGCCAACTTCCACTAGGGTTAGTTCCAAGCCCCTAGATTTTCAATAAACCATCAATCAGTCATTAACATGACCAACTACTACTAAGGTTACTTGCAAGCCCTAGATTTCCATTTTCAAAAATTCAACAATCTCTTTCACAAATCTCAAATATTCATCAGATATTTCGACTAAGGTTCAATTCCAAAACCTTAGATTTCCAATCTCAACAATCATTTCATTCATAAATCTCAGATTGTTATATTTCACACATACTAAACAACTTTTAACTTCACTAGGGTTTAGCTATAACACCCTAGATTTCCAAACATCAACATCCTAGAATCTCAGACAAGGATTTCATTAAATACTAAGACTTATGACCATCAATGACTAGGTCAACACACGTATCTAGGAATTCATAACCATACATAAGCATATTATATGTCCAATAACATTAATACCTATGACCTAGACCAAGATAGGGATTTCATCATCATGAAACATACATTTCATATCATGTGTTAGTCAAACCCAACTTCTCACTAAGGATTCATACAAATCCTAGATTTCATACAAAAGAATTAATCAAAGTCAATCACAGCTTAGTCATCAACCTGGCCAACTTCCACTAGGGTTAGTTCCAAGCTCCTATATTTTCAATAAACCATCAGCCAGTCATTAACATGACCAACTATTAATAAGGTTACTTGCAAGTCCCAGATTTCCATTTTCAAAAATTCAACAATCTCTTTCACAAATCTCAAATATTCATCAAATATTTCGACTAAGGTTCAATTCCAAAACCTTAGATTTCCAATCTCAACAATCATTTCATTTATAAATCTCATATTGTTATATTTCACACGTACTAAACAACTTTTAACCTCACTAGGGTTTAGCTATAACACCCTAGATTTCCAAACATCAACATCCCAAAATCTCAGACAAGGATTTCATTGAATACTAAGACTTATGACCATCAATGACTAGGTCAACACACGTATCTAGGAATTGATAACCATACATAAGCATACTATATGTCCAATAACATTAATACCTATGACCTAGACCAAGATAGGAATTTCGTCATCATGAAACATACATTTCATATCATGTGTTAGTCAAACCCAACTTCTTAACAATATCAATAAGATTTAGACACACAATCATTTGATTGTACTAGTGTCTGACTAGACAATACACACATACCAAGTCAATCAATTCTAAGACAATATAAGAGTATTGCTCACACATTCCACCAAACCCTAATTAATAAGAGTTCTAATGTAGAACACATATTCCACCAAACCCCAATGAACTAGGGTTCCAATGTAGAAACATAGCAAACCCTATATTACCATAACTTCAAAGGTTTCAAGATTTTATATCTTATCATTCCATCCTAACAAGTTAGGACTTCCTAATCATACCAAAATCCAAAACATAAAATCATCAATAAAGACTAGCATTTCACAATATCCCTAATCAACTTAGGGTTTCAAACATTCACAATAGCATACCCTTTGGTTAAGGTTTTCCAGAATCTGTCTAGGGTTCTACCAAATTAGATAAGAGTGGGGTTGGTATATTTATCAAGAGATGAATCACCCAAACAAAAATCACTAGGATTCAATACTTCTAGACATAACAAGGTTAGCAATAAATCATCAAATGAATAATACTTGAATTGAGACTTCTATGATCCATATAAATTTTTTGAAGAATTCTTCGGCGAAAATCACATGGAGAAATTTTTGTCGACGCGTTTCGAACCAACCAGTGTGGTTCATCGTTAGGACAAGTTGAATGAGCAGATATGGCCTATGCACTTTAAATAGACCGTGCAGAATATCCAATGACTCAGATTACTAGAAAGACAACAGCTTGATTTGGCCTGATAACGGCTAGTTTGACCATTATATTAATTAATATTATGTAATTTTTTTTTTTTATATAACAGAAATTTTAGTTATAGAATAAATTAATCATAAAATGAATTAATTATAAAAATTTATTTTAAATATATTAATAAACTTACATTAATTGAATAATCCTTTCAATCAATGAATTCAAAGCATACCTTTGTTTCTTTGCTAACCTTGTCTTGAGAGATCCTCCTTCTTGCGGATGTTTTTCCCTAATCAAGATAATAGAGGGAGAAAGGTGATTAGTATTCGATATAATCAAAACTGAATGATTACATGAACCCAAAACTGAAAAGACATGAAATACTTATCTTTGAGAGTAGTTGGGAGCTCCATCCAAAGTTTGAGGGAAAACTACAAACTTAAAAAATACAAAAATGTCTTTTCCAAAATAAGTTAAAACCTATAAATTATAAAACATATGAAATGTTATGCAACCAGCTCACAAAATAGAAGAAAAGATAGATCAACGCCTTCAAAATCAGCTTCTTCAAGGGGGCAACCTCTTTTACATTACACAAATGAACAACTCTTATATGATACAAATGATAAGACCTCCTTTCTATATATAGGAGTCTAAGGGGCCCTAATACAATCAGAGCCCACATAAAAATAATATTGTAGGGGCACAAAAATAACAATAGTGGGCTTCTATGGGGCATAATAATAACAACATGGGGATTATATGGACACAATAATACACTAATGGGGTTGCACTAATAACAATAAGGGGTTACACTAGTAGTATAGGGACCTAACATGCTCCTCTCCTTCAAAAAGTGTTGTCCTCAATGCTTGAGTAGTTTTGGATGCTTCTGTATAAAATTCTCATTCTCCATGTGGAATAGTCAGCGGGTAAGTTCTTTCACTTGATGAGATACTCTAAAATTGATCGATTTCATAGCTGTCAATTTCTTGTTTTTGTGAATACTGCGTTCCAATATGGTTTTTCCTTCCTCGTCAAGTTCTAGCAATATTGTTTGAACTAGGATACCCTCACCTATAACCTTCTTTAAGCATGAAACATGGAAAACTGGGTGCACTCAAGAAGATGTAGGAAGCTCCAATTTGTATGCCATAGTACCAATATTTTGTAACACCTTGTACGGACCATAATAATTTAGTGATAATTTATTATCCTTCTTAGCTTGCTTGAGGGACATTTATTTGTATGGTTGTAGTTGTAGAAATACCTAGTCACCTACATCAAAACTTCTTTGGCTACGATGTTGATCTGCCTATTGTTTCATTCTATTTTGCGCCAAAGTTAGGTTATCCTTTAAGAGTTTGAGAACTTGTTGTTGATGCTCGATGTGATCTTCCATTGCTTGAACCTTAGAATTTTCTTTTAAAGATGATGTGATGGACGATGGATGATATCCATAAAGTGCCACAAATGGGGTCATTTTTGCTACAGTATGGAAGGAAGTGTTATACCACCATTCAGTCACAGGCAACCACTTGACCCATTGTATTTGTTTATCAGATACAAAGCAATGAAGATATCCTTCCAAACATTTTTTCACTATCTTAGTTTTCCCATCAGAATGAGGATGATAAGACGAGCTATGAGCTAACTGAGTACCCAAATATTCGACCTCTTGTACTCCAAAGAAACATTTGGAGCTTTTTGCATATAATTGTTTCTCCTCCTATAGTTTGAGCACCCTATCAACATGTTGAACATGATACTTCCAAGACTTGTTGTAGATTAGTATATCATCAAAAAATACTAGCACAAATTTTCTAAGGAAGGGTTTGAAAATGGAATTAATCAAAAGGCATGACCAAAAATTCATAATGACCCTCATGAGTTCTAAATGCTATTTTTGGAATGTCGTCAGTCTTCATTATGATTTGATGATATCCTGAACAAAGATCCAACTTGGTGAAGTAAATTGCTCCATGTAATTCATCCAATAATTCATCAATGACAGGAATGGGAAATTTATATTTAATAGTAAGCTTGTTGAGCTCCCTATAATCCTAACACATGCACCATGATCCATCCTTCTTGCGTACTAATACCACTGGAGCAGAGAAAGAACTTTGACTAGGTTGAATTATACCGACCTCTAGCATTTCTGTAACCATACGTTCAATTTCACTCTTTTGGGCATATGGATATTTGTAAGCCCTGATGTTTGGGGGAATAATTCTAGGTGGGAGACCTTTAGGGGTCTCAAATACCTTGGAATGATTGTCCAAAACATTTTGGAGATTTGGAGAAATAGATGATTTCGATGTGGGAACCTCTAGTGAACATAATTGTGCAATTACACCCTATTGTTCTTTCTTTAGAAGCTTTGTCATTATGTTAGAGTTGATTATATTTCCCAGTTTCCCTATGATACCCCTTAATTCAACTTCCTTTCCTTCCCAAAAAAATTCAAGAAAAGTTCTTAAAAATTAAAAGCTATTGTACCCAAAGATTTTATCCATTGGACTCCTAGTACAACATCTGCACCACATTCAATACATATTCTCCCATGGATAGCTTGATATTATGGCACTTTTCAGAGAAATTTATGGTTCCTCCATTTGCAACCATTACTTGACACTCTGGTGCTGGATATGTTAGTGCCTGCCAGTCATGTCAGTCACTAGTGATCAAATATGCTCTTACAAGGTTTGTTAGGGTCTCAAAGTCAAATTTTTATCATTTCATTAGGTTTTCAAAATAAAAATTTGGTCACTGCCTAGTGTGTCTAGGTCTATTGCTGCTCCTTTCAAAATTTTCATGTTTTGGTCATTGCCATCACTCATTTGGATGTGCCATCACTGAAAGGTCACCATCATAATCTCAGTCATATCATCATGGTCCTCATTCAGCTCAGTGTCACCATTAGGTCATTAGGGTCAAAGTCATCAAAATTTGTCATCTCATTCATAAATCTGACAAATGAAGTAGTAATAGGGAGTTTGCTCAAAAAATTTTGTTTCAAAGCTTAATTTATTTCAAATATGATGTACTAAGTTCTAAAGTTCCAAGGTTGCATTGAATATGCCAAAGCTACATAGTTTTGGAAGCAAAAGTGAAAAACATGTGGTGGGCCACCTCACCACTATGAAGAAATTGACTTCCACAAGCTACAAAGGACCAAAAAACAAATCCATTTGCTCATTCCACCCTCATAAGACATCACTCCACTAGAAAAGTGCATTCCAGCCCTCAGAAGATCGAATTATTGCCTCTGGAGTATCATTCTTTCTCCCTCGCTACGTTTTTGGCATCCTTGTTGCGCTTTTGAAAAGGAAGAAAAATCATTCATTGCAGAGGTTTTATCCATCAATTTACTGGTCCAAGCACATAATCAACAAGTAAGTGAACTTCATTCTGATCCGGATTTAAACAGGAACGCAACAAATTACAGAGATAACCATATACACAAAGATGCAGCGGAAATAATACTTCATTTCATTAATGGAAAATACTAGAATATGCTTACAATCAGAAATGGAAATAAACCAGCTAGGGCGATGGTAGCTTATCTCTGAGAAGAGATGTGATGGCTACATGCCTCTGAACTGAGTTACAATGAGGCTCGAAGGCCTATTTATTGTTGAGAAACAATGGAAAACCCTTAACATTCCAAAACCTAACCCTAGGAGATGAAACGCCAAACTATGGGCCCCGTTTGGGGGTAAGTTGGTACATCAACTTCCCGGGGTCATAACTTTGGCACATGATCTCCGTTTGACGCGTACAATAGCTCATTAGAAAGATCTATCCGAGCACTATCATTGTTGGAACGACCAACATCGGTCCATTTCATGGACCCATGTTGCCCCCGGATTACCCAAAAAACGTCGTTTAGGGCCTCAAAACGGCTCCGGAAGTTCAGGACCCGAAAAACTGCTAAAAATAGTAAGTTGTGCTACAATTAAGGAAACTGAAAATGCTGAGAAAGACAATGGTGGGGGTCCAGGTGGACTTGGCAGGTGGCCACCAATATCCACCTGGATCATTCCTCCCCCTTAGGAAGCAATGGTCCCCATTGCGTTGAGTTCCTCCATGAGATGAGGAAACTTCTGCTGAACTTGTTCCCTGGTGAGCCACTTGCCCTGCTGAAGGAGTTGGCCTACTTTGACAACTTGATATAGTTGGATATTCTGTTGGCGAGTGTTCTTGATCTGTGTGTCCATGATCCGATCAGTTGCAGCTTGTTCCATGCAGTCTGGATTTAATTCTGTGGGTTTGAGCTGTTCTGCAATGTCGGATGTGTCTAGCAATGGTGGAAAGTATGGCCGAAGGCGGTCCACATTGAACACTGGGTGCAGGCCAAGGAATGGGGGAATGCTAAGCTCAAATGCATTGTCTCCCATAGCCTTAGTAATGGTGTAAGGACCATATCGGAGTGGTCTCAATTTCCGATAGGCTCCAGTAAGGCGTTCCTTTTGCAAATGCAACCAGACTTTGTCGCCCACCTGAAACTTGTGTGGCACCCGATGTTGATCATGTCGCTGCTTGTACTTGGCATTTGATTTCTCAAGAATGTCATGGACCTGCTGGCGAATATGTTGGATGCGCTCAATGAAGCTGGTGGCCTTATCTGTTTCGGACTGGACATGAGCTGAATTCATGTGAGTAGCTGCAAGTGGCATGGCCACATCAATGGGGCATAGTGGCTGGAATCCCAAACCCACCTGAAAAGGGCTATGGCCAGTGGAGCTGTGAAGAGCTCGGTTGTAGCTGTGCTGGACATAGGGGAGGCTCTCGTCCCATGTGTGTGGATGCTTTGAGTTATACATGCGCAGAATGTGCACAATAATCCTATTGACAACCTCTGTCTGGCCATCAGTTTGAGGATGGAAGGCTGTGGAATTCGTGAGTTTGGTGTCCAGCATTGACCAGAGACTGGACCAAAATGTGCTGAGAAACCGACTGTCCCGATCTGAGATGATAGACTGTGGGATCCAAAAGTGCACCCACACTCATTCAAAGAAGAGTTTAGCAGTGGCTTCTGCTATGATATTCTTCTTGCAGGCCACCATAATGGCCATCTTTGAGAACCTGTCGACGACCACAAAAACACAGTCATTTCCATGCTTAGTGGAAGGAAGGCCTGACATGTAATCCATGGAGATGGATTCCCAAGGTCGACTAGGGGTAGGCAATAGGGTATAGAGGCCCTGCTTCTTAATGGCCGGTTTGGCAATGGCACAGGCAGTACATGATCGGATGTACTTCCCAACATCCTGTCGAAGATTCGGCCAATAGAAATAATTTTGCAGTACTGCCACTATTTTCTCAACCCCGAAATGCCCAGCAACCCAACTGTAGTGTGCTTCCCAAATCATCTTGGCACGCTCGCTTGAAGGAACACAAAGGTGACCGAGGTGGCATAATAGGGCATCCTGGAGGTGAAAATCTGCAACCTGCCGACCCTCCACGAGTGTCTGGTATGTGTGGTCGAATTCTGGGTCGCTTTTGTAGAGAAGTGGCCAATCAGAAGTCTCGTGCCCACAAGAGTTGAGCACGGTGGTTAGCGCCATGATCGGTGGTCGACTGAGGCAATCTGCAACATTATTGGTGCTGCCCTTTTTATACTTGATATTCAAGTGAAACTGTTGCAGGTATGTAGACCACTTCTGATGGCGATTATTCTGCAATTTCCCTTGGGTCTGTATGAACTGCAGAGGTTGGTGGTCTGTGTGGATGACCGTTTCCTTCCCCAATATGTAATGCTTCCATTGTCGACAGGCCTGTACAATGGAATACATCTCTTTATCATAAGTGGGGTACTTCCAGACTGTGTCTGAAAGTGTTTCACTGTGATATGCCACTGGATGTCCATGTTGAGTAAGGACTGCCCCAATAGCATAGTCAGAGGCATCTGTCTCGACCTCAAATGGTTGTTGTAAATCTGGTAACGCGAGCACTGGTGTTGTGCAGAGGCGATCCTTCAACTCCCTGAATGCCTTCTGTTGAGATTCAGACCAAAAGAATTTTGCTTTCGCCCTGCCCTTGGTGACTTGACTCAAGGGCTAAGAAATATGAGAAAACCCCAACACAAACCTGTGGTAGAAGTTGGCAAGACCTAGAAAGCTGCGGAGCTCTGTTAGAGTGGTTGGAGAGGGCCAATCCCGAATGACTTGGATCTTGGCTGGATCGACATGCACCCCGTGTTCATCAATGATGTAGCCCAGATACTGAACCTGGGTCATGCCAAAAGTGCATTTCTCCAAATTGGCACATAGCTTGTGTTGCCGCAGTGTTTGGAGAACCTGTCGGATGTGGTGGAGGTGCTCTTCCCAACTCTGGCTGAAGATCAGAATGTCATCCAAGTATACTACTACAAAGGAGTTGGTGAATGGCCGCAAGATGTCATCCATTAGCCTCATAAAGGTTGCAGGAGCATTTGTCAATCCGAAAGGCATGACCAACCATTCGAAGAGGCCCTCCTTGGATTTGAAGGCAGTCTTCCACACATCGAAGGGTTCGATTGGTACCTGGTGATATCCCGACTTCAGGTCGATCTTGCTGAAATATTTCGCCCCCTTTAGTTGGTCTAGGAGGTCATCAATCCGCGGGATCGGGTACCTATTACGGACAGTGATCTTGTTCAGCGCCCGATAGTCAATACAGAGTCTCCACGTCCCATCCTTCTTCTGTACCAACACGATCGGGCTCCCACAGGGCGATGAACTCGAACGGATGTGACCTTTCTGCAGGAGCTCTTGAATCTGCCTCTTGATTTCATCGTTCTCCAGAACGGAGCGCCGATAAATTGGTCCATTGGGTAGCGGTGCACCTGGGGTCAGATCGATGGAGTGCTTGACTTGACAGTGCAGAGGAACCCCTGCCGGGGAGGTGAAGATGTCCTCGTACTCCTCCACAATCTTGTCCATTTGTAGTTGTCGTGCAGAGGGGCCCCGTTTGGAGGCTGTGGCCACTGTCTTCTTCTTTCCTTGAGGGCGTATCATCAGGAACACAAATTTCCTGGTTTTGGAAATGATCTTACTGCATTGTTTTGCAGTAATCAAAGAGAAGGCAGCGGGTGGTGCTACCTCTGGTATCCTGAACAACTTATTTCCCAATGTAATAATAACAGCACGGGGCCTTGATTCATACACAGCATGTCGCTTCCACAAGTATGGTTGTCCTAGTAATACATCACAAACTTCAAGGGGAGCAATGTCACACAATACCTCATCCGTGAAGGGCTTGATGTTGTATGGAAGGCGACACTGCTGGCTCACGCGAAGATCTCGTCCTTGGTGAAGCCACCCAATGGTGTATGGTTGTGGATGTGCTGTGGTCGGTAAGCCCAACCGCTTCACGACCTCTGCCGAAATGAGGTTCTTTTGACTCCCGCTATCAACAATGAACTGTATCGGGGAGCCCTTTACCCACATCTGGGAGTGGAAGAGACGCTCCTCCTCCTCTGGATCTTCGGGTTCATTTTTCTGGATCTTTGCGGTAGCAACAGTGGCGCTGGGGTCCGCATCAATGATCTGCTTCCCTTTTTCATACCCCTTATCGGGTTCTGACTCAGAGTCGGAACATGCATCTGATTCTGAAACCTTTAGCTCAGCCACCAGTGACTGCTTGGCCCGACACTCACTTGTGTTGTGAGTGGAGCTCTTATGGAACTCGCACCATTTTCCAGTGTCCTTTCTCGGCTTCGCGGCGCTGTTCTTTGCTTGCAGCTTCGGCTGGTTGTCTTGGGCTGTCCCGCCTTGGCTTTGTCCTTTGTTCTGTGGTTTAGGGGCACCTTTCCCCTGCTTTGGATTCGCAGATCCAAAGTCTCGCTTCTTTTGTTTAAACTTCTGCTCGACCTTGACGGCATACCGGTATGCTGCACCGAGCGAGGGGATGTTTAGGAATTGTATTTCTTCCTGGATGTACTTGTGCAGGTAGCCACGGTATTTGAGTATCAAATGTTGCTCCGAATCCTTGATACCCAACTTGGTGCGAAGGGTATGGAAAAGATTGGTGAACTCCGGCACGTCTTGGTCCCTTCCCTGCCGCAGCGTGGTCCACTTTATGTATTCATCCTCATAGCTCCCGACAGGGTAGTACTGCTCCTTGATGGCATCCCGGAATGAATCCCAGGTGGGTGCGGCTGAAAATAGTGAGCCAGTACTTTCATCCTTCTGCTCGCAGTAGGTTTCCCACCAGTCCTTGACGTGGGGGGCTGCTTTGAGGAGAGCAAAAACAATCTTTTCCCGACTCGAAAATTCATGAACAGAAAAATAACCCTCTAGCAGGTTTAACCATTTATCTACGGCATCTGCATCTATCTGACCCTCGAATATGGGGATTTCAAAATTAACTTGTACCTTAAAGGGTGTGGCGTTTCCAGAGTAGCTGCTGGAAGCCGATGCGTTGCTTCTGGGTAGCCGCTGAAGGATCTGAGCAAAGTTGTCCATCATCGCGTTCCGTTGTCGCTCGAGGGCTTCTTCGAGCAAGATTTTGATGGGATCTCCTGCCCCTCGTCTTTCTTCTCGTCCGCCATGGGAGGCCGTCGAGATTTGCGAGGCTGGTCTTGCAAAGGTTCAACCAGTTCAAGCCCTAACTCCTTATATCTCGACCTTGTTCGGGACATGCAAAGAAAAACAGAGAAAAAGCAGACCGCTCTGATACCACTGATCCGGATTTAAATAGGAACGCAACAAATTAAAGAGATAACCATATACACAAAGATGCAGTGGAAATAATACTTCATTTCATTAATGGAAAATACTGGAATATGCTTACAATCAGAAATGGAAATAAACCAGCTAGGGCGATGGTAGCTTATCTATGAGAAGAGATGTGATGGCTACATGCCTCTGAACTGAGTTACAATGAGGCTCGAAGGCCTATTTATTGTTGAGAAACAATGGAAAACCCTTAACATTCCAAAACCTAACCCTAGGAGATGAAACGCCAAACTATGGGCCCCGTTTGGGGGTAAGTTGGTACATCAACTTCCCGGGGTCGTAACTTTGGCACATGATCTCCGTTTGACGCGTACAATAGCTCATTAGAAAGATCTATCCGAGCACTATCATTGTTGGAATGGGCAACATCGGTCCATTCCATGTTGCCCCCGGATTCCCCAAAAAACGTCGTTTAGGGCCTCAAAACGGCTCCGGAAGTTCAGGACCCGAAAAGCTGCTAAAAATAGTAAGTTGTGCTACAATTAAGGAAACTGAAAATGCTGAGAAAGACAATGGTGGGTGTCCAGGTGGACTTGGCAGGTGGCCACCAATATCCACCTGGATCACATTCGCTCCTCCTTCATCCTTTTTTTCATCAGTTTGCTCACAAAGAGCTAGTGAATCACCCTCTCCTAGGGTTTTGCTGCATTTTTGGTATCGTAGTCATTTTACTTCATTTTTGTGGTAAAACCCTACGTTTTTTGCTCAAACACCCTCACATATACTCCATATATCTCCCCTAACCTTTTACCATGCTCATTCCCTTAATTTCTCTCACTTTCCCACAAACCCTAGCCTATTGCTATACTTTTGACACTTTCCTAGGCTAGGGCTGTGTTTTGCACTTTACTACCCCTTCCCCTCACTCATTCCTAGGAATTCAAATTCCCTACACTCCCTAACACCTATACCTAACCCCCAAAATTTCCCCAAGAATTTAGAAATCCCCTAACCCCTTCATTCCCCTCCATCTACAATACTGTCTCAAATCCCCTATTTTCCCAAAACAAAACCCTAATTCTTCCTCCTAGTGAGCTAGGGTTTCAACTTGGAAGCAGAGGCCACACACACTGACAAGAATAAGTACAATAATGGAGGACATGTCTGAAGATTTGAGCCATCTAACATCAAATAGATCAGTGCCTCACAAACTCATCAAGTGGTCATTTGTCGCACACACGGACGATTTTGCTTCAAAGTGTGTTTTTGACCAAATGAAGATGAACTTGACAAACGTGGAAGAGGTTTTTGTCAATCATATAACCAGGGAAAAAAAACTTCTTCTGTTTTTACATAGGTATCATAGATTTGGATATATGAAACTTTCTTGGAGACCTATGTCAAAAAATAAAAAAAAATCAAGTTAATTTCTTGTTTTAGTCATGATTTTGTGGCACAGATTCCGAGAAAATGAAAATGAATTTCCAAGAAATGAGAGAGGTTTTTATTCAAAACATCCTTATCTACCCAAAACTCTGCCCTTTTTCTAATTTTCTATTTTTATTTTTAGAGATATATATCTCCATCTTTGAGGCCTATTTTCGCAGAAAAACCCATAATTTTGACCCTACCAAGGCGCTGCGCTTTCCTCAGCCATCCAAATGCCAAAAAAGTTATATGCCTGGATATATAATTACCCCTACTTATCCGTTATCCACTTTTTCAAGTTTTTTGGTGGACATATTGGGAGAAAAAGCTCAAAAACAAGTCAAACAATCACTTTCTGCCACTATTTTGAAACAGGCGCTGCGTTTTTGGAGTGACCTTGGGAAAATCTATTTTTCTGCTAGATGGAGTGTCCAAATCACTTGCTTGAGTAGTCAAATGAAAACTAAACACTCACAAATTTCCAACGAGCCACCAAGTTCTTAATTTGGAGCACGGGAAGGCCTCCAAAATCCTTCTGCAAGATGGCGCTACGTTTTTGCCTGAGTGCATTGCGCAAATGCCTGAATGCGATGCACTTTTGCCTGTAGCGGTCTTTATCAACATGTCTTTGCGAAAGCTTTGTTTGATGATGTAATTTCAATACAACAATGGTATATTCTATGCTTAGCAACCCAATAACGATTTCCAATTATTTCCAGTAGCAATCACATTGACAGTAAATGCAGATAGAACATAAAACAAATGCAGAAGACCAGCCAAGACAAGAGGACACCAGATTTAGCGGATGCCAAACCCCAATTTGGGGAAAACCCTTTGATCAAATCTTCTTATTATTATTCAATAGTTCAGCAAAGAGAGAGTAAAAAAGTCAAATAGACTAGCCCAATACAAAGTCAAATCAACCTGTCAAATTCTGCAGTCAAACTTCAGCCCTAACCAGAAAGTCAACTTTAGTCAAAACAACAATAATTGCTTGATGAAAGATAAATATAACAAAGAAGTAAAAGAAGCCAACATAATTCACTAGTAGTTATCAAGAAAGAGAAATCTAATCGTAACTCTACTAGCATTGATTTCTCAACATTTATTTCATAAACTGAGGAACAATATCCATATTGCTGCCATCATGACCTTTGTATCCTTCTATGATAATAATGGAGAAGTTGCTACAGGTTCTAAAGGATTTCTACTGATGCAGATTGCTTCTTTGATATTTTAATGACTTCTTTCTTTCTTCGATATGTTCTTAGATTCTTTATCCTTTATCACAGTGATCATGTCTCCATTGGTTTTGAGGTGGTTGAACCTTGTAGTAATGATTATATTCTTGTACTTTCTTCGGACCTTTTCTATGCCTTCTTGAATCGGGAGATCGGACCTCAAGAGTTAGTGTTTTCCTTTAGTTGTCTTCAATGTATAGGTCAGGGAGTAATTGTATTTCCTTCTTGCCAATAAGGTGATCTTCAACCTTCTTCCACCATAGCTCTGATAACATGTTGAGAAATCCAATTGGGTGGCAAGTTAATTGATTTCTCGTATTATGACATTATCTTGTGATGTTTCATTATTAGTTTTTCTTCTTTCAATTTATCTTATTCTTATCATCAAGACTAATGCCAATCAATAAATAGAAGAGGACACGAGATATAGGCACGCAGCCAGGGCAAAACCCTGCGTAGGGTAAAACCTAGTCAAGAACTCTTCCTTCCTTCAGAAAGCAAGTTCTTGTGCAGGGTGTTCCAAGAAATAAATACCTCAATAACATAATAGAAATTGCCTAGTCAATGGGGTAGGCACTTTCTAAAATGAAAATCGGATCTCTGGGACATACACTGCCGGGTATGTCCTCATAGTGGAACGCACCACCTAGGCATGTATGCATGAGTGGATATGGTGGATGAGATGGAGGGTCAAAACCATGTGCTCTAGGTACTTGTGGAAATGGGTCCACATCAAAATCATGATCTCTCCTCAAAATATATGCAAGTGGACCTCCTTTGACCAAGTCAAACCATCAATACTCAATTCAAATGTGTAAGGTGTGAACAAGGTTATGCAAGGAGTATGTCCTCATAGTGGAACGCACCACCTAGGTATGTATGCATGAGTGGATATGGTGGATGAGATGGAGGGTCAAAACCCTAAGGTGCCATCCAGTCAACCTAATGTTCAACAACCTCCTCAAATCTCGTGCCAAAGGATAAGCATAAGCATGGATAAGGTTGGCACATGTGAACAAGGCTAAATTGAAGCTAGGGAGAATTGGTTTTTTTGTTCATTGCCTCAACATGTGTGCCAAAAGGGAAGTGATAAAGTTTTGTATCCCATGTGTATAAGTTGTGTTCTTAGTGAAAGATTAAAAAATAAAACTCAGGGAAATAGCCTCAATGAATTAGAAACCTCATTGTAACAATTTACAACTTACACTCAGCTTAGTTTGAGCTTCTTGTTGATTTTTCAGATTTGGTTATTTTGGCCAAAGTTTCACTTGTAGTCATTTGTGCTTATTTTTGAAAATCTTTCAGCATGTTTATTGTGATTGCAGCTTTCAAATTCCAAAATAAATTGCATGTGACAAACAAGGAATCAGAAAGGTTTTCAACATGAAAACGTATATGTAAAACTACTAGGAAACATCTCCTAGATATTTTCAAAATTTTAAAACATAAAGGCCATTGACATAATGTAAAAGTTGTTTTACTTTATTCTTTCAATTATGAGAGCAGGCCAACAGACTTATGAGTTATAAAATCCAATCTAAGGAAATTATGAGAGCAGGCCAACAGACTTATGAGTTATAAAATCCAATCTAAGGAAATATAACAAGAGTTAAAATAAAATCAGAGATTTGTAAAATATGAATAAATTTTGTATTGTCACGTACCAATGCCAGGCAGACTGAAAATGAACTCTCTTGGCTACGTCAAGTTGTGCCATCGCTCTTCCTCACTTTGGCCTTGTTCTTCTTTTTAAGTTTTTTCTTTCTCTCAGACATATGTTCAGCATCCTCATGTTCACTTCTAATCCTCTTGACAATCGATTCTGTTAAAACAACCTCTTGACTGCCTTGTTGCATCCCTTCAAGCTGCTTAAATCCATGTTCCTTATTTTGAATGAGGTCTGTCATTTCCTCTTTCAATCCATGTTGTTCGACCAGTATAGGATCCTGTTGAGGCTTTTCTTTGCATCATTTATACTTGGCTTACCATTTTCAACTTCACCCGAATCCTTCACCATTGATTTTTCTGAAGCCCCTCCAACTTCACATGGGGTTCTCCACATTTATCTTTTCTGGAACAGTAGGAACATCCTTAACATTCAACTTTTCTGTATTTTCAGCTGAATGAGAACCCGTTTCTACCAATAGTTGATTATTAGATGTACTGTTATCAGTAGGTAGCTTTGATACAACATTGGTGACCTTGAATTCCTGCTTAGAATCATTGTTTTGTTTGGTTTCATCATGAAGTTCAATCTGTGGAAAAGAATTGCCTGAAAAGAGAATCTAATGGATCAGTGGCATCAACAAATCTAAATAGCACAATGGAGAGAAGGAAACTAACAATATTACAAATTACATAGAGATAACTAAGGAGAATGCAAATAATTTGTTTTCTATCTACAACAACTCACAATCTTGGGTGCGAATTGATCGGATTGCTTCATATGCAGCGTTTCTTGCGGCCTCCTCCTTATTGTTTCCAGGAGCTCCGGTGTACGACTCCCCGTTAATCTCTACAGTTGCCGTAAAAGTTGGGCAGTGTGCGATTCCTTCCTTTGTAAATTGATAAGTAGGAAGTGGAATGTTCTTTTTTACAGCAAACTCGCTGAGCACGTTCTTGAGTAGTTTTGTCTCCTGCTTGGTCATAAAAAATAAGACAAACAAATTTACAATCCTCCAACATATTCAAACTCATTAGGTTTGGTAACGAATGAACAAACTCTTTACCAGATTGACAAAGGTCTCGAGTGTTCGAGGATACATGCTAAGACTTGTTCACCACTTGACCTCTGATCAAATGGAACTCATTACATCTAGCTCATTATGACATGTTGTGGATCAACTAGGACCCAGGTGCTTATATATGCATCTAAAGTTTCCATTCTATGAGAAGACCACCTCATACACTCGGAGAGAAAAACAGTATAATATATAACAAGAAGCTATCTCCATGCTTCCACAAAGTGGCATGGCATGTTCAGATATCATTGTGGCCCATAAATAAGGATTTTCAGTTATCATTGTGGCACATGCATAAATAAGGATGTTCAAATATCATTTTGGCACATGTTGTACCGAAGGAGTACTGAACAGTATAATATATAACAAGAAGCCATCTCCATGCTTCCACAAAATGGCAGAGGAAAATGTCCAGATATCATTGCGGCACATGCATAAATAAGGATGTTCAGATATCATTGTGGCTACTGAACAATATAATATATAACAAGAAGCCATCTCCATGCTTCCACAAAATGGCAGAGGAAAATGTTCAGATATCATTGCGGCACATGCATAAAATAAGGATGTTCAGATATCATTGTGGCACATGCTGTGCCGAAGGAGTACCGAGCAGTATAATATATAACAAGAAGCCATCTCCATGCTCCCACAGAATGGCAGAGGAAAATGTTCAGTTATCATTCCGGCAAATGCATAAATAAGGATGTTCAGATATCATTATGGTACATACTGTGCCGAAAGAGTACTGAGCAGTATAATATAAAACAAGCCATATCCATACTTCCACAAAATGGCAGAGGAAAACTATGTTACCAGAAACGAGAAACGGGAAACGAAACGAGAAACGACAACGAGACGAGAAACGAAGTTTGGAGGTTTCGCATTCAAGAAACGAGGAGAGAGAAAAAAAACAAGAAAAATGGGATAAACATAAAACAAAGCACACATCATCCACATTCTCCAATAATGTGGTTCATAGGTAGTTGCTCATAGGCTCTCATTGCTCACATAGACCATTCTCGAATATTCATAGTGAGAAACAAAGCTTGTGTTGCTTACATAGGTCATTATCAAATACCCTTGTTTGATCCTCTAATAGTGAAGAAACCTTTGGCATTGAACTCAAGCTTGATTTGACCTTTCCATTTCCACTTGGATTGGACCTAGTGAGAGTGGGATTTTTTTGAAGGACATATCCCTAGAAATTTCGTGATGAGTAAATGATCTAGCATATGATGTGTATATTCTCCCATATTATTTGAGCGGACCTCAAATTTGGGCTATATTGTAGTATTTGGTAAGCAATTACTAGGATGTAGTTTCCCTAGTTGGGTAATAGGATGGTGAAGATTGAATTGAGCTCCATTGGGATTGGGGAATTGAGCTAAAAGTAGAGGGTTGCTTAGAACTACTACCACCTTCAACTATTTTCCTATAGGAAGAATTGTTGCTCTCTCCACTAACATTTTGCATAGAAAAAGCAGAAGAGTTGAAAACCAAAAATGCTACAACTAGACAAAACGTAAAAAAAATTACCATCAAAATTTCAAAACTTTATTGTTAATCCATTATAATAGTAATTAATCTTTATAATAATAAAAATAATATATAGCCCATGGGGCTTTGGATTAACGGTGAATGGGTGTATTGTTAAGGCACTCCTTGTGATAGGTCACTAGTTCAAATCCCCGTGGGTACTTAGGTAGTCTTAACTAGAAAAAAATAAAAAATAAAAAAAATATACAATATAACTGTGTGCATTTAAATTTATAGTTTTCTATAAAAAGACAATTTTTAAATATTAAATACAATAAAACTATATAAAAAATTGTACACTAAATACAATTTTAAATAAAACCAACACAAAAATTAAAAAAAAATAATTAAAACATTAAAAAAACATAACAATAGGCAACACATCCAAATAATATAATTTTAACAAACAAAATCCCTAAATAGACAATGTTGTTAAAGAAATTTTAGGCTAAATACTGCAGACCATGAAACTTCCTCTAAAAATTATCTATAAAACCAACCTTCATTTTTTTAAATTGGATTCACCTTTACAATGAAACCAACATTACAAACGAACTAGAGCAACGTTTCTCAGAAAACCAACCTTTGCCATTTTTTATTCTGCTCAACGTCCAATTGGAATGAGACCAACATTACAAATAAGTCAAAACAACGTTTCTCAGAAAACCGTTCGTTTCTGGAGAAACCGGTTTCATGTATTGAAAAAAGAAAACGATCGTACAAAATGGCGTTTTCCATACCGTTCCATTTTCTTTGCATTTTTTTGGGAAACGAATGCTCCCGTACCGTTTCTGGTAACATAGGAGGAAAATGTTCAGAATTTAATTCATGAAAAAATAAGGATCAGAATTTATAATGATTTTCCTACTAAAACAGAGAATTTGCCAGAGGCCCAGAACAGAACAGAACAGAACAGAAACATTGTTTGGGTTACTGGGTAATGATTTAAGACATATTCGTTAATATACTACACAGCAACAAGCTGGATACAGTCTCAAACTTCTGTCGCAGTGTTTTCGGAGAAAAATAGAAGGAAATCGCATAAATCAGATACAGCATATTCCATGGCCCTAGAAAACATTTTAGGCATTTGGGTGGAAGTCAATCTTACTTTAAAGTGGATATCCAACCCCAGCTTATGCAAATCTTCAACCGCTACCTGAGCGGCGGCGTTCTCTGCTTCCTTCTTATATTTAAATCCTGGAGGCGAATCATATCCGGCGGCGTTCTCTGCTTCCTTCTTATATTTAAATCCTGGAGGCGAATCATATCCGGTGGCGTTCTCTGCTTCCTTCTTATATTTAAATCCTGGGGGCGAATCATATCGTGCGCCGTTCACTGTCACACTGCATTTGAACTCAGGAAGATGGTCTTGGCCTTCATTTACGGTGGTGTAAACTGGCAAAAGCAAAGAATTCTTCTGGGCGTACTCTAGTAACATGTTTTTGAACATTTCCGCAGCAGGGCAAAGGGATCGAAATGCAGACAAAAAGGAGAAAAGAGTGTGGAACAGAGAAGCTAGGGTTAATACGGGCTCCCAATATCCTAATATAATTTCTCCCAACCGTGATAAATTTACTGGGGTTTAACAAAACTGAGAGAATTACGACCCATATGAATTCACGAAATTAGACGAACACATGGACATTAATTTTGGAAAAACTGTATTTCTATTATAGACAGCCTCTGTATTCTTTTCCGAAAAACAGGCAGCCTGTATTCTTTGGTCTATGTAATTTGGTATTTTGACAGAACACACGGAATGCATTTGTCAGGTCACACGGAATGCATTTGTCAGGTTGATGTGTTCATCTTTGGAGTATTGATTCTTGAGATCTTGAGCAGTAGAAAAAACACTGATCTCATTCTACCCAGAGATGCAAATTATGTTACAAAGGTATGGCATTTTTCATCATATTAATCATTAAATTGCTTGGTTGAAACCCTAGCTCATCAGTGTTTTGTATTGATGCAGGCAAGGGGTTGTATACCAGAGGACAAGCTTTGGACACAATGGATCCAACGCTAGGTGACCTAATGTGTTCCAAGGAGCAAGTCCTGAGATGCATTCACGTTGGTCTCTTATGTCCCTAGGTTGATGCAATAGCAAGGTCGCTCATGTCTTATATTATGCTTTTATCAAATTCTATCACGTTGCCCACCCCTTCCATACCTGGCTTTGTGGGTTTAGCTTAATTACATTTTTGGAACTTTTAAATTGAATATTTTAATTGAATGAAAATTTAATTTAATTGCAATTAATCTAAACCCACCTTACACATTTTAGCAAACCATGATTTTGTGATCCGAATTGGATCCTCAAACACTCTTACAGTTTCCTGAACTCTGTAAAACTCATACCGAAGTTTCAAAGTGCTATGGATGTCGAGCTTATCAGAAATAACCTCTGAACAATGGCAATTTGTGGTCAGCACGAAGCAACGAGGACCCTCGGTCAAAGCGCGCAGACCGTTGGCCCATGGTAACCGCGCGCTGGCGCAAATTGGAAAACGGAAGGTCAAATCCAAAAATAGAGGCAGTTTCTGATATGCGCAGGGCGTCCCCCTCAGTGAAGGAAAGCCCCGAGCGCTCGGTCACGAGGAAAGTATAAAACCATACGGAAATCGCCGATTTCGTCAGAAGGCGGGCCCCGCGCTAAAATCGGCAGGATATCGGAAGGACCGCAAGTGGTAAGTGGGTTCGACCGAGTCCTGCCTGATGCCATACAACGGGTGACACGCGTCCGGCGGATGAGAGATAAAACCGCTCACATCGCGCGGGTAAAGGGCATGCTACTTACCCACCCTATATGGACGAAGACCATAGGATCTGGAGGCCCCAAATCATCAGCGAAGAAACAATCCAATGGATGATGGGAATCGAGAGGGAAATAGGTTGAGGCGGATAAGATTTGAGATCTGGCATGACTGATGAGTTGGCAGAGGAAACAGTTTCGCGGGCAATCTTGGAGCAATGGAAATAACGACCGTTCAAAGAGAACTGACACTCAGTTCGTGAGGAAACAGGTGGCCACCTCTCTGTGAAGCGTTACAGTGATGATGATGCAGAGTAGGGGAATTCCAGTGGACAGAGGTAGGAGATCCAGAGAGCCAGGAAGCAGAAATGAACAGTCAGGGAGCAGATTGGCTTTAAGCCATGAACAGACAGAGGAAGCAGGAAATGAGAGCAAAGAGAGAGAGCAAAGCAAAATTTCAGAGAACAGAGAAGCTGAGCTGACCTGCAGAGCAAAGGCAACATCGAGCAGACAAAGACAGAGAGAGTCCAAGAGTTTGTGAACTCCAGGGAAGGCTTGAGAGGTTCAAGCAACTCTTCTGCATATACCTGTCAGGTATTGAGTACCAAATTGGACTCATACAACTAAGACCAGTTGAGGTCGAGTTTCAGTAAGGGCAGTTTGTGTACTTTAGAGACTTGGGTGATCCAAGTACAGTCCTAGTGATCATCATCTGTTGAGTGAGACTCAATTTGAGCTCACTGTTGTAAAACTCTGCTTTTTAAGACACAATAGAAAGGCCACCACTGAAGGCTGGACCAGGAGATGTAACCCAGGAGGATTGGGTGAACTCCTTATTAAGCTTGTTGTGTTTTATGTGTTTGCTTACTGTGTTTTCTTACTGTTTCAGTGTCTGTGTATTTCGCAATCTTTTCGATCCGTTGCATAAAATAACATAGGCACACCCCATCACATAAGTCTGTAATACCTTCATTAATTAACTGAGATCATTCACGAGTGATTTCAGATCAAGTGGTATCAGATCTCCTAAGTTGTTTAATGTTAGACAAGCTTGTGTTGGATTTTGTTGTTGAATGCTAACTAGATCAAAGCTTAAATTAGGAGAAGGAGAGTTGGTCGAAACTAACCCAGAAATTGGAAGAGTCTGTCCTAAGAAGAAAATGTCAGAAGAAAGTCCCTTGGGACCAGACCCCCAATTTATAGATAGTTTCTTGGCCATGAGGTCCATGGTAGAGGAAATTTATAGGGAGTTTAAGAAAGGTAAAGATGTATATTCATCACACTCCAAAGAAAAAGGAGAAGAAGAATCTCTCTTCCATGACCACTCAATCCTGTCAATGCATGTAAAGGAGCTGCAATTAAGGAAAAGTTAGCAATAAACTTTCTCCAATATTGTGCTGCCCCTAGGAAGCTTCTAACTTCAGTAGAAGATTTGGGTTTAGGCCAGTTTACAATGACTGCAACCTTAGAGGGATCTATCTTCAATTCACCACCCCCTACTATATGACCCAAATAATTCAGAGATGTTATTCCAAATTCACATTTTGATAATTTAACATAGAGATTTTCCCTTTTCAAAACATCTAGAGTCTGCTTTACATGCTGCAAATGTTCTTCCCATGTTTTACTAAATACAAGAATATAATCCAAATATACAATTACAAAATCGTCAATAAAAGGCCTGAGTACATCATTCATTACTCTCATGAAAGTGGCAAGAGCATTAGTTAAGCCAAAAGGCATAACTAGCCATTCATACAGCCCTTGCTTTGTTTTGAAAGCAGTCTTCCATGCATCTTGCTCTGCTACTCTGACCTGATGATAACCACTACGTAGGTCCAACTTGGAAAAGTAAACAGCTTCTTTCAACTGATCCAATGGATCATCTATGCGAGGAAGGGGATAACGATTCTTGATCGTTATTTTATTCAGTGCTCGGTAATCAATGCAAATTCTCCATGAGCCATCCTTCTTTCTCACCAACACGATTGGAGATCCACATGGTGATGTGCTAGGTCTTATGATCCCTTTCTTGAGCAGCTCCTGTACCTACTTCTTGATTTTTGCATTCTCTAAAGCGGATAACCTGTACATTCCGATGTTAGGCAATGGAGCATCTTGCTGCAAATTAATATCATGTACAATTTCCCTTTTTGGTGGCAGACCTCTAGGTTCTTGAAATAATATATCATATTCTGAAACAACTTTTTCTAAATCAGCTTGCTATTTAGCATCACAGCCCTCAAATATATTGGTTCGTTCAGGTTTCTTTTCCTTTACAACCATCAATAAAAATTGCTTGCATGAATTTACAATCCTTTTCATCTGCCTTGAGTTTATGAGAGTGTAATTATTTTTTATCTGATGAGCTCTTACAATATATTATATTCCCTCTTTTGTGAGTTGATACTTATTTTCGGCTCTATAGAAAATAGCTTTTCTATCATACAAGTAAGGACTTCCTAAAACAATTCCACATATATCCAAGGGAATGACATCTAACTCAACCTCATCTACAAATACTGAACCAATGGCAAACCTAAGTTTACATTGTCTAGTCACTTGTAGCTTTGTTTTATCACATAACCAACCTAATGGATATGGCTTCTTGTGAGGTGTGGTTAGCAATCCTAGTTTCTTTACAATTGCTTCAGAAATTAAATTTACTTGTGAGCCACTATCAAACAAAGTATCAATCTTTTGATGCTTGGAAATAACTCTAGTATGAAAAAGCTCATGTCTTCTTCTCTCATTTTCTTCACTATCAATATTTTGGGTAGAATTACTAGAAGATGCTTCAGAATTTTTACCTTGTATACCTGTGGCTGCAATTGTTGTTTCATCACTTGAGTCTGACCCCAAATATTTTTGTACAGCAGTAGCAACTTTCTTCTTCTTGCCATCGAACTTTTTGGGTCTCAGATCCGGATGCAAAATCCAGCAGTGTTCATCATCATTCCCATCCTTCTTGTAGTGAGTGCAAGAAAGTTTGGTATTTTGTACAACATTAGCCTTCCTCTCTTTCCATTTCTGCTTCCTCTTTTCCTTGTTCTTACTTTCAGTGGGTTTGGATGATCCCCCAATCTCTGGGACCACATTCTTGCCTCTAGCCTCTAGATGGGTGGCTTGGACAGATACCTCATCTATGCTAGTAGGGTTAAACATGAGAATGGTATGTATCAAATAACTATGTAGACCACCTATATACTTCAACAAAGTTTCAGGTGAGTCTAACGAAATGCCTAGAATCAAAGCTCTTTTTCGAAATTCTTGGGTGTAGCTTTGTACACTTTGCCCTTTTAATTGGCGAAGAGTTTGCCAAATCATCACAGCTTGCTGCATATAAGCTAGTGGATAGAATTGTAGAAACAAATTCACTTCAGACAGAAAGAATTTTACCATGATTCTTCATGTCAGCTTGTGTTCGGCCTTCCCACCATACTAAAGCAATTCCTCCAAGGCATAGGCTGGCCAGCTGAATCTTGCTTTTGTCTAAGTCAATGCTCTATACCCTGCAATACACATCAATCTGTCTAATCCAGTTATCCAGCTTCTCTGCATTCAACTCTCCATCATATATTGGCAAATCAAATTTAACATCTAATTTAATCAAAGATGCTTTCTTCTTTTTATTTTCAGGACTATCAGGAGGTGTGGGAAGCTTTTCTTCTTTCCCTTTGCCTTTAGAATGGTCATTTAGGGGAGATTCTTCTGCTTCTTTGTCATGGGAAGTTGAAGAATCTTCTCTCTGACCCTTCTTAAATTCTCTATACATTTCCTCTACCATGGCTCTCATAGTCAAGAAACTATCCATGAACTGAGGGTCTGATTCCAAAGGAGTCTCTTCTGACATTTTCCTCCTAGTATAGACTCTACCAATTTCTGGGTCAAATTCAACCAATTTTCCTCTTCCTAATTTAATCTTTGATCTAGTTATCATTCACCAACAATCCAGCACAAGCTTGTCTAACCTTAGCACCTAAAGCTCTGATACCACTTGATCTGTTATTGATCTAAGACAATTAATGAGGTATTACAGACTCATGTGCATGGATGTGCCTATGTTATTTTGTGCAATGGATCAATAAGATTGCGAAATACACAGGCAACGAAGCAGTAAAGAAAACATAAAAGGCAACACATATAAACACAACAAGTTTAATAAGGAGTTCACCCAATACTCATGGGCTACGTCTCCTGGTCCAGCCTTCAGTAGTGGCCTCTCTATTATGTCTTCAAAGCAGAGTTTTTACAACAGTGAGCTCAATTTGAGTCTCACACAACAGGTACAAACCAGTAAGAATTTACTTGGATCCCCCAAGTCTCTCAAGAGTACACATACTCTCCTCACTGACTCTCTGTCTCTGTTGGTTACAATAGTATGAGCCCAATCTGAGACTCAATACATGACAGGCGTGCAGAGGAGTTAGCTTGAACCTCTCAAGCCTTCTCCCTCTGTATCTGTCTTAACTCTGGCTCGATGCTGCTTTTGCTTCTGCAAGTCAGCTTGGCTTCTTCTCTCTGCTTTCGGCTTATTGCTCTCTTACTGCTCTTGTCTCTGCTCTCTGTCAATCTGTGGCTTTAAAGCCATCTGCTTCCTGACTGTTCATTTCCGCTTCTCGAGTTCCTGATTCCCTACCTCTGTCCATCCGAATCCCTTCTTTCGGCGTTTACAGTCACTACATAACGCTTCACAGGGAGGTGGCCACCTATTTTGTAATGGATGAGTGTCAGTTCTCTTGGACATGTTTGAATGGTTGTTATTTCCATTCGCTCCAAGAATGCCTGCAAAACACAAATCTTCTGCCAACGCATCGTCCGTATCGGACTTCAAATCCCATGCGATCTTGCTCTATAACCTTGTCAAATCCAGTCATCCATCGGGACACGTCTCCGCCGTTGATCTGGGCCCCCAAATCCTACGGTTGTCGCTTATATCGGGCGGTTGAGTAGCTCGATGGTTACCCGTCTGATGTGAGCGATTTTCTCTCTCTTCCGCTGGACGCATGGCAATCGCCATGTGGCATCGGGCGGGACTCGGTTGAAACTGCTTACCACCTCGAAGCCCTTCTGATATCTTGTCGGTTTTGTGGAATCCCACTCTGATGGAACCGAAACAATATTTTTCCGCATTTCATAATTATTTCGGGTCCGGGTGCTCAGGGCTTCTCTTCACTGAGAGGTTTGCCCTGCGATATGCGATTAGCGACTTGTCGCTAATCGTATATCGGAAACTACCTCCATTTCTTAGATTTGTCCCTACATTTGCCAGTTGGTGTTAGTGCACGTTACCATGGTCCGCCGCTCTACGCGCTAGATCGATGGCCCTCGTTGATCCGCACTAATCGTCATTCGCAACTGTCATGAGGATTCCTCCGATAGCTTGATCTTTATAAGACTTTGAATTTTTGGCATGATTTAAAGAGTTCATGAAAACGTTAGAGAGTGTTTTATGATCCTTTTGGATCAAGAGGGCTTGCTCTTGAAATATGAGAAGTTTTCCGAGTGAGAAGCCGACCAACTAACTGGTGCCCTGGCTGGGAAAATGACACAATTTTTTGAGGGAGAGAGTGACGGGCACTTGGTGTCTGTCCGGCCTGTCTGCGGAATTTTCTCGGTAAGCAGAGTGGGCATGGTCCGCAGCCTCTGCGCAATTTTTGAGGGGAGTCAGTCCCGGGGTGACTACCCGGTCAAACTCTCTAGTTGAGCAGCAAGAGGGTTGATTGATCGGCTTGCGAGCAGCACAACCTGAAGTGGCTTTCTGGGTGCTTATGCGCTTTTTTAGGTGACAGTTGGTTGAGTCGATGGTGGGGTCAAGGTTCGGTTGTTAGAGGGTGATCTGGTCGTCAGAGCTTCAACAATACGACTAAGTGTGTGAGCGAGTGAAAATGCACATAAGCAATCTTGTAAACAAAAACTCACATGACTTGACAACGAGACGACTCAAACCATCGAGACACACATGCTCAACATGACTGAGTGACGGTGTGAGTCGACAAGTGTGTCGTTTGTGATTGATCGCTAGACAACCGTGATGACACTTGTCCAACAGTGTGTACGACTCTGTGTGTGAGCAAAACAGATGTTTACATAGCGAACACAACATTTGCACACGAAGCATAGACCTTGTGTATGACCAAAACATGGTCGCAAGCGAGACATTGTTACCAACATGCAAAAGCTACCCATTGAACAGTTAAGTAAGGCGGGTGCAAAGACTGACACGAGCCCACAAGGTGAGCCTGAGTGCATGCAATCATCAAGTAAAAACTCAAGCGAGGCTCTGAAATTGAATGCAAGCCAAAATTTTGGAGGGCATTGCAGCTGATACAATAGATTCCATAGAAAAATCCCATAAAAAAGGCAGTACATAAATTTAAAATCCTCGTAAATAATCCATCAAGTCTATAAAATTAGTTTTATTGAGTCTAATAATAAACAGTTGATGGAAACTAGCCGTACAAGGAAGTGAAACCATTGACTAAATGCAAATGGGATAATAAATCATTGAAGAAGGCTTAACACCAATGGGTTGTTATGAACTTCTCACACCAAGAAACTGGTAGTTAGAGATGCGTAATGGGTAAATGATGGTAACTCAGCTGACAAGGAAGTAAAAATTGTCAACAAAATCAAGATGGGATGGAAAATCATTCAAATATACCTAATGCCAATGGGTTATGAACTTCTTACACCATGAAATTCATAGTTACGAGAGCCCGTAAGTAGATTCTGAGTAAAATCCACACACAGGGCAGAAGAAAAATGAAAACGTCCTTGACAGACATAAATTTTGCATTTCTTAGGTAGAACTGTGAGAAAAAATGCAGAGATGGGTTTTGGAATTTTTGTACCAAGAATCCATACATCCATTTTGCATTTCTTAGTTAGAACTGTGAGAAAAAATGCGGAGATGAGTTTCAGAATTTTTGTGCCAAGAATCCATATATCCAACTGTAAGCTGCTGGTTGACTTCATAGGGCCAAGTATAGGAAAAATTATTTAAATAATAAAATTTATAATTTAATTGGTAATTAGATGATAGTTTATTAACATTATGTTAAAATTAGTATAGATTTATCTTAAGTCTAAAGATATAAGATGACCAGAAAGAAAATAATTTAACTTATTTTAGAATACGAAATATAATTTGTAATTTTTCATTGTTTAAATTATATATATATATATATATATATATATATATATATATATATATATATATATATATATATGAAGTTGATATCCTACATAAATGAGTTAACATACATTTCATTTAAATTTCTTGTTTAAATATTTTTGAAAGTTTAAACATCTTACTCACACATTTTTTTAATTCTAATTATTTTACTTGAAATTATATTAATTGATACAGAAAACTAACTAAACATGCATATCATATTTATTTTTGTTTTTTATTATAGTTGACATAGGATTTTCTATTTACAAAATATTTTATTTTATTTTATGAAGGACACCTGTCAACTCCATGTTGAGAATGGACTGAATTACACATCACCCTCACACTTGATAAACAATTTTTTTGTCCAACTGTGTGGGTTGAAGATTGAGAACAATTTGTTTTTCCAACTATGTGGATTGAAGATTCAAGACACATTTTCTAAAATTTCATGTTCTAATTAAAAAAGAAATAATAATATTATTAGAAAAAATCTTCATGTTTACACTACATTCTATAAAATAATAATAATAATAAATAATTATCCAGATTCACAATACAAAATTAAATGTAAGAATAGGAAGGATCTCAGGATGAACCAAGATCCATCCTGCTTGTGCACCAATACTCTTGGAGCAGAAAAATAACTTTGACTAGGTTGAATTATACCAGCCTCTAGCATTTCTGCAACCATACGTTCAATTTAACTCTTTTGGGCATAGGGATATCTGTAAGGTCTGATGTTTGGAGGAATACTTCCTGAAATCAAATGAATAACATGATCATGATCAAGAATAGGTTGGAGGAATTTGGGAGTCTCAAATACCTTGGAATGATTGTCCAAGACTTTTTGGAGGTCTAGAGAAATTGATGATTTCGATTTTTGAACCTCTAGTGAACATAATTGTGCAATTATGCCCCGTTTTTCTTTCTTTAAAATATTTGTCACGCTATTAGAGCTGATTATATTTCATTGTTTCCTTGCGATACTCCTTAATTCAACTTCCTTTCCTTACCAAAAAAAATTCAAGAAAAGTTCTTGGAAATTAAAGACTATCATACCCAAAGATTGTAACCATTGGACTCCTAGTACAACATCACCACCACCCATTGGAATGGAAGGAATTGTACTATTCAATACATATTCTCCCATGGATAGCTTGATATTATGGCACTTTCTAGAGAAATTTATCGTTCCTCCATTTGCAACCATCACTTGACAATTTGGTGCTGGATAAAAGAAGCAATTTTATTCCTTAGCTATTTTAGAATGAATAAAATTATGGGTACTACCCGAATCAATCAACATTATTACCTTTTTCTTCTCAATATGTCCTTCTATCTTGAGAGTTGGAGGAGTGGTAATTCCTATTAATTCATTACAAGATATGGTCAGATTCATTTCTTTTTTCCTTGGGGTTGGTTCCTAGTGTATATCCTCTTCTTTTGACGTTTCTTGTTCCTTTTCTTCCTCCTCTTCACAATCAATGTAAAATAATTTCTTCTCAGCACACTTATGAACTTTAGTGTATTTTCTATCACAACTGTAACAAAGCCCTTTTGATATTTTTTCTTCCAATTATTGTGGTGTGAACCTTGTAGGTTTTGGAAGGCCAGGAGCAACCACACTTCCATATTTATAGTTGTGAGTGGTAGGCTTCCTTGTTGCCATAATATTGCTTTCAATTTTTCTTTCCAACCTGAATTCCTTCTCCAATGAATTAGGTTTCGAAAGGCATACCTCATGTTTGATTTTATACTTTAGAGTTCCTATGAAGACATCAATCCTATGCTCCTCTGGAATATCATTTACCCTTATATTCAATTTTTGGAAGTGCTCAATGTGCTCCACTATTGAACCCTTTTGTGTGAGATTTATTAATTGGCTAAAGAAGGTGTTACTCTTTATATCCTCATAATGTGCTATCATTTGCTCCATAAAAATTGACCAAGTGACAATATGTTTACGAGAGCAAAGCCATTGATACCATACAAACTGATTGGGTTCTAAATATAAAGTTGCAATGCGTACCTTTTGTGTGTTTTGCACATTATGGAGATCAAAATATTGTTCAATTTGTAGTATCCATGTTACGAGGTCCTTGCCATCAAAGTTCCTCATATCGATCTTTGGAATATGGTGGGTCTTCAATCCAACATTAGAGTCTATGAAATCATGATTAACATTTCTTTTGTTCTCATCATGAGTTTTGTGTACTACCTTTTCACAATTAGGAAGCATTTCTTGTAGCAACTTTGCCAAACCTCTCTTCAAACCTTCCATGTATTTCTTCAAATCTTCAATGTTTCCTTTTATTTTTTCTTCTATACCATCCATCTTAGATTCCATGCCATTCTTCAAACCATCCATCTTAGCTTCTGTTACTTTTTGTGAGAGTGAAATTTGTTGCACTTGGTCTCATAATTTTGAAATATCATGTTGCATTTCGTCCTCTTCTTCATGAGTCATAGTAGAGCTTTTGGGTTGTTACTAGGTGTTGCCATTTTCTTTCTCCGGGCATCAATTGATGATAATTTTCTTCACCATGTCCTTTTAATTACTTCAAACTAATTCTTCAAACAAAACTCATGCAAATTTTTTAAAAGACTGCACCTTTTTTCTACTTTGTAGGAGCTCGATATTGAACATGTTGTATCTCTGTAATTGCAGATCTCTAAGGTCTAAAATTTTATCTTGTAGTATCCCTCTGAGTCCTCTTTCCAACCCCACAAGTCTAATCAATATTGGATTTTCCAAGAAATAGTTATGCCCAATCTCCCACAATGACCTGATTATAGACTCATTCATTAGAGCAAACTTGTATGAAGTTCCACATGTCACTGTTTCGTCCTTTGTTGGCTTGTTGGGGCTTGACCTAGTTTTAGTAGTGAATTAGCTGAACAAATCCCGAAACTATCGGCCCTTTTGGCAACAGTCCGTGGTGCGCGGACTGAGGTCTCACTTGAGGTAGTATGGGAGGGTGCTGGAACTAGGTTTGCGCACCCTTGGGATATATTGATGAGTCTTAGAAAGTTCGCGATCCGAATCTGCGCGCTGCGCTGCTTCCGCGCAGCTGTCTATCTTGTGCAACTACCTTTGCGTGGCTAAATGAAGAGTGCGAAGATCCTTTACTCTTATTATGCTTAGTATTATAGCTCTTAATTAAATTATGTAGGCCCAATATTCTTTCATTCACCATATGACATGTACATAGATGCGCGCAATCATAAAATTGTAAAGAGATGCATAAACATAAATACAGGAACACAGATACATAGTATTTTAGAATCAACTAATCTTTATTAATGCTTTTCCTTCGATTCAACCTGACACCGCCCTGCGCACTCAACTGCAGGGGTCCACGCACACATCTGCAGACTCTACTAGGCCTCTGCGCACTCAGCTGCAGAGCCTCTACCTACTCCTACAACCCAAGACTCAAACTTATAGACTTTGAATTATTCAATCATCCATTACAACTTTTCATTGAACTACTTACTCCTTTACATTGTAGAGCCTCGCTCTATTTATACGCTCCCATGGTTTGCGGACCATGGGTAGGCCGACTCACTTTACATTAAATTACATTATTTTAGGGCAGACAATCCTTTGACCTGTCTTTTCATTTCACACTCCGCGCACTTCGCGGAGTCTTTAAAATACAATTCGACCCAAAACTCGGGCTTTAAGCCCCAAAACCATTGTGCAGGGGATTCGATGCCCAACAAGCCCCCAACACAAACATCGTGACTCGCCCTCGAGTCACTATGCGGTGATCTTAGAACGAAGCCCATTCAACTGTTCCTGAGCTGCGCGAAGGTCTGCAGCGGATTGTTCTACCATCTACTGGATTTTCTCTACTTGCTCGGCTGAATACTCATTGTCAGGTGTAACTTCCTGTCTGAGAGCTTTAAATTCTTTCATCTGTGCGATCTTTTCTTTGATGGCGGTGGTCATGAGGACGATCTCATCAATCCGAGGTTGGATGTGTGCTTTAATTACAACCTCTTTCTAGCATGCTACATCCACTTGCTCCTTCAATGCCTTCGCTTGTTGAAGCCTCGTGAACCGCTGGGTCAAGACTACTGTCTGTGCTGTCCCGTGCACATTATCATACTTGTATGGTGGGGTCCTCCTATAAGACTATGAGGACCTCAAAGGATTCTTACAGCAACGTGGTATAGCTCTGCATGGCCTATGCAATTTCTTCCAGTCCTTTGTAAATCTCGATGGCGTATTGTTCCCGAACTTCTGGGGGTGTGGACGTCTGTGCCTTTAGCTGCAGCTCTGCAATCTGTAGGTTTAGCTCAAACTAAACCTTTTCCGTTTCCTCCCGGGCTTCATGGACTCCAACTGCCAACCTATAGACCCACTCTGCTGTTGGGAGCTCTGTTGACACGCTAATTCTAGAACGCTCTTGCATGCATCTTCTACAGCCTGTTCCAGTCTGCGAGCCTACACAACCCACTCATCTCATTGGATGATGAGCTGGTCAATGTGGATTTTCTGCTCCTGTAGGACTTGGATCGCTCGGCCTTCCCGGGCACGGAGCTCTGCAATTACCCCATCCTGCAGATGATTCGTGCGGAAGAGCGGCCAAGTTCAAGCCAACATCCTTCATGTTGTTGATCGCAGCCCGGTCCTCCTCGCTTGCTGCTGCTAGCGCACCATCTGTTCAGCCTCAGCAGTTCCTGCTGCGACATACTAGGCCATGGTGTCTGTTTGGGGGTGCTATACCTGTAGACCTTGGATCTGCGCGCTGAGTGCCCCCAACACAGTGGTTTGCTCCATCAACAATCCCTGGAGCGTGTCCTGTGCAACTTGACGAATCGTTTTGTTGATATCTAGCAGATCACCCTCCGTAAGCATGATCGGGTCGGCGGACATCTTCTTGGCCTTTCCCTTCTTCTGGGGAGCTATTTTCTTAGGTCTACGCGGTCACTTGAGCTGGGTTGATGTGGAACCAGGGTCCGTGCGTTTGTCTATGTTGTCCCCTTCCCCGGTCTCCTGCCCCATGGATATCTTGTGGTCCTCCTTAGGCTCTCGGGGTGGCGCGGTTGTAGTTTCTGCCATCTGCATTGTTGCTGCTACATCAGTCGCCTTCTACTACGTGACTACTTCTTGTTCCTGGTGCCTTCTTTCAGCGAGTTGTGCAAGGCATAGCTTGGTGTCCTTTTTTCATTGCTGAGTGGCGATCTTCTCCATTTCTGCTAAATCCAGGGCACGCCATTTCGGAGGCCATGATTCCATTACCCCAAAGATCACATCATCTGTTACGATGAACAGAAGCTTCATCCATGTCCATGTGGGATCCTTGCACACCCAGATATATAGGTTATGCATATCCGCCTTGAACTCTTCCACACTTTGCAAGTTGTTATGAACTGTAGGGGATAAGCGTGGCCTGTAGTTGGTCCATGTTCGTATGCTCACCTCCACGAACACCCAGAACACCTTTATCTTGCGAATCCTAGTCGCATCTTTCGTAGCCCAGAGCGAGGTGTACCTCGTGGCTTTAGGTAGGTCACCCTCAACAACAGGAAACTGGCTGTCCGTCGGCAGCTCCCCCGCAACCAATAGGATGGATAAGAGCACCCACGCATAGTGGAATGTCTTACCCTCCTCCTGGGCCTCCCTACAATTCGTCAAAAACTTGTCACAGAGGAACTGCACCCCCTCAGCGCATTGCTCAACCAAGGCAATTACAGACGCTGGCACTTCATCGGCACAACATTTCCTCATTAGCTTGCCGGCCAGCATCTAGGTGGCTACGCGCACCCCTCGGTCCTTGATGCTTGCTATCACGTACCCTCGCTTTCTCTTTTCTAGCTTATACTTGGCCTTCATAGCTTCTATGAGGGCCGAGTCACTGCTTTTTCCTGTGATGGCCATGGGGTCATTGCCTTTGACTAGTAATCGAGAGATTCGATGAATTAGATCGATCGTGATGGGAATCGGCTCCTCCAGCTAGAGATACCCATCATGCACCAGGCACAACAACTGCCAGATGACAAAAATGGTGATGGGCGCGTGGTGGTAGTGGGGTATCCACCGCAGATGGAGTAACCCAGCCTTCTCCACACCGCGCAACCATTTCTGCTTCAGTAACCTCTCTGGGCCAACTGTGGGAACTTCTCGCTGTCCGCGAGGTCCCAATCCTTGAACTTCATAGTGGGTACGCATCCCAGTGGCGGACTGTCAAATCTTATATCATCAAGGAGGAGCGGGGTCTGGATCACATTCTTCGTGGCCTCCAGGTCTTTTGGTATCTTGGCTTTCCCCTTCCACGGGGGGATGTAAGGAGGTAACTTTATCACGGAGGGAAATTGGGAGACATTTTCTGCCTCATTGTCCTGCGCCTCAATTTGGGTGATCAGAGCTTGCAAGTCTTCCTCTTCCTCCTCTGTTGCGATAGTGGCAGCTTTGTCCTTCTCTGCCATTGACAATTTACTAAACTGTGGGTTTCATGGTGACACATGGACTGGCCCAATTGTTTGTTTATATTTCTGTGGCCATGGTGTGCATGGTGATTTTGGAAATTCTGGCGCAGTTGTAGCCTCTCCAAGCTCCTCATGGGCCATATGAGGCTCCATAGTAACTTCGACGAATCGCACTCTTGTTCTTGCAACCCACATCGTGTCTACACTTGAGGGTGGTAAGAGTACACGATGCTCAATGCTCAGTACTTTCTTAATTCTCAAACAACCAAGTGTTGCCTTGTGGCTAGCCTTGGTGTTTTTATAACATCTTTTGAATTTTAATTCGACCCTTCCCCCCTTTTTTGTATCATTAATGCATTCTTGGTGGAAGATTGTCCCAAATCTAGCTCTTAATTCGTGTCTTAGTTTCCCGTCTCCCACTCCTTTTTGCCTTAAATTGGAACTCTTGTCATGAACAGTGACACCAATGGTCACTTGCTCGCCTATCCGTGTAGCAATGCAGCCCCCTCTGTGTGGCCACGATCCTTATGACATACCAACTCTACGTGCACCCCTGTTGTCGCGCAGCTCCTGAACAGACTGTTTTATAGTCCCGCACTCTCTTTCAACTGTCTAGAGCAGTGAGACTGTCCCTTCTCCAGTTAGTAAGGTGGTCACACCACCATGGATGGCGTAACTCTATCACGCCATCCTTCTCTCGGGCGTCCTTCTGGTTGTAGCGTGTTTTCCTGATTTTGTCATAGCATGAGATGCGGTGCCAACCACGACATTAGACCGACTAATCTTCATCGATAGTCCTTCCTTTCATCAGGAAGCGAGTGCGCATCTGCCTATACTAGTCGACATTTTCCACCAAGAAAAAATTTCTTCAGTTCATTCCCCAACTTCGTGATCTTTGCTTCCAGCAACATACTCTTCATTCTCAGCAGTACCCTGTCTCTTTCCAGTTTGCGAAGTTGTTCGTTCCCTTGCTGAATGGCTTCCTGAAGTTTTTCATACTCCTCTTCGCGCGGCTTTGTGATTTCTTCTGTTAGGTCATTCCGCGTTGTTCCTTTCACCGGCATTATTACAACCAAGGCCTTCTGTGGAGGTTCTTCAGGGATACCAGTTCCTGCGTCATTCCGCAGCCTCGGAATCGACTTTGCGGCCAGGATCTTACAAGAATGTTGTATATGCCCATTTGACCGCTGGGACGTGCAGATCCCATTCTGTACATTGTATCTTATGTCCCCTATTCATGACTTCACATACCTTGGTGAATGCTTCTTTCCTAATAGTTGGTAGTGCAAACCTTCTTTTCTGCCAACGCGCCCTGTTCTGGCTTTCTATTTTGATACTGGTGTGCGTTGGAACAATCTGTCTGTTATATGTCTGTACCCATCGGGAGAGGTGTGTGCATAAGTTATTTTGCCTCTTATAACCGGATTCTATTACGAATTGAGGTTTTCCAAATTGTATGCGCATCAGTTTTCTACATTCGCGCCAGCTCTCCAAATTTCCTTGATGCGTATCTCACCATCCTGCAAGTGCAGCATGCAGAGCCCATTTCAATGCATCAACATGTTGTTGTTCAAGCACTGCATTTTCAAATTCGTGCAGGAATTCCCCCACCGTGGTTAACCCATCATATATCGGCAGGTCGCGTACCTTTGTAGTTACACAACGCAGTGATCTTATCAACGTATTGCAATTAAGTGTTGTCACCTCATGCAGTCGATTTTGCCATCTTTCTATTTCTTCATCTGAATCCGAGGTACAGGAGTTGTCGTGCTCCCACGAAATTCTACCATCAGATTTAGGATTCACTGAATCTTGTTCATGCGTAGTGATCTGATAAACGCAATCAAGTTCATCCTCATTATCTTTGTCGCGCACCAGCTCAGTGTATCACGTGCCCTCAGTTGGGTCCAATTGTACGACCACACGCAACACCTTATTTTTGAAAATCATCTTGCGCTTGCTCAAATTAATAATTCCATTCATATCAATAGCCCAATCGACACCTAGCAGTGCGAGATAGGGATTTCTATCATCACTAGTCTTTATCGCTTCAAAGTCTGCTAGTGCGCTTGTGCCTTCAATATCAACAGCTACTCCCTACAATTGCCCCATTGGTATGATTTTCTAATGGTTCACCATTCGCAACTGAATGGGAGACCACTGCAACGCGGGCTTCCCCATTTGTTCCCAAGTCTATTTCGGTAGTACATTTGCATCTGATCCTAAGTCCAGAATTACCTAGTCCATTTCGTATTCTCCTATTTGCGCAGTCAACCACATTTCCCTTCTTGTTCGCGAGGCATGCATTCCTAATTTTCAGACCATCCACGGTTCTCTGGACCCTGCGCACCTAGTAATAAGTTCCTGTAACCCTTTTACCGCCCTATTGTCGTGCAACAATTTCATACATGTTTCCAGAAAGGTAGTGAGCATGGAAGGATCCATTCCTGCCTCTATTTGATCCTGACTACCTTAAGTGGAGGCCTCCGCGAAGCTCTTTGTAGCTTCCATAAAGGTTTCCTTTGCACGCTCCAAATCGAATTCTGGTTCCTTTGTAAGAGCCTTGCGAACCTAATGATTTTCTTCAGGTTGTTTCCCCTTATCCTCCCCTATCGTGAGACCACTTCTAAGCATCATATTCACCATTGGTTCTTCTTCGCGCGGTTCCGAAATCATCATCTGTACATTATGGGTAGGTGGTGGCTAAAGGACCCCTTTCTCATGCATCTGTGCTATCAACGTAGGACAATCTATCATTTCATGATCAAACTGAGAGAAATATGAATAGGATATTCTTGTCGGGTTGGTACAATTGCAGGTGTAGTGCCCAGGCCCTCCGCAATTATAGCAAATTAACTGTCTGCGACCCCTTCCGGGTCCCATTCCTCCTCTTCGTCGTCCACGTCCTTGGAATCCACCGCACACTACTGCATTCGAGTCCAGTGCTCACGTTTCTGTATGCATTCTATACAACGGGGTTCAGTCCATCATTAATTCATAACTCCTGCAAGTGCGCTCGTCATTCCCTACCGACCTACAGAAATTGCAAAACAACTGCTGTGAGGTCGGCGTATATTTCTGCAATAAATGACAGTTGTTCATATTATGTTTTCCTCCTATCTGACATATCACACACCACAAGGCAGGAGTTGCGCTGGGCCCTGCTTGCACCTTGGGCCTTATTGGCATAGGCCCCCCTCCTGCTATATAGTTCGCAAAAACAGGACAGTGATCCTTGTCATGGCCCTGACCTTTACACTTTACGCACCAGACTTCTTTGCGCACTTCTGGTCATGATTTCCTTTATTGCTTCAAGATTTACATCTCCAAACATAAATTTTGTAACTGCGCATGAATCTGTTGGACTCCCAATGCTCGGTCCTAAACAGGGGTCTTGTGTAGCCTCATTGCCATTTCTAAAGCCTCCACCTGCATGGAAAGTTTCTATTGTAACAATGTTGTTCTCAAATGTGGTGATAACGATGCTATAAACCAGGCGCGGTGCTGCACATCGGTCAACGTCATATTTGTTTCGCGAATCATGCTTTTCAACCTTTGATTCAAGTCCCAGGGGGTCTCGCCCAGGAGCATTGCGCTTTCCTTAAGTTTGATAATCGATTGTGTTTCTGATTTCGATCTGTTAAACTCCCTATTCAGCGTGGCTTGCACTTCCGTGATCCCTGCGTTCGGGTGATAATTAGAATGTTTGATATACCATGTCAGCGCGCGGTCCTGTAATGCGCTCACCAGAGTTTCCTTCTTGAAGTTATCGTCTACTACAACGTATGCTTCCCATACTACGCGTACCAAGAACCAGAATAAGTCTGGATCTGCATTTCCTACTTCCTTGAACACTGGCAGTTTAATTGCGCTTGCCATACTGAACGATGACAGTCGTGGAGGCGGAGTGGGTGGAGATATCAGTGAAAACGGTGAGGTGAGTGGTGGTGCAGGTGGTGGTGGCAATTGTAGGATCCCCTCCCTTATCAAACTTACCGTGCTCCTCGGCGAAACTGCCGCGAGTTCTTCCGCGCTTTCCCTTCGTGGTGAAATCAAAGGACTATTCTCTATTCCTTCGCTTCTATATGGTCTTTCACTTCGCGTAGTCCCCAACATTTATTTACTCGCATAACCCATTTTTCACACAACAAAATTTTAATCCAAGTTATCAAAGACCTGGCGGACCCTTGAGAAACCATCGCTCTACCTCCTTGTAGCTGACAGTCGTATCTACTGTGAACTCAGTGATGAATCCGCCTATAATTCGATCTAGCCAATGATCTACAGCGCACGCGATCTTATCTTCCGAGGCTTTGAGTCTGCACACTAACTCTGGAGTCCACAGTATTGGTTTATCCAATTTGCACCTCCCTTGGCTATCTGCTAACTTCGCGATCCACTCATATAGCTCGACCGGGAAAGAAGCGAAGGAAATTTCGTGCACTTCTGTATATAGGTAGCGATCCAACCACTACTCGTTAGATATTCGCGAATTCCTGTTCTCCTATGTCGTGAACTCGTGAATCTTTTTAACTAACCACTCTTCAACTTCTTTCTTCGTTGGATTCCAACGTTCCGACATCAGACATCCCTTAGGCAGATCCTGGTCCTAGCAATGGAACCATTTGTTGGCTTGTTGGGGCCTGACCCAGGTTTAGTAGTGAATTAGTCGAACAAATCCCGAAACTATCGGCCCTTTTGGCAACAGTCCGCGGTGCGTGGACTGAGGTCTCACCCGAGGTAGTATGGGAGGGTGCTGGAACCAGGTTTCCGCACCCTTGGGATATCTTGATGAGTCTTGGAAAGTTCGCGATCTGAATCTGTGTGTTGTGCTGCTTCCGCGCAGCTGTCTATCCTGTGCAACTACCTTCGCGTGGCTAAATGAAGAGTGCGAAGATCCTTTACTCTTACTGTGCTTAGTATTATAATTCTTAATTAAATTATGTAGGCCCAATATTCTTTCATTCACCATACAACATCTACATAGATGCGCACAATCATAAAACTATAAAGAGATGCATAAACATAAATATAGGAACATAGATACATAGTATTTCAGAATCAACTAATCTTTATTAATGCTTTTCCTTCGATTACAACCCGACACCGCCCTGCGCACTCAGCTGCAAGGGTCTGCACACATAGCTGTGGACTCTACTAGGCCTCTGCGCACTCAGCTGCAGAGCCTCTACTTACTCCTACTGTAGAAATTTTCAATAATATAACACTTATTCACAGAGATTACCCTGATTATACACTATTTGCAGAATGCATGCACAATACATAACCTCGTCTACTATAAGAGATCACAGATTCAAAACCAGAGGGGCTAGAGTATGTATTCCTTCATAGAATTAGTAGTGAAATCATTGCACAGAGGTTGATCCTTTGTCTCACAAACAAGGGGATCTCATACACCAATTTGATGTCTGGCCATCAAGGTTGGAATTTGGATTTCTCTTAACCCGTCATATAATGGAATTTGGATTTCTCTTAACTGGAATTGCGTGGAGGTGGGTCTCTTGTCCCACAAACGAGGGGGTCTCATACACCAATTTGATGTTTGGCATCAAGGTTGGAATTTGGATTTCTCTTAACCCATCATACAATGGAATTTCGATTTCTCTTAACTCGACATACAATATTTTTTTTTATGTTTTGGGTCCTGACGCTGTCAAGAAATGTTATGTTTAAAATTTTTCCCTTCAAAAGTGATGTTCTCATAATAAATTAACCCCTCACCAATAAAATTTCAATTAAAAATTTAACCTTTAATAACATAATTATGCTAAAAAATTTCACATATATATCACAAGAAACAAAATTAAGATAATAGACAAATGAATTATTAAATATTGAATCTTGGTTTGAAATTGCATAGAACACTCACAATAAAATCTTTGGAACCTGAAACCAAATGTCTTTGACTTTGACATGCCATTGCATTTGTATATACGACATGTTGGGTTGTGTTATATTCTTTCCACGACTAGCCCATGTTGTTAACCGGGGGGTTAGAGGGGGGGTGGAGCACCCCCTTCGTTGCGCCAATTCTATAGCAGGGGGGGTCACAGGGGGTTTGAGGTGTACTCGTAACCCTACTTTATGGGGTCCGAGGCAACGCCCAGGAAAATTTTGGTTTTGGACCCTATGTTAGGTTGGGCGGACCCACCTATGGTTTTGTGCATGATTTTCGCACATGGTTTTGGACGCGATGGTTTTCGGTCCATGGTATTGGATGCTTCGACATGTATAAATATGTATTGTAACATTGAAAGGAACATAATGAAAAATCAAGCTGGTAGTACCGATTTTTGGATCTAGGGGAAAATCTCTGTGTTTATGTGTTTTATGTGTTATGCTCTCGCATTTTTTATTTTCTATGTTTTAGAATTCGTATGCAGGTAATATCTATACGGATTTAAAACCTACATTTGGTATCAGAGTTGTTTTGGCTTCAAGGGGACACCTTTGTCACTGAGGGGTTTCGCTCGGGCCTGTTGTAGACCCTATTCAGTGGGAGATCTGCGAGATCGATTATGGTGGTGAAAGAAGACAGCGAGCAGTGGAAATATAGAGATCGAGAAATTTAATGGTCAAAGTTTTGAGTTGTGGAAACTCAAAATGGATACTTTGTTGGTGGATAAAGATCAGGGGATCACGGTATATCTGGGAACTAAACCAACAGGATTGTCTGATGAAGAATGGAAGAAGTTGGATCCGAAGGAAAAGAGCACAATACGATTGTATGTCTCAGATTCAGTATTTGTTACAGGGAAAAGTGTCTACTCATAACTGCTTATCCCACTAAGGTGTGATAGCTACCTTAGAAACAAACAAAGTAAAGCTACTTTCGTTTTTTCCTTTATAAAGTATAGATAGAGAGGAACAAAGAAAACCAACCTCTATCTTGCGCTAATCTCCTGGTTTGATTCCTCTCTTCCTTGATAGTCTTTCGCTACTTGTTCCCTTGCACGCCCGGCTTCACAGAGTACCTGTAAGATCACAGTAGCATAACACTATACAAAGACATGGATCTATAATCATAAACAATCTAGGATCAGATGTAAATTGACCATACAAATGCAGCAAACATAAATGACACAAGAGTATGGAGGAAAACTTGAATAGCTTTTATTGATAAACAAGAAAAAGCCAAGAGGAGTTACAACCAGTTGTTTTGACCCAGCATCAACCTCTCATCAAGGAAGCCCCTCTTCACCTCATACAAAGCTTAGATCACCCAACAATCTGATGTTTGTCTCAAGAAACCAACAACAATTCCTTACAATATGCAAAATTCCAGCCTTTGGATCTCTGGGATGAGGGATCCATATATAGATATCTGTAATGGAGATGAGTCAGCTTATGATTTGATTAGTGTCTTCCCTCTGATAGTTCTTGCTTCCACTTAGAGATTGATGATCTCTTACTCATCCTTGGTCGAATTCAGAGAGGCAAGTGTCACAGGAGAAGTTTCTGGAAGCTTCCATTGCCTCTCCACCTCGCGGAATGACACTGCCATTTGTCATTTCTTGCCCATCGCACCCCATAGAAGGGCTTTTTGAAATGCAATGCACCCTCACAATGTACTTAGGATAGATGCAACGCACTTGGCTTGTGGAGCAGCTGAAATGATCCTGTTTTGACCAATTCTGAGCAGTTGTTTATGGAGAACTACTAGGAGAAGCCGTAATCAGTTGACCTTGTTCCTTTAGGGGTTAGAACAACACTTTTAGGGACTTAGGAGCCCTTGGTTTATGGACATTTCATGCTTGGGGTTGCGGTGCTCAAAAATGTCTATAACAGTTGCCCCCTAAAGCATGAGGTCGTTAATCTTTTGATGTCGGGTGAAATGCTTTATTATGAGGATCCGAAGTTCTTTCAAGCTAGGAGGAGACCTGTAATAAGATAGAATACAATACATTATCTTCATAATATTTTCATGATCTAGCTGAGGTGGGCATTCTCATTCTCAGCTTTATAAATTCATTTTCATGTACATAGGACAAACAATCGTCTGAGTGTAGATTGATGATTCTGATAGAGCCATCATCCCTTTGATTGGATGATTATCTGTGCAGCAATGATGTACATTTGATGTCTTTATTTTGCTGAATATATATCGCAACCCGGATGGATGAAACTAGATCTGGGTTCTTCAATCTCGTTTGATCTTCACTCGAAGTACAAGTCTATCCATGTGAGAGATGTTCTGGAGTCGAACATGGAAAGACATCGCTTGATTACCAGCCAATGATATAAGCTGTTAACAAGCGCGAGAGGAATCATTGATAATGATAATGACCCTCAAGGTACTGCAGTAAAATTCACATGGTGTGAATAAAGGACTTGGCGTCAAACACCACACAAAATCTTTCGGTCGAAGGCCATTGATGTAAACATGTCGCTGGAAGTGAGAAACTTGCCATTGAGGCATGCAAGCTTCAAAGTACTGAATGGGGTGTTCCTAGATCAACTTCTTGGATAATGAGCTGATGTCGACAAGAATTGATCCATCACAGGAGGGCCTTAATGAACCCACATCAATGACACGGAACTGAGCAAATGATTTTAATGGAGGTGAAAATGATCTGGTGATATAAGGTTCAGGGTGGCGGTCATGAAAGAATGGAGTATAAATGTATTGTAGTGGGTGAGACACAGGTGAATTCTTTGAATGACTTCTCTTGAACATATCGGCGACATTGACGTGATGGATTGGTAGCACTAATCCCGAATGTGGATGGTATGATGGGACCATGGTTATGTGACCGGTGAATGAAACAACCCAACCCGACTTGGATGCGGAGTGAAAGTGTCATGTTCAAGAGCAACTTGCTACCAACAAAGTTTCTTCAAGTTTTCTTCCCAATTTTTCCCCAGTCATTGCTGACGAGTACCTCTTTATTTTTATCAAGCTTGAGGAGGATAACATATGTGTGTTCTATAATTTGCCCTTCGGGCAAACCCATCGCTATGTTTTAGCGAGCCTAGCGATAGTGAAACTCATTCTCGTCTATAGACAATTTTGTCGCTATTAAAATTTTAACGAGTTTAATGACAACGATAGCTCGGTCCTTTTCAATTTTAGAGAGTCTGAAAATGAATGTAAAGGAAACTCCAAAATTCATTTTTCGTCATCTAATCCCTTAAGTCCGAAAAAGTATAAAACAATACAAAAGGGATGAATTTTCGATACTTTTAACGAGCCGAACAAAACAAGCGCTCGATCTTTTTGTGTAATAATCCCTCAGGTCCAAAAAGATTAAAATTTAGAGGAGGGATAGCACTTCCAGTCCCTTTAACGAGCTGGAGAGGCCAATGGCTCGGCAATATTTTCATATTTTACGAGTCAATTGAAAAGAGCTTAAAGGAGACTCATCTTTTGAGGAACGGGTGATAAAATGGGTAGCAACTGATTGCAGGTAAGGTTTGGAATTTTCCAGTCACGACAGTGTTACAAGGATGGCTAGTGAGATCACTCTTCGCAGCTGTTCCTCAAAATGGGTAAACAATCAAATGGAGGTGAATGATCGGCCAATGCAAAAGTGGAGGTGATGGTGCAAACACGACCAAGGCTTTAAAGGCTGAAGTATTACATTCACGATGGTTATTTACCGGAAATTGGTTCATTTTTTAATGAGCTTAAACTCTGGAGGAACATGTGCTCATTACTTATGTTTATTTTTTAACGAGCATGAAGTCCACGCTAAAACTGCTCGATTAATACAGTCGTGTGATAAAAATGTCTCATATATAAAAACGACAACTTTTAGAGTTTTTCCCCACATCCTTTCTTTATGCAAGTTAGGAAACGGCCAATCCTACGAGTTTAAAGGGTTAGAGGACCTACAAATTTAAAAAAATAAATAGTCGCTCTTCGCTTGCATGCCAAAAGGTTTGCATGCCCCTAGGTATAAAACAGAGTTTTAAGGTTACCCCTACTTCCATCCGTTAAAACATTTGTTCTACCGGGAGAGGTCTACCTCTTACAGGTTACCAAAGATTGTTCTATTTACTATGTAAACAAAACACTCCTTCGGCGATGCTTATCGAAATAAACAAAGGTGAGTGGCGATGCTTGCCAACCCACATAACTTTGACAAGAGAATCTTATTCCAGAATAACCCCCTCTTCCAATCATGGACGGGAGTACAGACTAGTCATATTTTCTCGCGGAAACCTACCCTATACCCAAAGTTTTCCTGCCGAAGCAGGCCAGGGTGCATGCCCCCTGGGTTTCAGTTATGTCCCCTGAATCACTCGCACTCATCAAGCGGACGGACTGGAGATTGAGACATTTCTTGCGTGAAAAGACCATTCAGGGATGGTATATGACTATTTGCTCTGTGTGATCCGGGAAATGAAAGTTGGTCTACAAGCTTGACCACTCTTCCTTCATACGGAAAACACATTACTCTAAAGAGTGAGGAGACAATCACTCCCATGCAATAAATATAGTCTTGTCCAATGAGTAGATTATAATCCAGGGGTCCTTGAACTACCATTACATTCATTTGAACGGTTTTTCCTCTCAATGTTATGGGTACATTGGGAAGGATCCCTAACGGTCGACTGGTTCCTTTATCAAAGCCTGTTAGATTTCTCATCTCAGGCAAAAGCGATGGCAAACCAAGCGCTTTCCAAGCAGTCGAGGAAAGGATACTCACAGAAGCACCTTCATCTATGATGGTACCCGCCATAACCATTCTATATATTTGAACAATGATTCGGAATGGTATACTAGCTGGTAAACGGGGTCTGCCTAGTTGATTCCAATCAAAGGAGACAACTAGGTTGCTTGGAGGTGGGACCGAATAGACGGCCGGGTATGACTCTGACGAACTTCCTTCCTGCGGTAAAGGAACGGGTAAATTGCCCCCATGTTCATTGGAGTTTGTGCTTACAAAAAGAATTTGGACGGTGTCATCCTTGTTCTCTTCGGTGACTGTATCATCGGAAGATGGAACCTCTGAAGGCAAGACCGGGTGAACTGCCGCCTCGACCATTTGACTTTCGTCTGGTATGGGTTCAGATGGTTTGTCTTCAATGATAGGTGCTTCAGCCGACCACCTGAGCGGGCCAACCGGATTTTCAACTAGTGACGGACTCGGCAAGAGCTTTTTATATCCAGGAGGAAGTCGTAACGGTGAAACCGGACGATCGTCCAAAACTCTTTTAACCTCGTCTAAGAAGGGACAACGATGGACGACATGATCGCCTTCGCACAGTTTACAAGGAAATCTATATTTTCCTTTTTGTCCTGGGGCTTCACTTTCACTAGTCGACGGTGTGTTTTCAACATGATCACCAGAGGTTGACAACGCCAGAAATCTGATTTATGTTAGCGAGCTAGATGATGCAGGTGTAAAAATAGTGTTCGAGAAGGATACCTGCAAGATGGTTCAAGGAGCACTAGTATTGATGCGGGGAGTTTGGATTATAACTCCGTACAATATACAAGGTAGCACTGTAGTTGATGGGTGCAACAATTCTGTGGTTCCTGAAAGTGGAGCAGAAAATCTAGTGGTCTCTGGAGAGAAGACCATGTTGTGGCATCAAAGGCTTGGACATATTAGAGAGAAGGGCCTTCGAATACTTCATGGTAAAGGTATGGTAGAAGGTATGAGTGATAGCTCTCTGGATTTTGATTTCTGTGAAAATTGTGTATACGGGAAGCAGAGTCGGGTGAGTTTCCCCTCTATTGGTAAGAGGACGAAACAGATATTATAACTTATGCACAGTGATGTGTTTGGACCTATGAGGATTCCATCACTGGGTAAGTCTATGTATTATGTATCATTTATAGATGACTTCTCAAGGAATACACGGGTATATTTCCTTAAGAAGAAATCTGAAGCCTTTGACAGTTTTAAAGAATTTAAGGCTCTCGTGGAAAATCGGACAGAGAAGAAGATAAAGGAGCTAAGGACAGATAATGGTGGAGAGTTTTGCAGCAAGGAATTTGAAGAATTTTGTAAGAAATGTGGTATAGCATCACAAAAGACAACTCCATATACACCTCAGCAAAATGGAGTTGCAAAAAGAATGAATAAGACGTTGATGGAAAGGGCAAGAAGCATGCTCAGTGGTGCCGAGTTAGGATAGGAATTCTGGGCAGAGGCAGTGGATACTGCATGTTACCTGGTCAACAAGTCACCTTCATCAGCATTGGAGGATAAGACTCCACAAGAGGTATGGACTGGTAAGAAACCCTCTCTTTCACATCTGATGGTATTTGGATGTGATGCATATGTACATGTTCCAAAGGAGAAACGAACCAAGTTGGATAGTAAATCTGAAAAGTGCATCTTTATTGGGTATAAGGATGGTTTAAAGGGTTATAAGCTTTGGAAGGTTGTGTACAGCTGAGATGTGGTGTTCAGAGAGGTGAAAGATGTTATTAAACATGAATTCCAACCAAAGGAAGCTAAGAAGATAGAGTTTGAGCTAAAGGAGGAAGAATCAGACTCTACAGCAGAGGAGGAATCAGAAGAGGAAGAGCCACAAACTCCAGCTATGAGAAGATCAGTTCGAGCAAGAAGGCAGTTAGAAAAGTATAATCCATCTGCTTTTTCTTCAAATTTTTCTTTATTTATTACTGACGTTGATCCCAGAACTATGAAGGAAGCAATAGATTTAGAGGATGGAAAACTCTGGAAAGAGGCCATGGTTGATGAAATGGCATCTTTGCACAAAAATGAAGCTTGGGATCTGGTGGAGTTGCTGGCTGGAAGGAAACCCATTGGCAGCAAATGGGTGTTCAAGAAGAAGACAAATGCAGAAGGAAAGGTGGAGAAATACAAAGCTCGGTTGGTAGCAAAAGGTTATTCCCAAGTGTCGGGAATTGATTTTGGGGATATTTTTTTCTCATGTTGCCAAGGTAACTTCTATTAGATTACTTTTATCTATTGTTTCTGCTTTTGATTTTGAAATAGAACGGATGGATGTGAAGACAACATTTCTTCACAGGGATCTAGAAGAGGAAATATACATGAAGCAACCTGAAGGCTTTGCAGTGAAGGGTAAGAAAGAATGGGTATGCAAGTTAAAGAAGTCTCTGTATGGGTTAAAACAGTCACCAAGGATGTGGTATCAAAAATTTGATACATTTATATGGGGACTTGGCTTCACCAGAAGCAAAGTGGATCACTGTGTGTATTTTAAATTAATTGGTGACCGTGTTATTTATTTGGTCTTGTATGTGGATGATATGTTGCTAGTTGGAAATGACAAAGAAATTATCCAGGATTGAAGACCCAATTGTCCTCCAAATTCGACTTGAAAGATCTTGGTGCTGCAAACTATATTTTGGGCATGGAAATTAAAATAGATCGTACAAAGAGGAAGCTCTAGTTAAACCAAAGGAAGTATGTCGAGACAATACTGCAGAGGTTTAATATGCAGGATAGTAAACCGGTGAAGGTTCCTATTCTTGTAGGTGTGAGGTTATCTGTTGAACAGTGTCTCAAGACTCAAGAAGAGGAAGAGGACATGTCTCGTGTTCCATATGCAAGTGCAGTTGGTAGCCTGATGTATGAAATGGTCTGTACTAGACCAAACATTGCACATGCAGTGGGAGTATTGAGCAGGTTTATGTCAAAACCAGGGAAGGAGAACTAGACAGCAATGAAGCGGGTTTTCAGGTATTTGCGTGACACTAGTGATTATGGTTTATGCTACCAAGGAAGACTAGGATTGGATAGAGTGTTGGATATTCATGGCTTTGTTGATGCAGATTGGGCTGGAGATCTGGATCAGAGAAGATCTACAAGTGGTTATGTGTTTAAGCTATTTGGAGGTGCAGTCAGTTGGATGAGTAAGAAACAATCCATAGTGGCACTATCAACTACAGAGGCAGAATACATGGCAGCCATTCATGCAAGCAAGGAAGTAGTTTGGTTGCAGAGATTGTGTTCAAGTATGAGGTTAATACAGGAAGCTATAAGGATAGACTGTGACAGCCAAAGTGCAATTTTCTTGGCAAAGAACCCTGCATATCATTCAAAGACAAAGCGCATTGATGTTCAATATCACTTTGTGAGGGATATGATAAAAGACAAAAAGGTGTTGATGGTAAAGGTGGACACTTTGAAGAATATTGCAGATGCATTGACAAAATATGTGAGCTTTGAGAAGTTCTCTTGGTGTAGAGAAACAATGGGCATTTCAGGGCTGGAAAAATGACTAAGCTCTCTTGTGGCCCCCTGTGGAAAGAAAACAACAAGTGGGAGAATGTTGGGTTGTGTTATATTATTTCCACGACTAGCCCACGTAGTTAACCGGGGGGTTAGAGGGGGGGCAAAGCACCCCCTTCGTTGCGTCGATTGTGTAGCAAGGGTGGGGGTCACAGGGGGTTTGAGGTGTACTCGTAACCCCACTTCATGGGGTCCGGGGTAGACCCACCTATGGTTTTTTGCATGATTTTCGCACATGGTTTTGGACGTGATGGTTTTCGGTCCATGGTATTGGATGCTTCGACATGTATAAATATGTATTGTAATATTGAAAGGAACATAATGAAAAATCAAGCTAGTAGTCCCGGTTTTGGGATCCAGGGGAAAATCTCTGTGTGTTATGTGTTTTGTGTGTTATGCTCTCGCATTGTTTATTTTCTGTGTTTTAGAATTCATATGCAGGTAATTTCTATACGGGGTTAAAACCTACATGACATATGACTAATAAGATCTTATGAGATATATAAGATGACTAAAAAAGTAAAACCTATTCATTGTTATCAATAAAAGCTCAAAAGTAGATTAATTAATATGGTTTATGTTATGGTCTACATAATCTAATATATATTATTGGATATAAAGATAAAATATACATTTTACTATAAATATTTTTGCATTGCTTTAATAAGATTGAATGCATATTATATAAACCTTTTAAAAATTAAAAAAACTAAACTTATAATAAATTGACCATACGAATATTAATAAAATTGAATGCATAGTATCTAAACCTTTTAAAAAATAAAAACTAAACTTTTAATAAATTGACCTTGTGGATCTCCTAACATCATGTCATAGGATTATGTTATGCTTTTCTTCTTCATTATTACATTCTCACACAACATTGAAGCTTGAACATGTATGAAGTACTAAAGGAAAATTAAAACAATAATTTGGTCGGTGCTTTATTTTACCCTACTCCAATGTGCCTCATATCCTTAACATGTTTTCCTCCATAAAATATCTTAACCTACCTTGTTAGATATGTTTGCGTTATGCACCATTGTGTAGCTATGTTTAGTACAATTCAAAATCCATTTTATAAATAAAATAATTTAATGGGACCTTATGCAATGCTCCTTGTATAAAGATACATCAATGCAATGGTCTATTTAGAGCACACTAGAGCAATGGTATGTTTAGTGCACATTGCACAACAATCATTTTAAAACTTATTATACTACACATTGTATCACTTGAATCAATGTAGCTATTTTATTTAGTGCATTAACATTTTTTTATTATCAAATGTTAGCTTAATGTAGTGTGCATGGCATTGTACAAATGGGTGCCTCTTCCTTTTAAATTGTCATTTTAGCAAAATTTAGGTTTTGTATTAACCCTAAAACTAGCATGTTTGGTAACACAATGTACATGTGTGTTGTACTTAATAACAAGCATCAGGAAATTATATGTTTTCCTTACCATGTTGCATCTTTTTCAATGTATGTATTTTAAAAAAATTGAGCGTGGGAGGATGTATAACTATCAAGAGGGAGAGGGGTGTTATGAAAATGTAATTGTCGAGACTTTAAAAGTTTATGTGCTCGAAAAACACTCTACTAAAAACTTTTCCATGTCTATTCACCTCCACTAAAAAGAGAACAAGAACAAGTGTGTTTGTTAAAAGTTTTATTAATTGGTGTTTTCTTTCTAGTGCTTCCTTCTTTGTTGGGGGGCATTCTCTTACTTAGCTTCTATATCATGAGCTCAAGGTGTCATGAGAGCCATTAATCTTAGCTTCTATATCATGAGCTCAAGGTGTCATGAGAGCCATTAATATTATTACCCTTTCATAGGTCTTATGGAGATGGTACCTAAGCGAGACTTGTGATTTTTATGATGGAAAGTAGGTATATATGCTTTTGTCTCTTAATATTTGATGTAGTTTAATTGTTCTATATTTTGGTCTTTTTGTCCAAATTTGATGATAAAATTCTTTGAAAAAAAATAATTTTCCATTATTTATATTTTGTTTTGAATGCATAAATGGACTAAATGTCCAAAGAAACCTTTAGAGCACTTAAATTGTGTGGAATATATAACTAAAATTTACAATCCAACAAATCCATTAACCACAAAATTTACTCAAAAAAAATCAAAACATTAGGTAATTAAACTACACTTTTACATTTTAACATCATCCTAGATTTCGCAAAACCCTCTATCCACATACAAAGGTATAAAATTATATATTTTGTAAAAAAAAAGAAGAGGAAAGAAAATTACTAACTAATATATTGAGATTCCATCTAAAAGTAAATGTGAAAAAATAATGTACTTGTTTTTTCCAAGTTTGTTTTAGGTTTAGTGCTTTGATATATGAATGCCAATATGCTTTTTTCTTATGGGTTAATGAAAAAAATTAAATTGTATATGAATGATTATTCTTTAATCATTAATGTTTAATTAATTTAAAATAAAAATAAATTTATTTTTATAATTAATAATAATTTAAATATGAGGAACTCACAAATTTAGGATCGATACAGTTATATTAGTAAATATGATTGATATATGTTTATCATTATTTTTTATCTTTTACAATTAATGGGTTGATTCACATGGTGTTATTTGTTATTTGATAATTTGTGTGGTGAATTCATCATCATATTAGGTAAATGTAAAAGGATACATATTGATAACCGGAATAAGAGATAACTAGAATATATCAATATATTTCATTTATGACCATTAGATAAAGATTTAGATTAAAATATAAATAAATATAAGAATCTTCCCTAAAAATTACCTATCAACATAAATAAAAACAGCGTTTATAAAAGATCTCAACAATTTTCATAACAAAAAATAAATTAATATATTGTATAGTAAAAGTAAGTTTTATTATACACAACCACATTCAAATTTCTTTTATTGTTATTTTAATGATGTAATTAAAGACCATTATTATTTCAGATGTAACTAAAGACAAATTGATTGAATTATTCAATTTGCACAAAGAAAACAAGGCAGATTTTGTTATCTTTTAGAATCCCTTTGTGCAAATTGAATAATTCAATCAATTTGTCTTTAGTTACATCTGGAATAATAATGGTCTTTAGTTACATCGTTAAAATAACAATAAAAGAAATTTAAATGCGGTTATGTATAATAAAACTTACTTTTACTAGACAATTTATCAATTTATTTTTTTTGTTATGAAAATTGTTGAGATCTTTTATAAACGCTGTTTTTATTTATGTTGATAGGTAATTTTTAGGGAAGATTCTTATATTTATTTATATTTTAATCTAAATCTTTATCTAATGGTCATAAATGAAATATATTGATATATTCTAGTTATCTCTTATTCCGGTTATCAATATGTATCCTTTTACATTTACCTAATACAATGATGAATTCACAACACAAATTATCAAATAACAAATAACACCATGTGAATCAACCCATTAATTGTAAAAGATAAAAAATAATGATAAACATATATCAATCATATTTACTAATATAACTATATCGATCCTAAATTTGTGAGTTCCTCATATTTAAATTATTATTAGTTATAAAAATAAATTTATTTGTATTTTAAATTAATTAAACATTAATGATTAAAAAATAATCATTCATATACAATATAATTTTTTTCATTAACCCATAAGAAAAAAGCATATTGGCATTCATATATCAAAGCACTAAACCTCAAACAAACTTGGAAATAACAAGTACATTATTTTTTCACTTTTACTTTTAGATGGAATCTCAATATATTAGTTAGTAATTTTCTTTCCTCTTTTTTTTTACAAAATATATAATTTTATACCTTTGTATGTGGATAAATGGTTTTGTGAAATCTAGGATGATGTTAAAATGTAAAAGTGTAGTTTAATTATCTAATGTTTTGATTTTTTTTGAGTAAATTTTGTTGTTAATGGATTTGTTGGATTGTAAATTTTAGTTATATATTCCACACAATTTAAGTGCTCTAAAGGTTTCTTTTGAAATTTAGTCCATTTATGCATTCAAAACAAAATATAAATAATGGAAAATTATTTTTTTTTTCAAAGAATTTTATCATCAAATTTTGACAAAAAGACCAAAATATAGAACAATTAAACTACATCAAATATTAAGAGACAAAAGCATATATACCTACTTTCCATCATAAAAATCACAAGTCTGGCTTAGGCACCATCTCCATAAGACCTATGAAAGGGTAATAATATTAATGGCTCTCATGACACCTTGAGCTCATGATATAGAAGCTAAGATTAATGGCTCTCATGACACCTTGAGCTCATGATATAGAAGCTAAGTAAGAGAATGCCCCCCAACAAAGAAGGAAGCACTAGAAAGAAAACACCAATTAATAAAACTTTTAACAAACACACTTGTTCTTGTTCTCTTTTTAGTGGAGGTGAATAGACATGGAAAAGTTTTTAGTAGAGTGTTTTTCGAGCACATAAACTTTTAAAGTCTCGACAATTACATTTTCATAACACCCCTCTCTCTTGATAGATATACATCCTCCCATGCTCAATTTTTGTAAAATACATACATTGAAAAAGATGCAACATGGTAAGGAAAACATATAATTTTCCTGATGCTTGTTATTAAGTACAACACACATGTACATTGTGTTACCAAACATGCTAGTTTTAGGGTTAATACAAAACCTAAATTTTGCTAAAATGACAATTTAAAAGGAAGAGGCACCCATTTGTACAATGCCATGCACACTACATTAGGCTAACATTTGATAATAAAAAAATGTTAATGCACTAAATAAAATAGCTACATTGATTCAAGTGATACAATGTGTAGTATAATAAGTTTTAAAATGATTGTTGTGCAATGTGCACTAAACATACCATTGCTCTAGTGTGCTCTAAATAGACCATTGCATTGATGTATCTTTATACAAGGAGCATTGCATAAGGTCCCATTAAATTATTTTATTTAGAAAATGGATTTTGAATTGTACTAAACATAGCTACACATTGGTGCATAACACAAACATATCTAACAAGGTAGGTTAAGATATTTTATGGAGGAAAACATGTTAGGGATATGAGGCACATTGGAGTAGGGTAAAATAAAGCACCGACCAAATTATTGTTTTAATTTTCCTTTAGTACTTCATACATGTTCAAGCTTCAATGTTGTGTGAGAATGTAATAATGAAGGAGAAAAGCATAACATAATCATATGACATGATGTTAGTAGATCCACAAGGTCAATTTATTAAAATTTTAGTTTTTTATTTTTTAAAAGGTTTAGATACTATGCATTCAATTTTATTAATATTCGTATGGTCAATTTATTATAAGTTTAGTTTTTATTTTTTATTTTTAAAAGGTTTATATAATATGCATTCAATCTTATTAATATTAGTGTATCTTATGATCCAAAACAATGCAAAAATATTTATAATAAAATGTATATTTTATCTTTATATCCAATAGTATATATTAGATTATGTAGACCATAACATAAACCATATTAATTAATCTACTTTTGAGTTTTTATTGATAACAATGAATAGTTTTACTTTGTTAGTCATCTTATATATCTCATAAGATCTTCTTAGTCATATGTCATGTAGGTTTTAATCCCGTACAGAAATTACCTGCATATGAATTCTAAAACACAGAAGATAAACAATGCGAGAGCATAATACACAAAACACATAACACACAGAGATTTTCCCCTGGACCCCAAAACTGGGACTACCAACATGATTTTTCATTATGTTCCTTTCATTATTACAATACATATTTATACATGCCGAAGCATCCAATACCATGGACCGAAAACCATCACTTCCAAAACCATGTGTGAAAATCATGCAAAAAACCATAGGTGGGTCTACCCCGGACCCCATGAAGTGGGGTTACGCGTACACCTCAAACCCCCTGTGACCCCCCCGCTACACAATCGACGCAACGAAGGGGGTGCTTTGCCCGGCCTCTAACCCCTCGGTTAACTACGTGGGCTAGTCGTGGAAATAATATAACACAACCCAACATTCTCCCACTTGTTGTTTTCTTTCCACAGGGGGCCACAAGAGAGCTTAGTCATTTTCCTGACCCTGAAATGCCCATTGTTTCTCTACACCAAGAGAACTTCTCAGAGCTCACAGATTTTGTCAATGCATCTGCAGTATTCTTCAAAGTGTCCACCTTTACCATCAACACCTTTTTGTCTTTTATCATATCCCTCACAAAGTAATACTGAACATCAATGCGAGTTGTCTTTGAATGATATGCAGGGTTCTTTGCCAAGAAAATTGCACTTTGGCTGTCACAGTCTATCCTTATAGCTTCCTGTATTAACCTCATACTTGAACACAATCTCTGCAACCAAACTACTTCCTTGCTTGCATGAATGGCTGCCATGTATTCTGCCTCTGTAGTTGATAGTGCCACTATAGATTGTTTCTTACTCATCCAACTGACTGCACCTCCAAATAGGTTAAACACATACCCACTCTTAGATCTTCTCTGATCCAGATCTCCAGCCCAGTCTGCATCAACAAAGCCATGAATATCCAACACTCTATCCAATCCTAGTCTTCCTTGGTAGCACAAACCATAATCACTAGTGCCACGCAAATACCTAAAAACCTGCTTCACGCTGTCCAGTGCTCCTTCCCTGGTTTTGACATAAACCTGCTCAATGCTCCCACTGCATGTGCAATGTCTGGTCTAGTACAGACCATTTGATACATTAGGCTACCAACTGCACTTGCATATGGAACACGAGACATGTCCTCTTCCTCTTCTTGAGTCTTGAGACACTGTTCAGCAGATAACCTCACACCTAGAGCTTCCTCTGTGTAAGATATATTTTAATTTCCATGTCCAAAATATAGTTTGTAGCACCAAGATCTTTCAAGTCAAATTTGGAGGACAATTGGGTCTTCAAATCCTGGATAATTTCTTTGCCATTTCCAACTAGCAACATATCATCCAAATACAAGACCAAATAAATAACACGGTCACCAATTAATTTAAAATACACACAGTGATCCGCTTTGCTTCTAGTGAAGCCAAGTCCCCGTATAAATGTATCAAATTTTTGATACCACATCCTCGGTGACTATTTTGACCCATATAGAGACTTCTTTAACTTGCATACCAGTTCTTTCTTACCCTTCACTGCAAAGCCTTCAGGTTGCTTCATGTATATTTCCTCTTCTAGATCCCCGTGAAGAAATGTTGTCTTCACATCCATCGGTTTTACCTTAAAATCAAAAGGAACAACAACAGATAAAAGTAATCTAATAGAAGTTACCTTGGGAACATGAGAAAAAAATATCACCAAAATCAGTTCCCGACACTTGGGAATAACCTTTTACTACCAACTGAGCTTTGTATTTCTCCACCTTTCTTTCTGCATTTGTCTTCTTCTTGAACACCCATTTGCTACCAATGGGTTTCCTTCCAGTCGGCAACTCCACCAGATCCCAAGCCTCATTTTTGTGCAAAGATGCCATTTCATCAACCATGGCCTCTTTCCAGAGTTTTCCATCCTCTGAATCTATTGCTTCTTTCACAGTTCTGGGATCATCGTCAGTAATAGATAAAGCAAAATTTGAACAAAAAGTAGATGGACTATACTTTTCTGACTGCCTTCTTTCTCGAACAGATCTTCTCATAGCCGGTGTTTGTGACTCTTCCTCTTCTGATTCCTCCTCTACTGTAGAGTCTGATTCTTCCTCCTATAGCTCAAACTCTATCTTCTCAGCTTCTTTTGGTGGGAATTCATGTTTAATAACATCTTTCACCTCTCTGAACACCACATCTCGGCTGTAAACAACCTTCCAAAGATTATAACCCTTTAAACCATCCTTATACCCAATAAAGATGCACTTTTCAGATTTACTATCCAACTTGGTTTGTTTCTCCTTTGGAACATGTACACATGCATCACATCCAAATACCCTCAGGCGTGAAAGAGAGGGTTTCTTACTAGTCCATACCTCTTGTGGAGTCTTATCCTCCAACGCTGATGAAGGTGACTTGTTGACCAGGTAACATGCAGTATCCACCGCCTCTGCCCAGAATTCCTATCCTAACCCGGCACCACTGAGCATGCTTCTTGCCCTTTCCATCAACGTCTTATTCATTCTTTCTGCAACTCCATTTTGCTGAGGTGTATATGGAGTAGTCTTCTGTCATGCTATACCACATTTCTTACAAAATTCTTCAAATTCCTTGCTGCAAAACTCTCCACCATTATCTGTCCTTAGCTCCTTTATCTTCTTCTCTGTCCGATTTTCCACGAGAGCCTTAAATTCTTTAAAACTATCAAAGGCTTCATATTTCTTCTTAAGGAAATATATCCATGTATTCCTTGAGAAGTCATCTATAAATGATACATAGTACACAGACTTACCCAGTGATGGAACCCTCATAGGTCCAAACACATCACTGTGCATAAGTTATAATATCTGTTTCGTCCTCTTACCACTAGAGGGGAAACTCACCCGACTCTGCTTCCTGTATACACAATTTTCACAGAAATCAAAATCCAGAGAGCTATTACTCATACCTTCTACCATACCTTTACCATGAAGTATTCGAAGGCCCTTGTCCCTAATATGTCCAAGCCTTTGATGCCACAACATGGTCTTCTCTCCAGAGACCATTAGATTTTCTGCTCCACTTTCAGGAACCACAGAATTGTTGCACCCATCAACCACAGTGCTACCTTGCAGCTTGTACGGAGTTCCAATCTGAACTCCCCGCATCAATACTAGTGCTCCTTGAACCATCTTGCAGGTATCCTTCTCGAACACTATTTTGACACCTGCATAATCTAGCTTGCTAACATAAATCAGATTTCTGGCTAGTGAAGGAATATGTAGAACACCTGAAAGTGTTCTAACCCTTCCACATTGCAGCTTCAACTTTACTTTTCCGCGACCAATGATTCTAGCCTTCCTGTCATCCCCCAAGAAGACATCGCCACCATCATATTTCTCATACTCGCAAAACCACTCTCTGTGGGGAGTGAAGTGAAAGGAGGATGCACCTGAGTCAATCAACCATGCCTCATGATCTACATGTGTACTTGAAGAAGCCAAGTACACATCCCCACCTTCATCTGAGGTGGTTTTCACCTCTGCAGAAGGAGCATCATCAGATCCATTTCCTTTATCAGGAGCCTTAGATTTACAGTCCCTTTTTTAGTGCCCTTCCTTTCTGCATTTCCAGCACACCACCTTTATAGGTTTTCCTGGAGATTTATATCTCCCTTTAGATTGAGATCTCCCACTCGATGACTTATTTTTATTTCTGTTCTGGGACCATCCTCATACAGACAAGGCATCACTATTCTGGCTCTTCGTATTTTTTCATCTCATCTCCTCCATCAGCAAGGATGAGACTATTTCATCAAACTTCAAGGTAGTTTCATTACTACCTATTGCAATAACCAGACTGTCCCACGAATCTGGTAGAAAACACAACAAGCTGATGCACTTATCTTCATCTGAAATTTTAATATCAACAGACGCTAACTGACTTACCACAGTATTAAATGTGTTCAAATGCTGTGTCACCGAGTTTCCATCTTTCATCCTCAGGTTATACAGCTTTTTTCGTAGGAACGGTTTGTTCACCAGAGACTTAGATTGATACAAAGTCACTAACTTGTCCCACAAAGCCTTCGTCGTAGCTTCCCCTGATAAATTGAGCAATACTGAATCTCAGACACACAATCGTATTGTGCTCTTTGCCTTCTGATCCAACTTCTTCCATTCTTCATCAGACATTCCTGTTGGTTTAGTTCCCGGATCTACTGCGATCCCCTGATCTTTATCCACCAATAAATCCTCCATCTTGAGTTTCCACAACTCAAAACTTTGACCATTAAATTTCTCGGTCTCTATATTTCCACTGCTCGGTATCTTCTTTCACCACTAGAATCAATCTCGCAGATCTCCCACTCAATAGGGTCTACCACAGGCTTGAGCGAAACCCCTCAGCAACAAAGGCGTCCCCTTGAAGCCAAAACAAGTCTGATACCAAATGTATGTTTTAACTCCGTACAAATATTACCTGCATACAAATTCTAAAACACAGAAAATAAACAATGCGAGAGCATAACACATAAAACACATAAACACAAAGATTTTCCCCTAGATCCCAAAATTGGGACTACCGGCTTGATTTTTCATTATGTTCCTTTCAATGCTACAATAAATATTTATACATGCCGCAACATCTAATACCATGGACTAAAAACCATCGTTTCCAAAACCATGTGAGAAAATCATGCACAAAACCATAGAAGGGTCTGTCCAACCTAACATAGGGTCCAAAACCAAAATTTTCCTGGGCATTGCCTTGGACCCCATAAAGTAGGGTTACGAGTACACCTCAAACCCCTGTGACCCCCCCTGCTATAGAATCGGCGCAACGAAGGGGGTGCTCCACCCCCCCTCTAACCCCCCAGTTAACTACGTGGGCTAGTCGTGGAAAGAATATAACACAACCCAACATGTCATATATACAAATGCAATGGCATGTCAAAGTCAAAGACATTTGGTTTCAGGTTCCAAAGATTTTATTGTGAGTGTTCTATGCAATTTCAAACCAAGATTCAATATTTAATAAGTCATTTGTCTATTATCTTAATTTTGTTTCTTGTGATATATATGTGAAATTTTTTAGCATAATTATGTTATTAAAGGTTAAATTTTTAATTGAAATTTTATTGGTGAGGGGTTAATTTATTATGAGAACATCACTTTTGAAGGGAAAAATTTTAAACATAACATTTCTTGACGGCATCAGGACCCAAAACATAAAAAAAATATTGTATGTCGAGTTAAGAGAAATCCAAATTCCATTGTATGACGGGTTAAGAGAAATCCAAATTCCAACCTTGATGCCAAACATCAAATTGGTGTATGAGACCCCCTCGTTTGTGGGACAAGAGACCCACCTCCGCGCAATTCCAGTTAAGAGAAATCCAAATTCCATTATATGACGGGTTAAGAGAAATCCAAATTCCAACCTTGATGGCCAGACATCAAATTGGTGTATGAGACCCCCTTGTTTGTGAGACAAAGGATCAACCTCCGTGCAATGATTTCACTACTAATTCTACGAAGGAATACATACTCTAGCCCCTCTGGTTTCGAACCTGTGATCTCTTAAGAGGAAACACATAATCTTAACCATTAGACCCACTTAAGCTATAAAATAAAGTAATTACAAATATAAAATTGTTTATTGTATAAATAAATATTTAAAAATAAGAAACAAAAACAATTAAAAGGGAAACAAAATTATTCCTTATAGTATCTTAAAATATGTATGTTCTTAAGTACTCAATATATATATATATATATATAGATATATATATTATTTTATATTAAAATTATTTCTTATTTTTAATTAAAACATTTTAATAGTGTATATATAAAAAATTTATACTTTTCATAGATTTTTCTTTTTTTCACTGAAACGGGTATGTTTTATTAATTTGAGGAATAGATTAGACTCACACCATGGTAGCCATCATTACATTACTTCTATTTCTGTTTCTTATGCTATTACAATATTCAGGATCCTCATGGATTACAGGGGTGACAAGATCTTTCGCAATTTATGAGGAGTTGTCCTTTCCCAAGCGTGCAACCTTTGTTCTCCATCAGATCTGCTTCACTGTTCAGGCTTCTGAGAATATGGAGGAATTTGTAGGAGTCAAAGTCAAGCAGGACACTCTTTAATCTGTTCAGAGATTTGTTGAGACTTGCATTGTTAAACACTTTGCCTGTGTTTAAATTTTTTATTAAGATCTCTGAGTCTCCAAAGGCTTGGAATTCTTTGTCACCTCTATCTCTAGCTATTTGACAAGCTATAAGGAGACCTTGAATCTCTGCCTGGTTGTTGGTTTTCTGCCCGATGCCCCAGCAAAAGTTGTCCCTTCTTGTGCCATCCGGGGCATAGATGACCCCTCCGGCTCCTGCTGTCCCAGGGTTGCCTTTGGAGGCTCCGTCGAAGAAAATCGTGGTTATTTTTTGTTGTCGCCACCATTCTTGGAAGTTGACTTCGGAGTCTCTTTTGCGCCATTCCGGATTCACTGAATGAGGGGCTGTTAACTGCTTCCGAGAATGGGGGGAGAGGGGGCCCAGCCACCTCTCTTCTTCGTGGAGGAGCAAAGAGTCTTCTGGAAAATATTGTTGTTGGACTGCTTCAAGGAGAAGGGATTTGGCCTTTACCACTGCCATGAAAGGAGTTTGCAGCTTATCATTGAATATCAAGTCATTCCGGGTCAACCAAATCTGCCAGCATACAAACTTGGGGATAGTGTTCCACACTTTTCTCCAAATGAACTTACTGGGAATTTTGCTGGGGTAGAATTGATTCCATGAGTAGAATAGATCAGCAACAGAGTTATGAGAGGGGGATGGGATTTGTAACTCTTGTAGAATGAGACCCCATACTTCTTTGGCAAACTTGCATTCCATAAAGAGATGTCTAGCTGTTTCTAAGCTACTTCTACACAGCTCGCATCTATATGGCCCAGCTATGCTTTTTTTCATCAAATTGTCTCCAGTTAACAACTTGTTGTGGACCAGCGTCCAAAAAAAGAAGTTTGCTTTAGGTAGAGCTAGCGGTTCCCAAACTTTCTTCCAGAATTCCGGCGGTTTACTGCTGTTCTTGTTTGGTTGAAGGGCATTATAAGCTGCAGCTGTTGTATAAATTCCAGATCGCCCCCATCCCCAACTATCCTTCATCTTTCTGTTCACTGGGGCTGCTTCCTCTAACAGTTCTTCGAGGACACACTTCTGCTGATATAGTCGCTCTGGAACTCCAAAAAAATCCCAGCCTTGCCAGTCATCATGGCAATCCCAGTTTGACAGATCATAAAGACTTTTTATACCTGCGCGTTCAAGCCAACATTTTAACTCTGCTATTTCATCTATTTCCGTAAGGGGGTCACGATTCATTATTCTGTCGTGCCACAAGTTTATGTGTTTGCCGCTCCCTGGGATCCTGTACGCGTTGCGCATGTAGAAACTCAAAGTTTTACTACATAATTTCCAGACCTGGGAGCTGTAATTTGAATGGGCTGTCTGAATATTTCTGAGCGGCACGTTTTGAGCATATTTTGTTTTCAGCATGTCGCAAACAGGGTGTTTGGGCTCTTTGAAAAGCTTCCAAATAATTTTGCCTCCCAACGCCAGATTGGCTAATGCTGGATCACGAATTTGGAGGCCTCCTTCAGAGATTGGGTGCTTGACCACGTCCCATTTCACTAAATGAAACTTGTTTTGATTTCCTTTCCCCCCTTTCCAGAGGAAGTCTCGAAGAATTTTAGAGATTTGGTCTGTAACGCTTTTAGGGGCGAGAAGGAAGGCTGCTTGGTAGATTGGGAGCGCCGATAAGACAGTCTTGATCAAGATGACTTTGCCTGCTTTTGTGAGCCAATATCCTCCCCAAACTGTAATTTTTGTTTTGATTTTGCTGATGATTTCAGACCACAACGACCTCTTGTTGAAGCCGTTTGTGATGGGAAGACCAAGGTATTTAATCTTTTCCCATTTAGCATGTCCTTTAAAGCCAAGCAGATTGGAGATACTTGTGAGCTCTTGCTGCCCAATGTTCCAGCCATAGACTTTGCTTTTTTTTTCATTGATAGAGGCTCCCGAGACCCTGCAATAGCAATTGAGAACAGAGTCAAAGGCTTTGGCTATTCTAACTGAGGCACCTCCCAGGAGGAGGGAGTCGTCCGCGAAGAGAGTGTGGTTTTGAGCTGGGGAAGAAGAGGAGGGTTTGAGGCCAGGGAGGGAGCCTGAGACTTTTTCAGCTGATAGCTTTCTACTGAGGGAGTCCGCCATCAGGATGTACAGGAAAGGAGAGAGCGAGCATCCTTGCCTGAGACCTCTCTGAGCTTGGAAAAAGGAGGTGGGTCGACCGTTTACAAGAGGGGCAATCCAGGGGTTGTGGGTGCAGGTAGTGATAAGATTGACAAAATGAGGGGAGAAGCCAAATGAGAGGAGGACTTTGTAAAGGAAGGAGCGATTGACTCGATAAATGGCATTGGCCATATCAATTTTTATCAGCATACCTTTTTCTTTACGCCGATTTATTGAATGGATTTTCTCCTGCACCTGGATGACATTATCCAAGATGTGCCTGCCTTCTACAAAGCCACCTTGATTGCTGGAGATCAGCCTGTTGAACAGTGGTTTGATCTTGTTGGCTAGAAGCTTTGCCAGAGGCGTTACAGACCGATATTGGCCTGAATCTGGCGAATGTTTCTGGATTGGTTTCTTTTGGGATGAGGGCGGGATAGGTGGAGGTTCCTCCCCCTACTTTGGCTTTTCCCATGAATCCTTTTACCATCTTTAAGAGATCAGTTTTGATAGTGTCCCAGCAGGTCTTACAAAAGTGTATGGTGAATCGGTCGCCTTGTCCGGATCCATAGACCAAATGACTTTGCTGACTTTTTCTTTAGTGATGGGGTTGATGAGAATGGAATTATCTTCAAGGCTGACCAAAAGAGGTATGTTGGAGAGGAGGTCAGCAGCTTCCTCCTCATTGACATGGTTAGCTGCGGTGTAGAGCTGTATGAAATGTCTAACGGGTGCTTCTTTTATCTGGCTGAACCCTTTGCAGATCTGCCCCTCTGTGTTTTTTATTTTAGAGATAGGGTTTTTGGAGAGTCTTGCTCGATATTGGCGATGGAAGAAGGTGTTGTTTTGGTCACCAGCCTTCAGCCACAGACTTCGAGATTTGGTTCGCCAATACTCTTCCTCCATCTGGAGAGATCAATATGTTGAGCATTGAGTTTTAACTTCTTTGTCTAGGAGCGTTGGGGTGATATCTCTTCTTTCCATTTCTACTTGCAAAGCCTCAAGGGACTGGACAGTTTCTTTTCTTTGGCTGGTTGGATTTGGAGCCGATTTCTTTATCCAATCCTTCAAGGCTTGCTTTGTGGCTTTGAGCTTTTGTTCCCACACGTAACTGGAGGACCCAGTGACTGGTTTTGCCCATGCGGTTTTCACTGTATCTATGAAGCCTTCCCTTTCTATCCAAAGAGAGCTGAATCGAAAGGGGATTGGGCCAAGGTCTTCTTCATCTTCCAGAATGAGCTGGATTGGCTTATGATCTAAGGTCAATTTGGGCAAAATTTTGGTGATGATTATCTTCTTATTCATCATCAGTGTACCTTGTACTAAAAAACAGTCCATTCGAGCAGAGATATGGTCCTCACCCACTTGGTTGTTGGACCATGTGTAGAACCCTTTAACCGGTGTGAAATCCAGAAGATCCCACTGCTAGATGAGGTATTTGACCATGGGGAGCATGGGGTCTCTGTTATTAGTTCCTCCCCGTTTTTTTTTAGCTTTTAAGACTATATTTAAATCCCCGACAAGAATGATGTTACTAGGGGAGTGCTGCTCAAGAAATTCAGTGAGAGATTTCCAACAGTCCCTCTTTTCAGAGTTGAAAATAATTAATATTATTTTGTGTTAATGGAGAAATGGTTACATAGTTGTAACGTATCTCCTTAGTTTAGGATTTTTTCCTAGAGTTTAGGAGTGTGGTTGCAACTTCCTAATTTCCAGAGTTGTATTTAATGATGTAATCCTTTCATTGATTGTAATAGAGTGTACGAGAGTGATCTCTCTATTTTGTGAGTGTAGTCTCCAGATGCAGGCCACACCTGAGAGCTACATCTCCTTCTTTTCAATTCTGTTCACATTTTATCTTGGTATTAGAACTCAGATTGGGTGAGTCTGATCTTTTATCACCTTTGTGGCTGAAGTGCCTTTGCAGCTAGCTTACCTGTGTGGTAGAATTTCCCGTGTGGATTGAAGGGCCTCTATGGCTACGTGTACACAAGAGCTTTGTGCTCAATTGAGCAGGTGGACTGCAAAACACCTGGCTCGGACTCTGAATTATTTTTTTCTTGAGTAAAAGGGGGTTGGCACGGGTTTCTGGCTCGGGAGCGCGCCAGAATTCTATATTGGCACGTCTATTCTGTTATTAAGTGGGCCAGACGACTAGATTGCCGCGGGATTTTCACTCGGGAAAGCGCCAACTCACCTTCAAGGGGATCTGCGAGAAGCCTCATCTTCGTTTGGAGATTTGCGAGGAGTGTAGATTGGCAAAGTTGCAGATCTATCCAGGAGAGGCAGATCGGATCAATTGTTGATTAGATCGATTTTTGGCTGTATTGAAAACGTCGAATTTGCTCATTGGAGCAGGATTGCCAGACACTGTAGATCGGTGGCAGAGGCGACAGATCGATCTGACAGGTATCTTTTTTTTTGTTGTTGGGTAGATTCATTTTATAGATCTAATCAGAATGAGTAATACGATGGAATCTTACCTTCACGAGTCTGGTAAACTCGATGGATCTAACTTTACGAACTGGAAGTTTAAGATCCAGACCTTGCTTGAGGGTGCGAATGCTTGGTCCATAGTTATAGGCGATGAGCAGAAGCCGAACGCAGGGCCGTAGGAGCAAGATTGGGAAAAACAAGAGAACAATGCCAAAGTCTTGTTGAAGATGTCCGTGAAAGACAATGCTATTGCGCACATCAGAGAATGTAAAACGTCTGCGGACATCTTGACGACCATCAAAAATCTGTATCAGACCCAGAACACAAGCCGAGTCTTGGCACTTAAAAGCAAGCTATTTTCAATGAGGATGGACGAAAGGGAGACTGCTACTGCATTTGTTGTGCGAATTAAAGATGTGAAAGACGGATTGGGGGCCATCGGAGTGACGGTGTCTGATGAAGATCTTGTCGCAATCACAATGAACGGGATGTGAGATGAATTTCAAACGTTCATCACTGGATTGGCGGCAAGGGAGAAAGCGCCCACATTTGATGATCTGACATGGATCTTGCAGTAAGAGGAGGAGCGGCGGCAGAACTTGAACCCCCAGAGTGATGATCTTGCACTGATGGCGAAATGACGATCATTCAGAGGAAAGCAGTCATAGCAGCAATCACAGCAAAAAGGAGGAACATCGCAGAAGCGTTCACATAAAGGTATGATTGTAAATAATTCCCTAAAGAAATGTTATTATTGTGGAAAGAACGGTCATATACAGAGTGAATGTTATAAGAAGCAGGCTGATGATGCAAAGAGGAAGCAGGCAAAGCACAGAGGATACTTTTTTGAAGAGGAAGATAAAGACTTCAGTCATGAATTTCGACTATTCATAGTCAACTGTGCCCTTTCAGCATCTAATGAGGACGATATTTGGTATGTTGATTCCAGAGCATCCTCTCACATGACAGGTAAAAAGGAATTTTTTGATAGTCTTGAAGAAAGTATAAATGGATCAAAAATATACTTAGGAAATGATAGTGGATATGAGATTAAAGGTTATGGGGAAATTCCAGTCAAGTTATCAAATGGAAAAATTAGTCATCTTAAGAATGTTTTATATGTACCTAGAATTAAGAAGAATCTGATATCTATATCCATGATGACTGATCAAGATATGCAAGTTGAGTTCTTCAAGACTCATTGTGTGATAAAGGATTGGAGGAATGAAATAGTTGCAACAGGCATGTGAGTTGGAAGCCTATACAGACTGGATGCAAAAAGTATACCAAAGCAAGCCATGGTTGCAGGAGGATCAACAGCCGAACAACTCTAGCATCAGAGGTTCGGTCATTTGAATTTGCAGGACCTCATGTTATTGCAGAAGAAAGGTATGGTTGAGGGGCTCCCTATCTTTCATAATATTCAGTTAAACTGTGATGGTTGTGCCTTAGGAAAAATGCATAGAGAATAGTTTCTTGTGCATGATAGGAGGAAGGAAACAAATATTTTAGAACTAGTGCACATTGATGTATGCGGACCTATGTAGACAAGGTCGCTAGGAGGAGCATATTTTTTTATGTTATTTACTGATGATTGCAATAGATATTCATGGGTTTATTTTTTGAATAAGAAAAGTCAGACTTTCCAATGCTTTAGAGAATTTAAAACCTTGGTGGAAAAACAGTTTGGTAAGAGTATAAAAATTCTCCGATCTAATCAAGGGGGAGAATACAAGCTAAGGGAATTGATGAAATTCTACAAATCTCACGGGATTGTTCAGTAGTATTCAGTGCCACACACACCATAGTAGAATGGAGTTGCAAAGTGCAAAAACAGAACCTTGGTGGAGTGCGCAAGGAGCATGTTACAAGGTAAGGGTCTGTCTAATAGTTTTTGGGAAGAGGCTATTAACACTGCTGTATATTTGAAGAACATAAGTCCTACCAGGTATCCTGGCTTCAAAACCCATTTTTAAGCTCTATATGGATTTAAACCAGCAGTAAACCATCTAAGAGTATTTGGGTCAAAAGCATTTGCCCATATACCCAAAGCTGATAGGAAGAAATTAGACCCTAAAGCTGCGAAATGCATCTTTGTTGGTTATGGCATAGAATTTAAAGCATATAAATTATTCAATCCTGAGTCTCGTAAGACATTTGCAAGTAGGGATGTAGTGTTTCATGAACAGGTACAGGAAAGGAAAGATGACATTGGTGATGATTGGCACATTCCATTGTTGTTGGAGGAAAGCAACGAGGATGAAAGAGAGCAGGAGCAGAAAGAAGAGTAAAAAAAAGAACAGCAAGAAGGTGATAAAGCAAGCCCATCTAGAGCTGACAAATTTGAGGTAAGTCCCCTACCAAGGAGATCAGGTAGGAAGACTCAATTACCATTAAAATTGAGAGACTATGCTTTGATGTCAAAGGTTTTGAACATTGTAGAACCCACTAATTACAAAGAAGCTGGTCAATTTAAGGAGTGGAGAGCTGCAATGAATGAAGAAATGGAATCAATTCTTAGAAATGATACTTGGGATTTAGTTGAGCTTCCTAAGAATAAAAAACCCATAGGATGTAAATGGTTGTTTAAACCAAAAATGAATGCAGATGGAAGCATAGAGAAATTAAAAGCTAGGCTAGTTGCAAAAGGATATTTACAGCAGGAAGGCATAGATTTTGATGATACTTTTCCACCTGTAGCAAAGTTAAATACAATCAGAATGCTTATTGCTTTAGCTACTAAATGTAATTAGGAATTACACTAGCTTGATGTTAAATCTGTGTTTTTAAATGGTGATTTAAAAGAGGAAATTTACTTAGTACAGCCAGAAGGATTTGTAGAGCAGGGGCAGGAACATCTTGTTTGCAGATTGAAAAAGGCTTTATATGGTTTAAAGCAAGCACCCAGGTCTTGGTACGAAAAGGTCGATTCTTTCTTTTTAGAGCATGGCTTCCATAGAAGTTTAAATGACCCAAATTCGTATACCAAGTACAATAATCAGGGGCAGATTATTTTGATTTCTTTGTATGTGGATGACATGATTATAACAGGAGATGCAGATGATTTAATTAGAGGAATCAAAAGGCTTATGGCACATGTTTTTGAGATGAAGGATCTCGGAAGCCTTCAGAGATATTGGGAAAACTTTTCTTACCCAAGGGAAGTATGCCAGAAATCTGTTGGAAAAGTTTGGTATGGATCAGTGTAGATCAGCACCGACACCTTTGCAGCAGAATCTGAAGTTGAGCAGTGACGATGGAACTAAATATGTTGATGCTACAATGTACAGACAACTGGTTGGTAGCTTGATATACCTTACAACAACCAGACCTGACTTGGCATACTCTGTTAGTGTGTTGAGCCAATTTATGTCGAAACCGCTTGAAAGTCACTGGGTAGCAGCAAAAAGCGTGTTGAGGTATCTTTGTGGTACTGTTAATTATGGTATTTTATACACTGATGCATCTGATGTTACTCTAGCAGGTTTTTCAGACTCAGACTGGGCAGGTAACTTGGATGATCGGAGGTCCATCATAGGTTATGCATTCAACATAGGATCCGGGGTCATAGCATGGAGCAGCAAGAAGCAGAGTACTGTAGCTTTGTCTTCATGTGAAGCTGAGTATCAAGCATTGTGTGCAGCAACGTGTGAAGCGATCTGGTTGAGAAGGCTTTTCAAAGATGCAGGAAAAGAACAGAAGAATCCCACTTCCATCAAAAGCGACAACCAGAGGACCATTAAATTGGCATACAATCCAATGTTTCACAAAAACACCAAACATATAGACACTTAGTTCCATTTTGTTAGAGAGAAAATACAGTCAAAAGAAATTGTTGTTGAATATTGTAAAACTTGTGACAATGTGGCTGATATTTTTACAAAGCCTCTTGCACGAGTGAAATTTGATTTGTTTAGAGGGATGTTAGGAGTTCGGGAGAACCCTTTCTCCATTAAGGGGGGGAGTTGAAAATAATTAATATTATTTTGTATTAATGGAGAAATGGTTACATAGTTGTAACGTATCTCCTTAGTTTAGGATTTGTTCCAAGAGTTTAGGAGTGTGGTTGCAACTTCCTGATTTCCAGAGTTGTATTTAATGATGTAGTCTTTTCATTGATTGTAATAGAGTGTATGAGAGTGATCTATCTGTTTTGTGAGTGTAGTCTCCAGGTGCAGGCCACACCTGAGAGATACATCTCCTTCTTTTCAATTCTGTTCACATTTTATCTTTCAGAATACAGGATATGTACATAAAGATTGAAAAGGGAGATGGTTAGCTTACTTGTGCAGTGCATTAGTTCCATGTAGATCCAGTGCTGGGTCTCATGGTATTTGTTCAACTGGAAGAGATCTTTTGTCCAAAGAGTTACCAGCCCTCCGGATGAGCCTCTTGCGCTGACTGCTCTTCCTGCACTTTTCTTACATTTCTTCCTACTGATGTCTAGCAGGGCTTTCCCCTCTATCTTAGTCTCTTGGAGCATTAGAATGTCTGAGGGTTCTATTTTGAGGAGAGCCTTGACCGCTTCTACTTTCGAGGGGTTTCCTAGACCTCTACAATTCCAAGAGACAAGGCACATTATTTACCAAGGGTAGGATGGGAGCCTCCCTTAGGGGGCCTATTCCTGGAATTTCTCCCAATTGACATCTCTATTGTAGGCTGGATCCCTTGAGTTTTGAGCCTTTCCGCCTCCTCTTCCCTTGTTTCTCTACGAGATTTCCTTCCAACTTTTCTTGTGGGTTGCTCGAAGTTTTCCTCCTCCGAGGAGTCAGAGCTTTCAACTAGTTTTTTCCTTGCTACTTCTGCATATGAGGGGTTGGAGGGGCTTCCTTGGGAGGCTTCCAGATGAGCCATTTCTACATCTTCTATGTTGGTGATAGGAGGATCGATCTAATCCACATTTTCCAGGGCTACTTTGTCTGACCTGCTCTGGCTGTTTTCTTTACCATTTGAGAACTTTTCTTGGGTGGGATTGGAGTTGCTTGGAGTCTCTTTTAGAGTGCCTTTCCCATTGCCTTTATTCTAATTGGTTGTTTTTTGTACTTGGGTCCATTGCTCGCCATTCTGTTTGTTTGGCTGTTCTTCCGCCTTTTTCTTGCAATGTTTGGCGAAGTGCCCGTAGCCATGGCAGTGTCTGCATTTAAATGGCAATTGTTCATAGTCCAACTCTTGGACATGCGTCCAGCCTGTGACCGTAACTTTTATGGATTCTGGCAAACCCTCTTCCAGGTCGACTTTGACACAGATGCGTGCACATGAATATTGATCTTTTCTTACCGCCTGATCTATATACTTTCCTAAGCCATTGCCGATGATCTGGAGAGACTTCTAGTTCCAGCAGTGTAGGGGGAGGTGGGGGAGCTGCACCCACACCGGTACAGCTGATGGGACATCCTGGGTAGGGTCGAAATCTAGCGACCATTTGTTTAGGTATAGACCTTGGGGGCCCATAAAATAAGGTCCATTTCTGAATATTAAGCTTCTATCCTCTGCACTTTCAAATACGAAGATGAAAAAACCTTTGCCTACAAAGTAGCTTTTTATACCTTCTTTGATTAACGGCTTCCAATTCCTTTGTGTCCAGTCTTCTACCAACTTGGGCGATGGCCAGAGGCCCGTGAACTGACCTATGAGGCCTCTCTCAGCAAGGTTCAAAGCTGCTTTACAAGTTTCTTCTTCAGGAAGGGCTACCGTGGGGATGGAATCCATCTTCTTGATGAACTTCTGTTGATTGACAGAGGGCGGGTGCTTGCAGATTGATGCGATCATTGCTTTCAATGCGTTCACCTCCGGGGGAAGGGGCAAGGGACATTCCAATGGGTCCGGGCCCCCTGGGGGCACCATGGCTGGGCGCAGCTGATCAAGTCTGGCAATCGCGCAGCAGGGAACAGCTTCGAGCAGCTAGAGTAGGCTGTCAAGGGGGATGGTGGCCCAGGTCAGATGGAACGGGATCGGGCAAGCCCAGCAGAAGGAGGCTGCCAAGCGGGGAGGCCGCTGGAGGCGGCTCAGGAAGGGAGGGTGGGCCGGCTAGGTCAAGCCAGCGATGCTGCGCAGCTTAAAAATAATAATTTGGATTTCGCCCACATTAAAAGGTGAGCGGGCTTGGCCCAGGAAACGAGACTAGTCAACGCCCTCGCTCAGGTTTGAGCACAAGACCTGACCGTCTTTACGAGTCCGACTTTACCAACCAGCCGCCTCCGCTGACCTTATAGAATTGATATATTGTATATTGTGTATATAAACAAGTGCTATGTAGTAGCTAGTACCTCTTAATTTAAATATAATTAAATTGAAGTGAAAAACAATGATTTGGCATAAGACAATTAGCCATATAAATTTTTAAAAATGAAACAAATTCTTGAGTATGTTTTAAGAATCCCACATGTCCATGAAGTTCAATTGACTACACAACATGAATGTATAATTTTCTAAAATGTGCTTTGTTCTCTAATTTGTGATATAATATATAATAATGTGTAGATATAAGGTTTCGAACTAGTACCAACCAAACCTAATTGCCAATTTATTTAGACCAAAAATTGAATAAAAACAAATAATTTTTTTAACTAAATATCAACTAAATTAATATGAAAAGAATAATATAATTTTAAAATATTCTTAAATAAAATAGATATTGATTATCTACTTCAATTTTTTTTTCTAGAAGAACTTTAAACTTTCAAAAAATTGATGAACAATCTCAAATTAGTCACATCTTAGTTTGGATTTTCTCATTGGTGGGCAATTTGTTAAAAACTTTAATGAGTCTTTTACTAAATGCTCACACTTTGAATGCTAATATGAAAGATCAAACTCCTTCAAATCAATAACATTTGATATATTTTACTCTTTGTATATGGAAAAATGAAATTGAAATATGAATTAAACAATCATGTTCGATTTTTTCAAATAAAACATTTTCTCAAATTGTTTTCAAAAAATTGTTCAATGGACAAGTCTATAAAATTGAAAGTTTAAAGATTGAAAATATTGACATGACATATGAATTTTAAGAACCTAAATAATAGAAAAATTTGACATGATATATGAACTTTGAGAACCTAAATAGTTGAAAAAATTGACATGATAGATGAACTTTTAGAACCTAAATAATAGAAAAATTTGACAACTTTAAGAACCTAAAAAATAGCTAGTGAAACAAAAAACTAAATGCTTAATAGCATGCTTGTGGAAAGTATAATAATATAACTATAAAACATGACCAACACAGAAAATTTAAACTCTACGCTCCCATGGTTTGCGGACCATGGGTAGGCCGACTCACTTTACATTAAATTACATTATTTTAGGGTAGACAATCCTTTGACCTGTCTTTTCATTTCACACTCCGCACACTTCGCAGAGTCTTTAAAATACAATTCGACCCAAAACTCGAGCTTTAAGCCCCAAAACCATTGTGCAGGGGATTCGATGCCCAACAAGCCCCCAACACAAACATCGTGACTCACCCTCGAGTCACTATGCGGCGATCTTAGCACGAAGCCCCTTCAACTGTTCCTGAGCTGCGCGAAGGTCCGCAACGGATTGTTCTACCGTCTACTGGATTTTCTCTACTTGCTCGGCTGAATACTCGTTGTCAGGCGTAACTCCCTGTCTGAGAGCTTGCAATTCTTTCATCTGTGCGATCTTTTCTTCGATGGCGGCGGTGATGAGGAAGACCTCATCAATCCAAGGTTGGATGTGTGCTTTAAGTACAACCTCTTTCTAGCGTGCTACATCCACTTGCTCCTTCAATGCCTTCGCTTGTTGAAGCCTCGCGAGCCGCTGGGTCAAGACTACTGTCTGTGCTGTCCCGTGCACATTATCATACTGCATTTGAAGCTCCCGCGCCTCCGTTTCTAATCGTTGTATGGTGGGGTCCTCCTATAAGACTATGAGGACCTCAAAGGATTCTTCCAGCAACGTGGTACAGCTTTGCACGGCCTGTGCAATTTCTTCCAGTTCTTTGTAAATCTCGATGGCGTGTTGTTCCCAAACTTCCAGGGGTGTGGACGTCTGTGCCTTTAGCTGTAGCTCTGCAATCTGCAGGTTCAGCTCCAACTGAACCTTTGTCGTTTCCTCCCGGGCTTCATGGACTCCAGCTGCCAACCTATAGACCTGCTCTGTTGTTGGGAGCTCTGTTGACACGCTAATTCTAGAATGCTCTTGCATGCATCTTCTACAGCCTGTTCCAGTCTGCGAGCCTACACAACCCACTCATCTCGTTGGATGATGAGCTGGTCAATGTGGATTTTCTTCTCCTGTAGGACTTGGATCGCTCGGCCTTCCCAGGCACGGAGCTCTACAATTACCCCATCCTGCAGATGATTCGTGCAGAAGAGCGGCCAAGTTCAAGCCAACATCCTTCATGTTGTTGATCGCAGCCCGGTCCTCCTCGCTTGATGCTGCTAGCGCACCATCTGTTCAGCCTCAGCAGTTCCTGCTGCGACATACTAGGCCATGGTGTCTGTTTGGGGGTGCTATACCTGTAGACCTTGGATCTGCATGCTGAGTGCCCCCAACACAGTGGTCTGCTCCATCGAAAATCCCTGGAGCGTGTCCTGTGCAACTTGACGAATTGTTTTGCTGATATCTAGCAGATCACCCTTCGTAAGCGTGATCGGGTCGGCGGACATCTTCTTGGCCTTTCCCTTCTTCTGGGGAGCTGTTTTCTTAGGTCTGCGCGGTCGCTTGAGCTGGGTTGATGTGGAACCAGGGTCCGTGCGTTTGTCTGTGTTGTCCCCTTCCCCGGTCTCCTGCCCCATGGATATCTCGTGGTCCTCCTCGGGCTCTCGGGGTGGCGCGGTTGTAGTTTCTGCCATCTACATTGTTGCTGCTACATCAGTCGCCTTCTACTACGTGACTGCTTCTTGTTCCTGGTGCCTTCTTTCAGCCAGCTGTGCGAGGCGCAGCTTGGTGTCCTTTTTTCATTGCTGAGTGGTGATCTTCTCCATTTCTGCTAAATCCAGGGCGCGCCATTCCGGAGGCCATGACTCCATTACCCCAAAGATCACATCATCTGTTACGATGAACAGAAGCTTCATCCATGTCCATGTGGGATCCTTGCACACCCAGATATACAGGTTATGCATATCCACCTTGAACTCTTCCACACTTTGCAAGCTGTTATGAACTGTAGGGGATAAGCGCGGCCTGTGGTTGGTCCATGTTCATATACTCACCTCCACGAACACCCAGAACACCTTTATCTCGTGAATCCTAGTCGCGTCTTTCATAGCCCAAAGCGAGGTGTACCTCGTGGCTTTAGGTAGGTCACCCTCAACAACAGGAAACTGGCTGCCCATCGGCAGCTCCCGTGCAACCAATAGGATGGATAAGGGCACCCACGCATAGTGGAATGTCTTACCCTCCTCCTGGGCCTCCCCACAATTCGTCAAAAACTTGTCACAGAGGAACTGCACCCCCTCAGCGCATTGCTCAACCAAGGCAATTACAGACGCTAACACTTCATCAGCACAACATTTCCTCATTAGCTTGTCGGTCAGCATCTGGGTGGCTATGCGCACCCCTCGGTCCTTGATGCTTGCTATCACGTACCCTCGCTTTCTCTTTTCTAGCTTATAGTTGGCCTTCATAACTTCTATGAGGGCTGAGTCACTGCTTTTTCTTTTGATGGCCATGGGGTCATTGCCTTTGACTAGTAATCGAGAGATTCGATGAATTAGATCGATCGTGATGGGAATCATCTCCTCCAGCTAGAGATACCCATCATGCACCAGGCACAACAACTGCCGGATGACAAAAATGGTGATGGGCACGTGGTGGTAGTGGGGTATCCACCGCAGATGGAGTAACCTAGCCTTCTCCACACCGCGCAACCATTTCTGCTTCAGTAACCTCTCCGGGCCAACTGTGGGAACTTCTCACTGTCTGCGAGGTCCCAATCCTTGAACTTCATAGTGGGTACACGTCCCAACAGTGGACTGTCAAATCTTATATCATCAAGGAGGAGCGGGGTCTGGATCACATTCTTCATGGCCTCCAAGTCTTTTGGCATCTTGGCTTTCCCCTCCACGGGGGGATGTAAGGAGGTAACTTTATCAAGGAGGGAAATTGGGAGACATTTTCTGCCTCATTGTCGTGCGCCTCAATTTGGGTGATCAGAGCTTGCAAGTCTTCCTCTTCCTCCTCTGTTGCGATAGTGGCGGCTTTGTCCTTCTCTGCCATTGAAAATTTACTAAATTGTGGGTTTCATGGTGACACACGGACTGGCCCAATTGTTTGCTTATCTTTCTGTGGCCGCGGTGTGCATGGTGATTTTGGAACTTCTAGCGCAGTTGTAGCCTCTCCAAGCTCCTCATGGGCCATATGAGGCTCCACAGTAACTTCGACGAATCGCACTCTTGTTCTTGCAGCCGACATTGTGTCTACACTTGAGGGTGGTAAGAGTACACGACGCTCAATGCTCGGTACTTGCTTAATTCTCAAACAACCAAGTGTTGCCTTGTGGCTAGCCTTGGTGGTTTTATAACATCTTTTGAATTTGAATTCGACCCTTCCCCCCTTTTTTGTATCATTAATGCATTCTTGGCGGCAGATTGTCCCAAATCTAGCTTTTAATTTGTGTCTTAGTTTCCCGTCGCCCGCTCCTTTTTGCCTTAAATTGGACCTCTTGTCATGAACAGTGACACCAATGGTCACTTGCCCGCCTATCCACGTAGCAATGCAGCCCCCTCTGTGCGGCCGCGATCCCTATGACATACCGACTCTACGTGCACCCCTGTTGTCGTGCAGCTCCTGAACAGACTGTTTTATAGTCCCGCACTCTCTTTCAACTGTCTAGAGCGGTGAGACTGTCCCTTCTCCAGTTAGTCAGGTGGTCGCACCACCATGGATGGCGTAACTCTATCACGCCCCCTTGGATTGTCCGCGAAACATCTTCTCTCGCGCGTCCTTCTGGTTGTAGCGTGTTCTCCTGATTTTGTCGTAGCATGAGATGCGGTCCCAACCACGGCATTAGACCGACTAATCTTCGTCGATAGTCCTTCCTTTCATCAGGAAGCGAGTGCGCATCCGCCTATACTAGTCGACATTTTCCACCAAGAAAAACTTTCTTCAGTTCATTCCCCAACTTCGTGATCTTTGCTTCCAGCAACATACTCTTCATTCTCAGCAGTAGCCTGTCCCTTTCTAGTTCGCGAAGTTGTTCGTTCCCTTGCTAAATGGCTTCCTGAAGTTTTTCATGCTCCTCTTTGTGCGACTTTTTGATTTCTTCTGTTAGGTCATTCCGCGTTGTTCCTTTCATTGACATTATTACAACCAAGGCCTTCTATGGAGGTTCTTCAGGGATACCAGTTCCTGCGTCATTCCGCAGCCTCAGAATCGACTTTGTGGCCAGGATCTTACAAGAATGATGTATAAGCCCATTTGACCACTGGGGCGTGCAGATCCCATTCTATACATTGTATCTTATGTCCCCTATTCATGACTTCACATACCTTGGTGAATGCTTCTTTCCTAATAGTTGGTAGTGCAAACCTTCTTTTCTGCCAACGCGCCCTATTCTGGCTTTCTATTTTGATACTGGTGTGCGTTGGAACAATCTGTCTGTTATATGTTTGTACCCATCGGGAGAGTTGTGCGCATAAGTTATTTTTCCTCTTATAACCGAATTCTATTACGAATTGAGGTTTTCCAAATTGTATGCGCATCAGTTTTCTACATTCGCGCCAGCTCTCCAAATTTCCTTGATGCGTATCTCACCATCCTGTGAGTGCAGCATGCAGAGCCCATTTCAATGCATCAACATGTTGTTGTTCAGGCACTGCATTTTCAAATTCGTGCAGGAATTCCCCCACCGCGGTTAACCCATCATATATCGGCAGGTCGCGTACCTTTGTAGTTACACAGCGCAGTGATCTTATCAACATATTTCAATTAAGTGTTGTCACCTCATGCAGTCGATTCTGCCATCTTTATATTTCTTCATTTAAATCTGAGGTACAGGATTTGTCGAATTCTACCATCAGATTTAGGATTCACTGAATCTTGTTCACGCGCAGTGATCTGATAAACACAATCAAGTTCAACCTCATTATCTTTTTCACGCACCAGCTCAGTGTATCACGTCCCCTCAGCTGGCTCCAATTGTATGACCATGCGCAACACCTTCTTTTTGAAAATCATCTTGCGCTTGCTCAAATTAATAATTCCATTCATATCAGTAGCCCAATCGACGCCTAGCAGCGCGAGATAGGGATTGTTATCATCAACAATCTCTATCGCTTCAAAGTCCACCAGCACGCTTGTGCCTTCAATATCAATAGTTACTCCCTGCAATCGCCCCATTGGTATGATTTTCTACTGGTTCACCATTCGCAACTGAATGGGAGACCACTACAACATGGGCTTCCCCATTTGTTCCCAAGTCTATTTCGGTAGTACATTTGCATCTGATCCTAAGTCCAGAATTACCTAGTCCATTTCATATTCTCCTATTTGCGCAGTCAACCGCATTTCCCTTCTTGTTCCCGAGGCATGCATTCATAATTTTCGAACCATCTACGGTTCTCTGGACCCTAGCACCTAGTAATAAGTTCTTGTAACCCTTTTACCGCCCTACTGTCACGCAACAATTTCATACATGTTTCCAGAAAGGTAGTGAGCATGGAAGGATCCATTTTGCCTCTGTTTGATCCTGACTACCTTAAGTGGAGGCCTCCGCGAAGCTCTTTGTAGCTTCTGTAAAGGTTTCCTCCACATGCTCCAAATCGAATTATGGTTCCTTTGCAAGAGCCTTACGAACCTAATGATTTTCTTCATGTTGTTTCTCCTTATCCTCCCATATCGTGAGACCACTTCTAAGCATCATATTCACCGTTGGTTCTTCTTCGCGCAGTTCTGAAATCATCATTTGGACATTATGGGTAGGTGGTGGCTGAAGGACCCCTTTCTCGTGCATCTGTGCTATCAACGTAGGACAATCTATCATTTCATGATCAAACTGAGAGCAATATGAATAGGATATTCTTGTCGGATTGGTACAATTGCGGGTGTAGTGCCCAGGCCCTCTGCAATTATAGAAAATTAACTGTCTGCGACCCCTTCCGTGTCCCATTCCTCCTCTTTGTCGTCCACGTCCTTGGAATCCATGCACACTACTGCATTCGAGTCTAGCACTCGCATTTCTGTATGCATTCTATACAACGGGGTTCAGTCCATCATTAATTCATAACTCCTGCAAGTGCGCTCGTCATTCCCTACCGACCTACAGAAATTGCAAAACAACTGTTGTGAGGTCGGCGTATATTTCTGCAATAAATGACAGTTGTTCGTATTATGTTTTCCTCCTATCTGACATATCGTGCACCACAAGGTAGGCGTTGTGCTGGGCCCTGCTTGTGCCTTGGGCCTTATTGGCATAGGCTCCCCTCCTGCTATATAGTTCGCAAAAACAGGACAGTGATCCTTGTCATGGCCCTGACCTTTACACTTTACGCACTAGACTTCTTTGCGCACTTCTGGTCATGATGTCCTTTCTTGCTTCAAGATTTGCATCTCCAAACATAAATTTTGTAACTGCGCATGAATCTGTTGGACTCCCAATGCCGGGTCCTAAATAGGGGTCTTGTGCAGCCTCATTTCCATTTCTAAAGCCTCCGCCTGCATGGAAAGTTTCTGTTGTAACAATGTTGTTCTCAAATGTGGTGATAACGATGCTATAAACCAGGCGTGGTGCTGCACATCAGTCAACGTCATATTTTTTTCGTGAATCATGCTTTTCAACCTTTGATTCAAGTCCCAAGGGGTCTCGCCCAGGAGAATTGTGCTTTCCTTAAGTTCGATAATCGACTGTGTTTCTGATTTTGATCTGTTAAACTCCCTACTCAGCACAGCTTGCACTTCTGTGATCCTTGTGTTCAGGTGATAATTAGAATGTTTGATATACCATGTCAGCGCGTGGTCCTGTAACGCACTCACCAGAGTTGCCTTCTTGAAGTTATCGTCTACTACAACGTCTGCTTCCCATACTACGTGTACCACGAACCAGAACAGGTCTGGATCTGCATTTCCTACTTCCTTGAACACTGGCAGTTTAATTGCGCTTGCCATACTGAACGGTGACGGTCGCGGAGGTGGAGTGGGTGGAGATATCGGTGAAAACGGTGAGGTGGGTGGTGGTGTAGGTGGTGGTGGCAATTGTAGGATCCCCTCCCTTATCAAACTTACCGCGCTCCTCAGTGAAACTACCGCGAGTTCTTCCGCGCTTTCGCTTCGTGGTGAAATCAAAGGACTATTCTCTATTCCTTTGCTTCTATGTGGTCTTTCACTTCACGTAGTCCCCAACATTTATTTACTCGCATAACCCATTTTTCACACAACAACATTTTAATCCAAGTATTCAAAGACCTGATGTACTTACCTGGCGGACCCTTGAGAAACCATCGCTCTGCCTCGCTGTAGCTGACAGTCGTATCTACTGTGAACTCAGTGATGAATCTGCCTATAATTCGATCTAGCCAATGATCTACAGCGCGCGCGATCTTATCTTCTGAGGCTTTGAGTCTGCACACTAACTCTGGAGTCCACAGTATTGGTTTATCCAATTTTCACCTCCCTTGGCTGTCTGCTAACTTCGCGATCCACTCATATAGCTCGACCGGGAAAGAAGCGAAGGAAATTTTGTGCACTTCTGTATATAGGTAGCGATCCAACCACTGCTCGTTAGATATTCGCGAATTCCTGTTCTCCTATGTCGTGAACTCATGAATCTTTTTAACTAACCACTCTTCAACTTCTTTCTTCATTGGAATCCAATGTTCCGACATTAGATATCCCTTAGGCAGATCTTGGTCCTAGCAACGGAACCATTTGTTGGCTTATTGGGGCTTGACCCAGGTTTAGTAGTGAATTAGTCAAACAAATCCCGAAACTATCGGCCCTTTTGGCAACAGTCCGCGGTGAGTGGACTGAGGTCTCATGCGAGGTAGTATGGGAGGGTGCTGGAACCAGGTTTCTGCACCCTTGGGATATCTTGATGAGTCTTGGAAAGTTCGCGATCTGAATCTGTGTGCTGTGCTACTTCCGTGTAGTTGTCTATCCTGTGCAACTACCTTCACGTGGCTAAATGAAGAGTGCGAAGATCCTTTACTCTTACTGTGCTTAGTATTATAATTCTTAATTAAATTATGTAGGCCCAATATTCTTTCATTCCCCATACAGCATCTACATATATGAGCACAATCATAAAATTGTAAAGAGATACATAAACATAAATATAGGAACATAGATACACAATATTTCAGAATCAACTAATCTTTATTAATGCTTTTCCTTCGATTACAACCTGACACCGCCCTGCGCACTCAGCTGCAAGGGTCCGCACACATAGCTGCGGACTCTACTAGGCCTCTGCGCACTCAGCTGCAGAGCCTCTACCTACTCCTACGACCCAAGACTCGGACTTACAGACTCTGAATTATTCAATCATCCATTACAACTTCTCATTGAACTACTTACTCCTTTACATTGTAGAGCCTCGCTCTATTTATACACTCCCATGGTCCACGGACCATGGGTAGGTCGACTCACTTTACATTAAATTACATTATTTTAGGGTGGATAATCCTTTGACCCATCTTTTCATTTCACGCTCCCCGCACTTTGTGGAGTCTTTACAATACAATTTGAGCCAAAACTCGAGCTTTAAGCCCCAAAACCATTGCGCGGGGGATCCGATGCCCAACACCCTTCGACCCTGAACACGATACCCAACAAACTACAGTCTGTCCTCTTTCTGTCTCTTTTTATGAAATTGGAATCTAGTGCTCAGAGAAAACGTTATGAATATTTTTCCAAGGTCACCTGTTTGAGATGGAATTTAGGAACCTACCAAAACCCTAAATTCCTCGGTTCATATATCCGAAAATATAACGATAAACAATCTTAAATTTAGACATGAAGTTTGTCAAGATTTCTTCTCAAATGGGTTATTTTTTTGAGTCTGGAGCTTTGTAGAAAAAAGTTATAGCAAAAATTCCACGATGACCGGTTTGAAGCAGTGAAGCCCTATAATCCAAAGCTCTGATACCAAATGTTATTCAACTAGCTCACAAAATAGAAGAAAATATAGATCAACGACTTCAAAATCAGCCTCTTCGAGGGGGAAACCTCATTTACATTACACAAATTAATAATTCTTGGATGATGAAAATGACAAAAACTCCTTTTCTATATAAAGGAGTCTAAGGGGTCACAATATAATCAAAGCTGACATAACAATAATAATGTAAGGGAACAACAATAACAATAGCAGAATTCTATGGGGCACACTAATAACAATATGGGGACAACATGGGCACAAGAATAACAATAAGGGCTACAATGACAATAATAATGGGGGCATACACTAGTATTATAGGGACCTAATAGAGAGAGATTGGGGGAGATAAAGGGATAGAGAGGAAGGACGAGATAGAGGAGGAGAGAGGGATGGAGAGAGATAAGGAGAGAGGGAGGGACAAAGAGATGGAGTTCGAAGGGGAGAGAGGGAGGGAAGAAGAAAGACATAGAGAGAGAGAGAGAGAGAGAGAGAGAGGTAGTGACAAGGGAGAGATGTAGAGAGTGTGTGCATATTTGGGATGAGATAAAGAGACAAAGAAGGTGAGATGGAGGGAGATATAAATATAGATGGAGGGGGAGAGAGGGAAAAATATTTCTTACACAAGTACATTGATTTTAACATACATTGTGATTTCTAATACTGTTTCATTGCTTGCACTAGATGCATTAATTTCAGTGTTGATGTTGATTTTTAATGATATTTGATTGCTTGCACTAGATGCATTGGTTTTAGTGTAGATGTTGATTTCTAATGCTATTTGATTGCTTGCACTAGATGCATTGATTTCAATGTAGATGTTTTCTAATTCTATTTTATTGCTTGCACTAGATGCATTGACTTGAGTGTAGATGTTGTTTTCTAATTATATTTGATTATTTGCACTAGATGTATTGATTTCAGTGTAGATGTTGATTTCTTATTATATTTGATTACCTGCACTAGATGCATTGATTTCGTTATAGATGTTGATTTCTAATCCTAATTGATTACTTGCATTAGATGCATTGATTTCAGTGTAGACATTTTTTTCTAATCATATTTGATTCCTTGCACTAGATGCATTGATTTCAGTGTAGATGTTGATTTATGATTTGATGTAACTGGATGTATGATGGTACATTAATTTTAAAGTGACTAGATTAATAGTGTGATTTATTTTAGTGTAAGCACAAAAAAATTATTGACAATGTGCATTGATTTTTGTGTTATAGTAATTCAACCTATTAATATTGGAGAGCAAGAGAGAAAAGGTAAGATGTTTACTATAATAGCTCGAGTTAAAGATTTGAATGGTTTACGATTTCAATTACGGCTTTCATATAATCGATATGAAAATATGGAAAAAATAACAGGGATGAAAATAAGAATAGTAGAAGAAAATAGTTTAGATTGATCACAATGAAGACTATTTGTAATTTAGTACATTCTTATTATTCACATCTTTTGTCATTCAACACTATTACATTGTCACTTTGCATTCAAAAACTTTATTTCATCGTTTTTCATAGTTAAAATTATTAACAATATTTATCATCTCAAGAGATTAAGGTAACTCAACAAATTTAACATTAAAATTACTCTTCAAGATATGTTTAGTAATACCTGAAGGGACACTATTAAGAATTAATTAGTTGTCAAAAACTGTGATACCTAAAATTAAATGAAATGGATGTGCAATATCAATCCTCCTACAAGCTATTGACAAGATTGTCTTCCTTCATCATCACCAACTAATTACTAATAGACAATTATATACACATATAGAAATATAACACAAAAATTGTAACAATCACAAACATTACCATCCAAATCCAAACACACAAACCACTCAGAGCATCCAAATACAGACACACACAAACCACTCAAAACATCTAAACAAAGACACACAAACCATTCAAATAAAGAAACATAGACTAAATTAAAAGGAAACATAATGTAAATTTCAAAGTACGAAGTTTATCTCAAACATATACATAATAATGATAATATAAAAATATGACATTGCTAACTAAACCTTTCCTCAAATTCTACACTCCAAAAAGAAGTTTTTCACCTCGATGGATCGCGGCATGATAAATCCAGGGTTAGACAAAACTAGACTAGTAATTTAGAATAATGCTTACTTACTTATTTAAAACACAGACGAACGAATTAGATATACTCTTCGGTTCAAACTGAATCCTACTGCATTCACATAGAAAAATACGAACTCACAGCCGTTGAAGAAATTAAATTCAAAGCATTGATTCTATTTATCTAGAATTGTATTATTCAGTTCGAACAACTAATAAGTAAACAGGCGTGTTTCACATGCTAGTGGAATAAATTTGAAAATTGTACCATATTATCGATTATGTCAGAATTATTCGTGAAATTTGATTTTCAGTTACATAAGGCAACTTTAAACATGTTATTTATTTTGGAAATTTAAGTTTGATTTAAAATTTGATTAAAACATATTATAAATATGAATGGTTAATTAATATTAGAAAATTTAATTAATTAAAAATGTGAAATTCATTTATATGTTAAAAAAATATTTAATTAATAAAGTTTATAATTTTATTGGTAATTAGATTTTGATAATTTATTAACATTGTGTTAAAATCAGTATAGATTTATCTTAAGCTTAAAGATATAACATGACCACAAAGAAAATAATAATAATAATTAGTGATCAAAATTTACACTATACTAGTCATCCATATAAATGAAAATTAAATGTAAAAATATGAGGTGTATGAGGATGAGCCTATTCAGTCAGGTTGTTTTACATTTTGAAATAATAATAATAAGTGATACAATTCACTAATCATTGTATAAATTCAAAAATCTCAGTGAATACTAATCCAAGCTTTAGTTTTATAATTTTTCTCAGTATTTACCAAAATTTGATAATTATTTCTCTTCATATTAACGTCCAGTTTCGTTACTTTAAGTATGATTCTGAAAGTAAACAATATTTTAATCACGGCATTATTCGTTGATGGAATCAATATCACATAGTTGACCCTCCGCAATATCACCATAGCACATTTTCCATATTTGATTTATTAATAAATTTGTCGCATGTGCATCGTACTTTTAAAATTTCTACATACTGGCCATAAGTAACACAACTCAAGTTACGATGGGTTTAGGATGGCGTCCTGTATTATTTGGATTTATAATGTGCAATTATATATATATCCTTTAACATGTATATATGTATATATATATCCTTTAACATGTACATTTGTTTGGGTTAGAAAGTATACTGAGGGATGCGAGAAAGTTCACCAAGTGAAACCGAAACCAATCACCACTCTCTATTTCAGTCTAGTTCGAAAAAAAATATGTAACCTCTGGTACGTAATTTAACATAGATCAAAGTCTCGTTATTAAAACACCTCGCTATGAGAAGCTCTCACTTTCTCCTCTTTCTTAGGCTCTGAAAGAATGTGATCACTTCAAATGAATGAATGGCCAAAAAACGGACACCGAAAAAGTTTTCCGGTGAGAGGAGGAGAGACCGTTCAGCATAGCATAGAGGGGCTCGTGAGGATTCAAAGCTGTGATCTCAGAGGCATGCAAAACAGCAGCAGTAAACCTCAAAAACACACCACCATTGTCCAATTCTAAATCTAATATCTGAGCATGGCTTGTAAAAAACGATGAGATTCCTGAGTTTTTGAAGAAAATCCTTAAACATCGTGAGGAGAGGGACAGGGAAAATTTGCAATCTAGGGGACTACCTGAGTATGGAGAGCTTGTAACGAATCTAGCATGAAAGATAGGCTTTCATAGGACTGTCCATAGTTCTAGGATAAGACATACATGGATAATTTAACTAAAAATCACTACAAGTTCAGTAAACGGAAAAAGCATATGCATGAAGAGGCGGGGAACTGACCTTTTACAGAAGCGAAACCCACAGACGAGAAGAGGCGGGGAACTGACCTTTTACAGAAGCGAAACCCACGGACGAGAGCGCCTATGACTGCGTACGAGCAGCATCTCCTTTTCGTCAACGTAATAAGCAATTCTGCATGGGAAAACAGCGAAAACCAGCGCTCAGCAAAAAAATGTGAGAGAGCATGCTAGAGACTTCTCTGATAAGACTCAGGGAAGGAGAAACGCGGAAAGGCAAAAGCCGTGTCTTAATATAATGCATTTCTGCTTTTTTTCTCTGAAGAGGCGGGGAACTGACCTTTTACCGAAGCGAAACCTACGGACGAGAGCACCTATGACTGCGTACGAGCAGCGTCTCCTTTTCGTCAACGTAATAAGAAATTCTGCAGGGAAAATAGCGAAAACCAGCGCTCAGCAGAAAAATGTGAGAGAGCATGCTAGAGACTTCTCTGATAAGACTCAGGGAAGGAGAAACGCGGAAAGGCAAAAGCCGTGTCTTAATATAAAGCATTTGTGCTTTTTTTCTCTGAAAAAATGCAAAAATCCGGGATTGAACAGTATTCAATTCCAGTGAAATTGAATGAAAAGGACAGGGATGGAGATGGTAAGACATAGTTCATCTGGAGAGGGACATTTAATTGATTTGGGTTAAGCAGGATTGGCAAGTAATTGCTTGTTTAACCCTGTAAAACCCATTGCGGGCAAGCCAAGAGTAGGAGATTGAAAGGGAGGGGTGGTTGAATTCAGATAGAGGGAAAAAACACGATCATCGTGATCTGCCTTCCTTTACTTGATGACAGAATCCTTGATGACAGAATCCCTGACTCTCCTGACTCTAAAATATGTGGGTATCTAAAATAGTATGCAAGTATTTCACTTGCAACTAGTACCAACCCTAATTGGTTTGGCTAGTCCTTTTCAGCCATCAAACCCTAATTGACGGACTGTCGTTTCCTCTTTCAGCTTACCCACAAAAGCCCTCAGCTTACCCACAAAAGCCCTCTGGCAAGCCATAATAATGAGACTAGGGTGGACTGGTTCAAAGCCCATTACTATTCAAAATATTTTATATATGTATATTTTGTTGATAAGGCATAATTTAGTTAACATGGCATGGAAGACATGATATGAATCCATACATGGCATCCTTGTAGGCAGTGGTCCCACGAGATATTCCAGGCAATCATCATGGTAAATGAAACATCATTTCCCACTCGATTTTCAAAAGCAGCTGAGCGTTGCACTTCAACCATTCATCGATTAAGTGGAAGTGGTAAGAAACTTGAGAGACGACTTCAATCTTCCACTTTATTAATATATATATATATATATATATATATATATAGATTTTTAAATAATTGAAGTGATTATAAATTTCCAGAAACTTTTAATCACTATACAAAATTATCTCTAATTTCATATCAAGATTTTGTAAATATATATAATTTAGTACTTTTATTTTCTTGAGAATTAGACCAGTGATAATGACGCATCATAAACTTTGATCCTCTGGTATAATGATGGAGGATTAATGCTGAAGCAAATATAATGTATAAATATATGTGGTTGGGTGGGTGATTTAGTTTGTTTAATTATTTTATGTATTTTTTGGTTTGAATATGTTTTGAGTATAAGAAGGTAATAATGTTATTTGTGGAATATAAGAAATATGATGATTATATAAAAAATTACAAAAATGATGAGTGAGTCAGTTGAAATCGTTTAAAAAACTGTTTTTCTAAAAGATAACAAAATCTGTCTTGTTTTCTCTAAAATAATTCAATCAATTTGTCTTTAGTTATATTTGAAATAATAATGGTCTTTAATTACATCGTTAAAATAACAATAAAAGAAATTTGAATGTGGTTGTGTATAATAAAACTTACTTTTACTATACAATATATTAATTTATTTTTTTGTTATGAAAATTGTTGAGATCTTTTATAAACACTGTTTTTATTTATGTTGATAGGTAATTTTTAGGGAAGATTCTTATATTTATTTATATTTTAATCTAAATCTTTATCTAATGGTCATAAATGAAATATATTGATATATTCTAGTTATCTCTTATTCCGGTTATCAATATGTATCCTTTTACATTTACCTAATACAATGATGAATTCACCACACAAATTATCAAATAACAAATAACACCATGTGAATCAACCCATTAATTGTAAAAGATAAAAAATAATGATAAACATATATCAATCATATTTACGAATCCTAAATTTGTGAGTTCCTCATATTTAAATTATTATTAGTTATAAAAATAAATTTATTTGTATTTTAAATTAATTAAACATTAATGATTAAAAAATAATCATTCATATACAATTTAATTTTTTTCATTAACCCATAAGAAAAAAGTATATTGGCATTCATATATCAAAGAACTAAACTTCAAACAAACTTGGAAAAAACAAGTACATTATTTTTTCACATTTACTTTTAGATGGAATCTCAATATATTAGTTAGTAATTTTCTTTCCTCTTTTTTTTTCACAAAATATATAATTTTATACCTTTGTATGTGGATAAAGGGTTTTGTGAAATCTAGGATGATATTAAAATGTAAAACTGTAGTTTAATTATCTAATGTTTTGATTTTTTTTGAGTAAATTTTGTGGCTAATGGATTTGTTGGATTGTAAATTTTAGTTATATATTCCACACAATTTAAGTGCTCTAAATGTTTCTTTGGACATTTAGTCCATTTATGCATTCAAAACGAAATATAAATAATGGAAAATTATTTTTTTTTCAAAGAATTTTATCATCAAATTTTGACAAAAAGACCAAAATATAGAACAATTAAACTACATCAAATATTAAGAGACAAAAGCATATATACCTACTTTCCATCATAAAAATCACAAGTCTGGCTTAGGCACCATCTCCATAAGACCTATGAAAGGGTAATAATATTAATGGCTCTCATGACACCTTGAGCTCATGATATAGAAGCTAAGTAACAAAATGCCCCCCAACAAAGAAGGAAGCACTAGAAAGAAAACACCAATTAATAAAAATTTTAACAAACACACTTGTTCTTGTTCTCTTTTTAGTGGAAGTGAATAGACATGGAAGAGTTTTTAGTATAGTGTTTTTCGAGCACATAAACTTTTAAAGTCTCGACAATTACATTTTCATAACACCCCTCTCTCTCTTGATAGTTATACATCCTCCCACGCTCAATTTTTGTAAAATACATACATTGAAAAAGATGCAACATGGTAAGGAAAACATATAATTTTCCTGATGCTTGTTATTAAGTACAACGCACATGTACATTGTGTTACCAAACATGCTAGTTTTAGGGTTAATACAAAACCTAAATTTTGCTAAAATGACAATTTAAAAGGAAGAGGCACCCATTTGTACAATGGCATGCACACTACATTAGGCTAACATTTGATAATAAAAAAACGTTAATGCACTAAATAAAATAGCTACATTGATTCAAGTGATACAATGTGTAGTATAATAAGTTTTAAAATGACTGTTGTGCAATGTGCACTAAACATACCATTGCTCTAGTGTGCTCTAAATAGACCATTGCATTGATGTATCTTTATACAAGGAGCATTGCATAAGGTCCCATTAAATTATTTTATTTAGAAAATGGATTTTGAATTGTACTAAACATAGCTACACATTGGTGCATAACACAAACATATCTAACAAGGTAGGTTAAGATATTTTATGGAGGAAAACATGTTAGGGATATGAGGCACATCGGAGTAGGGTAAACTAAAGCACCAACCAAATTATTGTTTTAATTTTCCTTTCGTACTTCATACATGTTCAAGCTTCAATGTTGTGTGAGAATGTGATAATGAAGGAGAAAAGCATAACATAATCCTATGACATGATGTTAGGAGATCCACAAGGTCAATTTATTAAAAGTTTAGTTTTTTATTTTTTAAAAGGTTTAGATACTATGCATTCAATTTTATTAATATTCGTATGGTCAATTTATTATAAGTTTAGTTTTTTTTAATTTTTAAAAGGTTTATATAATATGCATTCAATCTTATTAATATTAGTGTACCTTATGATCTTATATAATATGCATTCAATCTTATTAATATTAGTGTACCTTATCCACCAACAAATCCTCCACCTTGACTTTCCACAACTCAAAACTTTGACCATTAAATTTCTCGATTTCTATATTTCCACTGCTCACTATCTTCTTTCACCACCATAATCGATCTCGCATATCTCCCACTGAATAGGGTCTACCACAGGCCCGAGCGAAACCCCTCAACAACAAAGGCGTCCCCTTGAAGCCAAAACAACTCTGATACCAAATGTAGGTTTTAACTCCGTACAGATATTACCTGCACACGAATTCTAAAACATAGAAAATAAACAATGTGAGAGCATAACACATAAAACACATAAACACAGAGATTTTCCCCTAGATCCCAAAATCGGGACTACCAGCTTGATTTTTCATTATGTTCCTTTCAATGTTACAATACATATTTATACATGCCGAAGCATCCAATACCATGGACCGAAAACCATCACGCCCAAAACCATGTGCGAAAATCATGCACAAAACCATAGGTGGGTCTGCCCAACCTAACATAGGGTCCAAAACCAAAATTTTCTTGGGCGTTGCCTCGGACCCCATAAAGTAGGGTTACGAGTACACCTCAAACCCCCTATGACCTCCCTTGCTATAGAATCGAGGCAACGAAGGGGGTGCTTCACCCCCCTCTAACCCCCCGGTTAACAACGTGGGCTAGTCGTTGAAAGAATATAACACAACCCAACATGTCATATATACAAATGCAATGGCATGTCAAAGTCAAAGACATTTGGTTTCAGGTTCCAAAGATTTTATTGTCAGTGTTCTATGCAATTTCAAACCAAGATTCAATATTTAATACGTCATTTGTCTATTATCTTAATTTTGTTTCTTGTGATATATATGTGAAAATTTTTAGCATAATTATGTTATTAAGGTTAAATTTTTAATTGAAATTTTATTGGTGAGGGGTTAATTTATTATGAGAACATCACTTTTGAAGGGAAAAATTTTAAACATAACATTTCTTGACGGCGTCAAGACCCAAAACATAAAAAAAATATTGTATGTCGAGTTAAGAGAAATCCAAATTCCATTGTATGACGGGTTAAGAGAAATCCAAATTCCAACCTTGATGCCAAACATCAAATTGGTGTATGAGACCCCCTCGTTTGTGGGACAAGAGACCCACCTCCACGCAATTCTAGTTAAGAGAAATCCAAATTCCAACCTTGATGTCCAGACATCAAATTGGTGTATGAGACCCCCTTTTTTGTGAGACAAAGGATCAACCTCTGTGCAATGATTTCACTACTAATTCTACGAAGGAATACATACTCTAGCCCCTCTGGTTTCGAATCTCTGATCTCTTAAGAGAAAACACATAATCTTAACCATTAGACCCACTTAAGCTATAAAATAAAGTAATTAAAAATATAAAATTGTTTATTTTATAAATAAATATTTAAAAATAAGAAACAAAAACAATTAAAAGGGAAACAAAATTATTCCTTATAGTATCTTAAAATATGTATGTTCTTAAGTACTCACCTTAAATTAACCTGTGTCATTTAAACTCATATCTATATATATATATATATATATATATATATATATATATATATATATATATATATATATATATATATATATATATATATATATATATATATAGATATTATTTTTAAAATTATTTTATATTAAAATTATTTCTTATTTTTAATTAAAACATTTTAATAGTGTATATATAAAAAATTTATACTTTTCATAGAATTGATATATTGTATATTGTGTATATAAACAAGTGCTATGTAGTAGCTAGTACCTGCCTCTTAATTTAAATATAATTAAATTGAAGTGAAAAACAATGATTTGGCATAAGACAATTAGCCATATAAATTTTTAAAAATGAAACAAATTCTTGAGTACGTTTTAAGAATCCCACATGTCCATGAAGTTCAATTGACTACACAACATGAATGCATAATTTTCTAAAATGTGCTTTGTTCTCTAATTTGTGATATAATATATAATAATGTGTAGATATAAGGTTTCGAACTAGTACCAACCAAACCTAATTGCCAATTTCTTTAGACCAAAAAAGGAATAAAAACAAATAAAATTTTTAACTAAATATCAACTAAATTAATATGGAAAGAATAATATAGTTTTAAAATCTTCTTAAATAAAATAGATATTGATTATCTACTTCAATTTTTTTTCTAGAAGAACTTTAAACTTTCAAAAAATTGATGAACAATCTCAAATTAGTCACATCTTAGTTTGGATTTTCTCATTGGTGGGCAATTTGTTAAAAACTTTAATGAGTCTTTTACTAAATGCTCACACTTTGAATGTTAACATGAAAGATCAAACTCCTTCAAATAAAAAACATTTGATATATTTTACTCTTTGTATATGGAAAAAGGAAACTGAAATATGAATTAAACAATCATGTTCAATTTTTTCAAATAAAACATTTTCTCAAATTGTTTTCAAAAAATTGTTCAATGGACAAGTCTATAAAATTGAAAGTTTAAAGATTGAAAAAATTGACATGATATATGAATTTTAAGAACCTAAATAATAGAAAAATTTGACATGATATATGAACTTTGAGAACCTAAATAGTTGAAAAAATTGACATGATAGATGAACTTTTAGAACCTAAATAATAGAAAAATTTGACAACTTTAAGAACCTAAAAAATAGCTAGTGAAACAAAAAACTAAATGCTTAATAGCATGCTTGTGGAAAGTATAATAATATAACTATAAAACATGACCAACACAAAAAATTTAAACACTAATTTAGGAAAATTTCAGTTACAAAACACTAGCTTTTACTCTGAAATGAAATTTCCTATTACAAGAACTCCTAATACACTAGTTTCTTAAATATTTAAAAGTAAATTTATATTGTTAAAAATTATATCTCACTACACCTAATTATTTTCTAAATAAATAAAATTAAATTAACTTTTAAAAAACTACGTTATTGATTAAAAATTGTAACCAGAAAACAAGATCAATTTTAAGCACCGACACAGAAAAGATTCACTTACAAAACACTTACTCTAAAATGAAATTTCTTACTATAAGAACTCTGATGTGACCCAGCCCACGCTTCCACGTAGCCTCGGCTTTACACCTGTTTCGGGCTTTATGATGTGGTGTGTTTGGTTGTTGTTTCGGCGGTTGTATGCAATATGGATAACAGATATTTTTTTTGGAAACTAGGAATAATTAAATGCATTAATAAATGCTCACCTACGATCCTCGGGTCTGGTTCCCTCCGTTTGGTCTTTGCCCAAAACGTTTTTGCCTTCCGGTCATTCGCGATGGTTCTGTTCTGTTGGGCGACTCTGCAAGGGTTTATTTGTCACAACGTATGGTTTTTGCTCCGACACATATGGCAATCTCTGGTTTTTCTTTGGGTATGGCTGTAAGTGAATGTCGGCCTTCCAAACTTGTTTGTGTGGTTGTCAATGGACTTCTCCTGTGGCACGAGTCTGTCTTGGCTCTGGAGGTGCGCTTGCTCGAATTCTTTTCACACAGTAAGTTCTTGGTCTCGTTCTGTCATTCTTCTGCGGTTTGGTTTCGGAATCTGGTCTCTCGTCCGATGATTGTCACTTGTTGTTGTTGTTATTGTCCTTTGTCTCTGCTACGGTGTGTAAATCGATTAACTTTTGGTGCCCATGAACTCAGGTGACAGCATGATGGTCTTTCGCAGCTACAAACCAGGTAAATAGTTGATTGTGGGGTGTGTGGAATGATGCAATTAAATTTGTGCATGGTCCATTAATTGTGTCGAGGTTTGTGTAGTGTCTCATATGCAGAGCAACTAATGATGCTACAGGGTTATTGCATTACATTGGAGTATAGCAATCATTCATTGTATTCTTGTAATAAGTATGTCTTTTGTGATTTTGTATTTTGTATGTTGTAGTGTTGCCATTTAGTTTATGATTGCTCACCAATTCATGATTGTGGGATTACTGCAGTATTTCCTTATTCTGCTTGCAATTTCCCATTTTAATAGGGGTTAAAGCCTATTGGTGGTTTATTTCACATTGTATTGTATTTGTTAACATTGTATCCCTGTAGTGGGGTTACTGCCATTTTTCCAAATGCTACTTGTATACAATCCACCATGGGATTTATGAGTCATCTGTACCAGATCTTGCTAATGTAGTTCATTCATGACTGTGGGACTAATGCTCTATTTTCTGAGTCTGCTCTCAATTTCCCATTCTTACAGGGGGTTGAAGCCTAGTAGGCTAGTAGTAGTCTGTTGTTCATTGTATATTATTTGTTAACATGCTATACATGTAGTAGGGTAGCTATGCATGATATGCCCTTTTGATTTATGATAGTATGCTTGCGCCAACTTATGCTATTTTATGCTATTTTATTTTATATCTTTTATGGCCTTATATATATATATATATATATATATATATATATATATATATATATATATATATATATATATATATATATATATATATATATATATATATATATATATATATATATATATATATATATATATATATATATCTATATCTATATATATATATATATATATATATTGAAATTCATAATATCATTTACAGTTTAGACAAAAGTAATACAACACATTTATAAACTCTCTTGTTGTCAAGTATTTTGACATTATACAACCTTGTAATTTTTATTGTTGTCAAGTATTCTCCGACTTTCACTTAATTAGTCATCAAGCTCATGTATTTACTGATTCATAGTATATAGGTTTTATCTTTTCTCCTCTCTTCACAAATATGGTATGTTTATCTAGGTCAGTGATTATAATTTACAAGTCACAACCTAGGATTGAATTTTAGTTTACTTGAGGAGTCATAATGATGACCTACAAAATTGAAGTGTCAACATTGGAATTTGTGAATACTTGTAAACTAGGTGGATTAATGAGAAAACATTGAACATGAAGCATAAGAACATATGTTGTTGGAAATTCTAAATGATACTTCAATAAGAATATGCACATTTGAGGATGTATAATGGATAACCAAAATATGAATAGTGATCATGAAATTTTAATTTTGGTGTTGAAGATTTAAAAAATAATTGTGCAACAAATAATATCTTAATGATGAATTTCACTAAATTTCATTGAGAAAGAAGAATACATGGCTAAAAGTTAGAGGCCATTTAAAATTTAATGATGTACTTAAAGTAAGTATACCTATGGGGTAAATGGAAAACTTAGTAGTTGGAAAAAGTGGGAATGATTATTAAAAAGTAATCAGTATCTTGATGAAAACATGACACTAATAAGATTGGTGACATAACCTAGATCCTAGGGAGACGTTGAATAATCTTATATCATAGTTGGTATTCAGAATTGATTCATGATAAGAATGATTATAGTATTATTGTTCTATATTTTATGTGTATTGAGATGATTCTCATATTTATGATGAGGTTTCATGATATGATGGTATCAGGATAATGATGCACATGTGATTCTTATAGTGATGATGTATCCTTATGATGATGCTGATATGCATAGGAATTATGATGTTATGTCGAGGTATATTGACATATTCATTTACTACGTGATGATAGGTCTTTAATGTTGAATACTCATGATGGATATGATATGCATAACGTGGCATAGGAATCATGATGCTATAGTATGAGGTTTATTGACACGTGGTTCATTTATTATGTGAAGTCATGATATGTCTTTGATTCAAATACGTTGATGTTATAACTTATGATGGTATTTCATGAGGTAAAGCATATGATAGCTGCATACAAATTTATGACATGCATGAGCATGCAGTTCATTATTATTCATAATGTTGCGATTAACAATGATGAATGTTCTCATGATGACATGCAAGACTTGGCATGTGGATTATTTTTTATGATACTATGATGGTATAGCTAATGCATTGGTTGCATATTGAGATGTGGTGATTGACAGGAAATCACAAATGGGCCGAGAGGGCTAGTTTATTTGATGATCTCGCAGGAGCCCATACCTGCGCGGGAGAATATGTAACACCATATGGGCCGGCAACAAACTCAATCAACACTACATATGCCAGTGGTTCCTTTGTCTTGTTTAGCTTTTGATGGATAGCTCTTAAAGGGCTATGGGACCATCTTGAGGAGGCCAAGTGCCTGATGTTCTAGGCTAGGTGCCTGTTATTGGATTGGGATGCTGAAGTCTGGTGGGGGTGTAAGGACTTCGATGCCCAAGGTTGTGTGCCTTAGTAGTTGTGGAGGGAGTGGGCCAGGCTTGTGAGATGCCCGGAGTCATTGAGTATCGTACCAGATACCTGCCTTGTGGCAGATGAGGTCTGAGTAAGGCGCGAGCCTTGGGGCCAGCCTTGGACTAGGATACAGACCGAGAGGCTTATGCCTGGTTCCTAAAGTGGGAAAAAGGACAAAGATTCCTTGAGATTTACCGGGTGTTGTGAAACTTTTGATGCCTGCTGGTTATACTAGTTCAGTAGAGGGTGTAGCGCAAACATGAAGTAATAAATAACTAAATAAATAAAATATTATATAATTCAACTTAACTTTAGGACGATTTTCCTTAAAGTGGGGAAGTATGTAATGTCCCTTAATAATAAATAATAATAATAATAATAAATAAAAAAATAAAAAATAATATAATATAATATTAAAATACAAGAAAATAAATAATAAACAATAAATAAAAAATAGTAATAATAATAAAATAATAAATAACAATACTAAAGCTCTAAATAAATATAAAATGAAATAAAACAAGAAAAGCAATAAAGTTGTATGTAGACACATGGAGTGTGTGCATGTGGTTCCCCTTCCAATGTTCGATCTATTTAATAGATGGTGAGGAAGATGAGAGGCATTCCATCATTCCATGATTTCATCATCCATTCTCTTGGGAGAATAGTGTTATGAGACAAAGGATCCCTGGCAGTAGTATGTTGATTGAGGGCTCGGGGGTGGCCAGTTGTAGCAAGATTTTGTGCAACTGAGCCTACGGTTGGGTGGAGAGTCATCCCCAAGACTTTGTTGCAGGTAGCAAAATTCAACTAGCATTCAACTAGCGTTCCACAGGTAAGTTGTCTCTCTCTTCACTCATATTTTTGTAATTTAATGTTAACTAGCTGATAAAGTGCTTTTGATTATAAATTGCTTGATTAATCCAATTAATTATGTGTTGTTATTTTGGGGCTGTTACATATGGTATTAGAGCACTTTATGTAATAATGGAGATCTGAGAACTTTTATGCAAAAACAAATTTCCGAGAAGAATTGCAACTACAAAATAGAGGATTGACAGTTTAATAATGAGATTAACATAGTAATTTCGAAGAATTGCATTTTGCATTTGCTAAAATTAAGTGTTTCTTTTGAAATATCATAATAATTCATTACGAATAAGATTCTGATAGAAGAGTATGGAGAAAAAGAAAAGAAGATTAAAATTAAAGAAAAACTGAAAATTTTGGTAGTTAGCATACTAGAGTATTAGAATAATAAAAAAATGTCTTCCACTAAAAACATAGTTATTTAAAAGTAATCATACAAGATTATATTTAATTTGACACCAATAAAAGGAACTAAATATAGAACAAGCATGTTTATGGGTTAAACCCCCAAAGCATGAATTATTTATGAAAGTGAAAAGTGAATGCAGTGTGCAGCTCCCTCCCCTCAATTACTAGCACCTCCAATGTTCTTCCTCCAGTGAATTAATCATCAAGTTTAGTGGTATTAAAAATCATTTTGGACGATTTGGGTACATTGGAGCAACTGACTGTATATTTGGTTATGGATATGATAAATCCCTTTCAATAGTTGGGTCAGTTGAATATAAAAAAAATGCAAATGCATGCGTATAATATTATAATGATTTACCTCAATCGAGAATTATACTTTGGGAAGGAAGATTACATACCTAGTAACAAAAATTACTTTCACCATGTTATAAAAAAAAAGAATGACATCAATACATTTTTTCCAATATTAGAGCAAATACCCACTACTAGCCATATTAGCACAAATAGAATACACAGAAATAAAAATGATCTAATGCTAAAATTGAGAGCTCAAAGTCATTGCTTCTGCAACCAGAAAAGTAAAGAACTTCAAAAGGCTTCTTCTATACAAGTTGGTGTCACACAGTGCACTAGCTTCCATGGAAATTTCCTCTGCACACGTTGGGCATTACATAGGGCACAAACTTCCATAAAGCTTGATCATGATAGATGCTAGTCTTTCCTCCAATGCCTAAACAATCTTAATAAATTATACGGGCTGCCAAACTTTTCTCAAATGTTGCGAGTACACATCCAATGCATTCTCAAATTAGGCATGTCAAGTACCTTCTTGAGCAGAGCTTTCTACTCACGCACCACTTTAGACCCCTCATTATAAATATATTTGATTCAGTCCTTGCCAAAGTATTCTCATCATCTTTAAATAATCCTCACATCACAAACTTCAAATTGCACACAAGTTGATATGCAAGGAATGGTAGTCTTGGTTTCACAGCCACCAAGGACTGCAGTAAGAGACAAAATCTTGGTTGACATCCACCAATGCCATTTAAACCAGTCTAAAAACACAAAATAGTGCGCCTTGAACATGATTGAATGTCGTCTCTTGAGTGAAATACAAAACCTGAGAATTTGTAAGAATGACATTAGAAAGTGGGACACTAGGAAAAATGCCCTTTTTCCCCTTTTGAGAAAGGTATGGCAGTGCAGTTATCACTGCCCAAGAGACAACCAGGTTAGAGGTTAGTGGAATAAATATGTTGAAAGTTGAAACTAAATATTTACCCATTGAGATGGATGCATGTTATCTGTAAAGTAAGATTCTAAACTTTTTCTGCAAGACTAGGTTCATAAGGCATTCCAACGAGATTGTTTCGCCCATTCAACTGTGATCTAGTTTGCGTGTAAGCCGTGTTTTCTGGCAACCACTACCAACTTCGGTCCCTCATGTCGTAGATCAATGATTGCCACCCACGGTTCAAGTTCAAAACTATGGGTAGAACCCTTACCTGTGATTTCGGTTGAAGTCTGCTAACTGCAACAAGGTTTTGGGGACGACTCTCCACCCAACCGTAGGCTCAATTGCGCAAGGTCTTGCTACAACTGGCCACCCCCCAAACCTCAATCAACATAATATGCCAGTGAATTCTCTGTCTTAGAACACTATTCTCCCAAGAGAATGAATGATAGAATCTTTGAATGATGGAATGCCTCCCATTTTCCTCACCATCTAATAAATAGAGCAAACACTGGAAGGGGAACCACATGCACACACTCCATGTGTCTACATGCAACTTTATTGCTTTCTTGTTTTATTTCTTTTTGATAGCTTTACTGATTTTTTTTTACTGTTTTCTTGTTTTATTTCTATTTATTTTTATTTAGAGCTTTAGTATGGTTATTTGTTATTTATTACTATTATTATTTTTATATTCTTTATTCATTGTTTATTATTTATTTTCTTTTATTTTTTTAATATTATGGTTATCTATTATTATTATTATTATTATTATTATTATTATTTTATTTTTATTTTTTTATTATTATTTTTTATTATTATTTATTATTAAGGGAGGGACATTACATTCTCTCCCACTTTAAGGAACTTCATCCCGATGTTATGTTGAATTATTTATTATTATCATTATTATTATTTATTATTTATTACTTCATGTTCGCCCGACACCCTCTGCTGAACTAGTATAACTTGCAGGCATCGAAAGTTTCACAACACCTAGGAAATCTCAAGGAATCTCTGTCCTTTTTCCAACTTTCGGAACCAGGCATAAGCCTCCCTGGTTTGTATCCTAGTCAAAGGCTGGCCCCAACGCTCGCGCCTGACTCAGACCTCATCTTCCCCAAGGCAGGCATCCTACGGTTGGGTGGAGAGTCGTCCCCAAGACTTTGTTGCAGGTAGCAAAATTCAACTAGCGTTCCACAGGTAAGTTGTCTCTCTCTTCACTCATTATTTTTGTAATTTAATGTAAACTAGTTGATAAAGTGCTTTTGATTATAAATCGCTTGATTAATCCAATTAATTATGTGTTGTTATTTCGGGGTTGTTACATACAGAAAAGCTCACTAAATCATTAACAGACCTCCGGTATATCATCTAAAGGGTACCTTACTTCGGAACTTATATTTATTTGCTTATGCGCAACTGTGGAGATTTATGTATTCGATGTGTCAAAGAAACTGGACTTAAAAGTATGATTACAAAGCAGATTCTAAAACATGTGAAGTTTGAAGATTCTCAAGTTCACTATTGATATATCAGATTGATTTCTTGTACGGTTAAGGCGTTTCTTGACAAATTGGATAGCAAAACCTAATTAAGCAATAAGGTATAGTTAATATAGAAATGAGTGCAAACTAAGAATTGCTACTAAATTTTGCATAAAATAGACCTGACCAAAAAAATAAAATAAGACCACAGTTAATGCAAAAACAACTTACGAATCGGCTATTTAGCTTAAGTTTATATTAAAAAAAACCTAAAGCAAGCCAAAAATGGCTAGTTTGACACAAGACATAAATAGGGATATCTATGATATAAAAACAATTTAGTGCTTTGGCTAGAAAATAGCAATAACCGAAGATGAGACATCGGATAAAAAATATTGACCTAAATCCCACGATGAAAAATGGGTATAGCAAATATTATGGGCTGAAATCCAAGATCAAGAAAAGAGATATTGGTCTGAAGGTGAAAAATATGATGGATGGCGGAGATGTTAGAGATGTGATAAACCCTGCAAGAAATTTACTATTCACTCCTTACAACCCTTTCGGTTATGCTAGAGAAAATTCTTAAAACTCCTAATATGATGATATTCCGCTAGATCTTGGTCAATTAAGAGGAAGAAGAACCGTCGGCTTCACTAGAAAATTAACTAGTCTTGCACGATGAATGTTAGAAGAACTCCTGGAAAATTTTGCAAAGGATTTTATTTATTAAATTCCTCACTAAAGAGCAGATCAGATCTTTTAACGGCTTTTAGCTATTAGATTGGATTTTAACCTCTTTTTTTTTTAAACCCTAAAATTAAAAATTACATGTACAGCAAGGGTTTGTAGACCAAAAGGGACATGTGGCCTCCCTAAAGTAACGATCCTGAAACTTTCAGAACAACTCGAGTTAAAAAATCCCAACAAAAAAAACAATTTTTTTTTTAAGATGCCTATGGGCCCTAAGGGTTGAGCCTAAGCCTCTGATACCATATGTAACAACCCAAAATAAACATGTAATTAATTAGATTAATCAAGTAATCAACATGCAATTATCCACTAATTAACATCAAAGTTCAAAACTATGAGTAGAGACACTTACCTGTAATTTTAGTTGAAGTCTACTAACTGCAACAAGGTTTTGGGGATGACTCTCCACCCAACCGTAGGCTCAATTGTACAAAATCTTGCTACAACTGGCCACCCCCGAGCCCTCAATCAACGTACTACTGCCAGGGTATCTTTTGTCTCACAACACTATTCTCCCAAGATAATGGATGGTGGAATCATGGAATCATGGAATGCCTCTCATCTTCCTCACCATCTATTAAATAGAGCAAACATTGGAAGGGGAACCAGATCCACACACTCCATGTGTCTACTTGCAACTTTACTGCTTTCTTGTTTTATTTCTTTTGTTTTTACTTTTTGATAGCTTTACTGATTTTTACTGCTTTCTTGTTTTATTTCTTTTTATATTTATTTAGAGCTTTAGCATTGTTATTTATTATTTTATTATTCTTTATTATTTATTATTCATTTACTATCACTATTTTTTTATTGTTTATTATTTATTTTCTTGTATTTTAATATTATATTATATTATTTATTATTTATTATTAAGAGACATTACACATTAGACCTAGCACATCACCATGTGGGTCTCCAATTGTCTTGGTGAGAAAGAAAGATGGCTCGTGGAGAATGTGCATTGATTACCGAGCACTGAATAAGATAACGATAAAAAATCGTTATCCCCTTCCTCGCATAGATGATCTATTAGATCAATTGAAAGAAGCTGTTTATTTTTCCAAGTTAGACTTGCATAGTGGATATCATCAGGTCAGAGTTGCAGAACAAGATGCATGGAAGACTGCTTTCAAAACAAAGCAGGGATTGTACGAGTGGTTGGTTATGCCTTTTGGCTTAACTAATGCTCCTGCTACTTTCATGAGAATAGTGAATGATGTACTCAGACCTTTCCTTGATGATTTTTTTATTGTATATTTGGATGACATTCTTATATTTAGCAAAATGTGGGAAGAACATTTAAAGCATGTTAAGAAGACACTAGATGTTTTGAAAAGAGAAAAACTTTATGTTAAACTCTCAAAATGTGAATTTGGTAAAACATCTTTGAATTATTTGGGTCATATAGTAGGGGGTGGTGAATTGAAGATAGATCCCTCTAAGGTTGCAGTCATTGTAAACTGGCCTAAACCCAAATTTGCTACAGAAGTTAGAAGCTTCTTAGGAGCAGCACAATATTGGAGAAAGTTCATTTCTAACTTTTCCTTAACTGCAGCTCCCTTACATGCTTTAACAGGGTTGAACAAGGTGTTTCAGTGGGGAGGCAAATAGCAGAAAGCCTTCGACACCTTGAAAGAAAATATTAGTATAGCACCAATACTAGCACTGCCTGATCTTCAAAGACCATTTGAGATCCAAACAGATGCTAGTGACTATGCCATGGGAGCAGTGTTGATACAACACGGTAAACCCATATGTTATCATTCAGAGACATTTAATTTTGCAGTAGTTAACTATCCCACATATGATAAAGAATTGTATGCATTAGTACAGAGTGTGAAAAAGTGGAAACATTACTTAATGGGAAAAGAGACAGTTATACATACTGATCATCAACCACTTCAATATCTACACTCCCAAACTAAGTTGCAACAATCAAGACACTATAGATGGATGTATTTTCTACAACAGTTTCATTTAGTCATCAAATATAAAAAGGGCATACACAACAAAGTTGCAGATATGTTATCTAGACCAATTATAAATGCATCCACTATATTGAACAATATGCTCAAGATATAGATTTTAAATATGTATATGCAACTTTAAGTCAAGGCAAACGAGTAGAAGAATTGGATTATCATGTTAAGGACCGACTCTTGTATCATTTTGGAAAGTTATGCATTCCACAAACTGAAAGAGTAAAGATAATTCGAGAAGCACACACTTCTCTAATATCAGGTCACTTTTGTGTAAGTAAAATGGTTGCACAACTGCAAAGATTTTGTTATTGGCCAAAAATGAATGAGACAGTTTCTAGATATATAAGAGGGTGTACCATGTGTGCTAAAAGCAAGCCCAACAATAGAAAATTAGGCTTGCACACTCCACTACCAGTTTCCTCTCATCCTTGGGAAAGTGTTTCCATGGACTTTGTTGGAGGACTGCCTAAATCTAGGAAAGGTCATGACTATTTATATGTTGTTGTGGATAGGTTCAGTAAAATGTGTATTTTGATACATTGTAATAAACAGATTACAGCTGAACAAATTGCAAAGTTGTTCTTTCAGCATGTATGGGTTCATTTTGGATTACCCACTTCCATTATATCTGATCAAGATACCCGATTTGTTGGGAAGTTTTGGTCAAGTCTGTGGGAACTGATGGACACCAAACTGAAGAAGAGCACAACTTTTCATCCTCAAACAGATGGCCAAACAGAAGTGGTCAACAGGACAGTGATCCAGTTGCTCAGAGGCTATTGCAGCAAGCATCCCAAACTTTGGGATGAACATTTATGTTATGTGCAACATGCTTACAACCGAGCTAAGCATTCTTCTACACAAAGATCTCCTTTTGAGACCTGTTTTGGTTTCACACCAAGGTCTCCCTTGGATTTTTTCCTCGGTAAAGACATAGCAGTTGATGGACATAGTGATGTGGACAAGGCAACCAAGTTCATTGAACAAATCCAAGAGATTCACCAGGCAGTACAGGAACGGCTGGAAAAGAGCCAAGCCAAGTACAAGGCAAGGAATGACAAGCATCAGATGGAGCATAGTTTCCAAGTTGGTGATCAAGTCTGGTTGTATATCAACAAGGGAAAAATGCAAGGTGAAGGTAAAAAGTTAAAGCCAATAAGGTATGGACCTTTCAAGATACTTGAGAAAATTGGTGAGAATGCTTTTCGCCTTGATTTACCAGCTTACATGCACATCTACTCAGTCGTTAATGCAGACAGCTTGAGACTATTTAAACCTTCACTAATTGAAGATCCCGAAGAGCAAAGTCAATTGCCTTCTATTGATGATCTGTTACCTGAATATCTCAATGAATTGCAGGAAGACACAGTTCTGGATAGGAAGGTGAGGATGACACGCAGGGGAGATGTTGAGTACCTCAGGATTGGACTCAAGGGTTCAAAGCCAAGTAGTGCAAAATGGATGGAGATTGGACAAGTGAGACAACTATACCCTCACTTAGTTGATGCTTGAAAACCAACTTTTGGTGGTCCAAAAGCTTTCTCAGTGGGAAGGCCATGATCCAAATTGGATCCTCAAACACTTACAGTTTCCTGAACACTGTAAAACTCATACGAAAGTTTCAAAGTGCTATGGATGTCGAGCTTATCAAAAATAACCTTTGAACAATGGAAATTTGTGGTTAGCACAGAGGAACGAGGACCCTCGGTCAAAGCGCGCAGATCGTTGGCCCATGGTAACCGCGCGCTTGCGCAAATTGGCAAACAGGAGGTCAAATCCAAAAATAGAGGCAGTTTCCGATTAGCGATATCATAGGGTGTCCCCCTCAGTGAAGGAAAGCCCCGAGCGCTCGGTCACGCGGAAAGTATAAAACCGTACAGAAATCGTCGATTTCGTCAGAAGGCGGGCCCCGCGTTAAAACTGTCAGGATATCAAAAGGACCTCAAGTGGTAAGTGGGTTCGACCGAGTCCCGCCCAATGCCATACAATGGGTGACACGCGTCTGGTGGATGAGAGAGAAAACCGCTCACATAGCGTGGGTAAAGGGCATGCTACTTACCCGCTTGATATGGACGGAGACCATAGGATTTGGAGGCCCCAGAACAACGACGGAGAAGCAATCCGATGGATGACCAGATTCGACAAGGAAATAGGTTGAGGCGGATAAGATTTGAGCTCTGGCATGACCGATGAGTTGGCAGAGGAAATAGTTTCATGGGTGATCTTAAAGCAACGGAAATAACGACCGTTCAAAGAGAACTGACAATAAGTTCATGAGGAAACAGGTGGCCACCTCTCTATGAAGCGTTACAGTGATGATGACGCAGAGCAGGGGAATTCCAGCAGACAGAGGTAGGACATCTAGAGAACCAGGAAGCAGAAATGAACAGTCAGGGAGCAGATTGGCTTTAAGCCACAAACAGACAGAGGAAGTAGGGGGAAGCAGGAAAAGAGAGCAAAGAGAGAGAGAGAGAAGAAAAATTACAGAGAACAGAGAAGCCGAGCTAACCTGCAGAGCAAAGGCAGCATCGAGTAGACAGAGACAGAGAGAGTTTGAGAGTCTGTGAACTCCAGGGAAGGCTTGAGAGGTTCAAGCAACTCTTCTGTGTATACCTGTCAGGTATTGAGTACCAAATTGGACTCATACCACTAAGACCAGTTGAGGTCGAGTTTCAGTAAGGGGAGTCTGTGTACTCTAGAGACTTGGAGGATCCAAATACAGTCCTACTGATCATCATCTATTGGGTGAGACTCAATTTGAGCTCATTGTTGTAAAACTCTACTTTTTAAGACACAGTAGAAAGGCCACCACTGAAGGCTAGACCAGGAGACGTAGCCCAGGAGGATTGGGTGAACTCCTTATTAATCTTGTTGTGTTTTATGTGTTTGCTTACTGTGTTCTCTTACTGTTTTAGTGTCTGTGTATTTCGCAATCTTATCGATCTGTTGCATAAAATAACATAGGCACACCCCAACACATAAGTCTGTAATACATTCATTAATTAACTGAGATCATTCACGAGTGATTTTAAATCATTTTGCCCACAATATTCTTCTCTAATGGTAAAATTACATTAAAAAGAATTAAAACTAAAAATAAAATAAAGTAAAAATTAATAATTTTAATAACAATGAGATAAAATAATTTTTGGGCTCTAGGTTTTCACAACTAATGGATTTTCCAATGGTATTCTTATGTAAAGCTTAAATTACATTTAAAAACAAAATAAAATTAAGACTTAATAAATAATAAATAAAATAAAATATAGTAAAAATAAGGATGGAGGTTTTTGGGCTCTAGGATTTCACAATTGGTGTCAACAAGTCGACACCCTCAAATAAATGACCATACATTAACACCAAAAGAGATCAAACAAACACACACCTTAGATAAAATAAAATAAAAAAGCACACTTTTTTATTCACTTTAAAATATGTAAAATTTGGAAAGATTCACACTATAGGCAAATGACCATACATTAACACCAAAAGAGATCAAACAAACACACACCTTAGATAAAATAAAATAAAAAAGCACACTTTTTTATTCACTTTAAAATATGTAAAATTTGGCAAGATTCACACTATAGGCATCATTTTGTGCTTGACCACTTGCTTACACACTTTCTCTTATTCTCCACTCTAACATGCCTCATAGACTTACGTAGATTTATAAAAGTAAATCTGAAACTAATTTTGGTTTCAGATCCTAAACTAACTCCTACAATCTCTCTAGATCCTAAAAATGCTCTCATGATCCACAAAATCCTCACCTAATCCTACCCTAAACTAACTCCAAGAATCTCTCTAGATCGTAAAAATCCTCCCATTATCCACAAAACCCTCACCTGATCCTCAAATCTCTCTAGCTCTCCCAAATATTCTCAAGATATCTCCTAAAGAGTAGATCTAATTACAATAATTATCATTCTCATACAATTCTCCTAGAACATAGGAAAATACATTCAAACTAAACAATTAAATGCATAGAAATATAATTAAATTTGCAACATCATTCACTAAACATAAAAAGAACATAAAAGTTTTTATTTAATTTAATTTAACAAGATTAAATACATTCATAACATAAATTAATTTATTAAGACATAATAATGAATTGGGTTAATCATTATTAGTCACTAAGTATTAATTATTATTTATTTTTAATCATTCAAACATAACTTAAAATTAAAATAATCATATAGTTAATAAAAATTAATCAATAATACACACAATGATTAATTAGTTCATAATCACTAATTAATATTAATTATGGGTGTTAATAATTATTAATCACTAGGTATTAATTATTATTTGTTATTTTTATCATTCAAACATAACTTAAAATCAAAATAATCATATAATTAATAAAAATTAATTAACAATACACATAATTATTAATTAGTTTATAATCACTAATTAGTATTAATTATGAATTAATAAAATTTTAATCCTAATTTTAATCTTAAAGAAGAAAAAAAACTAGACATTTAATTAGGAACTAAAAATAAAACCAATAATTAAAATAAAAATAATTATATAATTAACAACAAAATTAAAAATAAACAAATCTGAATTAAACCTGTGGGCTAGTATTCATTTCCAGACCAACCCTAACCTTATTTATCAACCCTATTGAGTTCTGACTTATTCATTCTTGGATCTATTCCTGAAGATGAACCACCGAGGTTGGTTCGAAACGTCGATTCCAACAAACATGAATGCGATGACTCCGGAAAATAACACTACACAGAACACATATCGCAGAAGCCTCAAATCATTAATTAAATCAAACTTTAGAAACCACTCCCTTAGTGAAATGAAACCCTAGGTTAGATGCTCCTACATCATACTCCCCATGTAAAAGAAAGTCATGGTCTCCTGACCTTATGTCTTCATAAACAGATTAAACTCCTCCAAGATCCCAAACTGTAATTTGTCGTTGAGCATTTGTTCGGTCATGTTGTTGTTGTTCTGTTGTTGTCTTCTTCTGCCTTCTAGGCTTCGAAATTTATGTTGCAGTTCCCATCTTCCTTCAGTCATTTGGAATCACTGCCATCCTTCCTTTTTATCTTTTTAATAAAGCTCTTTTGAGGCCCTTTTAACATCATCTTCCTCATCGCTTCAATTTTTATGTCTGACTTCTCCTCTCGCTTGTATGAATTACTGCTTCCTTGTAACATTGTTGTTGTTGTTTTCCACTAGCATCTTGATGCTTGAAGCTTCCTTAGTCATTTCATGCATTCCTTCATCTTTTTAAAAGGTGTTACATCTATGTTGGGATTGATTATTGTTGTCATTGTTTTCTAACATTCTCAATTTTGCATTTAAATATGCATTTCTAAGGTTGTCACCTCTTGCTTCACATGCTGGACTCTTCTCGTTTATGTTATCACCCTCTTGTGTTGAATGAAAGAAAATGTCATTCTTGGGTTCTTTCATCAACTTCTCTAACAATTTAACTTCCTCTTCAAGCATAGTATATGATTGATTCTCTTCATATCTTTGATCCTCTTTCTGACTATCATCATAAGGGAACTTTTCTCTGTTTACTACAACAATATATGTATGCATACGCAAATCCTCCTTTGATATCTTCGTCTTAAGGTCTTTATGCTGATTTGAGTCCTCCTCATCATTATATTCCCCAAGCAATGGTCCTTGATCTAGTTCTGAATAGTAAACTTTGTCTTCCTTGTACTCGGTTATTTAGAGTTCCTCTTCCTTCAACTAGATTCTCATCACGTGCCTCATCTTCTTCCTTAGTTTCCTTGCAATTTTTTTTAATAGCCCATTTCACCTCATTCTTCATTCGCCATCCGCATATTGTTTCATTTTCTTGTAGCAACTCCATTAGTACGCTAAGTTGTACTTTCATCTCAACTATTCCTCATTCAATTTCCTCTTGAGGCATCCTCTTCATCTTCATGCCATTTTCCTTGACATCTTCCTCCATCCTACTATAATTTTCACTAAAATACTTGCCATGACTATCAATAGCCATCTTCACTTTTCCCTATGTGAACTTCACCTTGTTCACTTGTGAACCACACTAAGCCTCTGTAATAACAAGTTTGTTTCACCCTGGTACAAGTAGCTCACCAAACTTCTCTCTGAACTTGGCCTTTTAGTAACACTAGTTCTTCCATTAATCCTTCTCAGCTTTCTCTGCTCCTTTAGCCTTTGACACTCTCGAGAGCTTCTCCTGCTCTTTCCTTAGACAATTCTCTGAGATTTTCAATCTCTACTGCAAGGGTTACCATGATCTCTCTTCCTCTTTCAACAGTCACTTATGGATCGTTCCTTCAATAGATGTTGTTTCCCAAGGATTCTTCTTTCTTTGCTCCAATTCATGGCAAGGTCCTTTCCGCTACCGATCTTCTCAAGTTCTGTCATTATAGTTGCCTGGTTTGATTTTGATAGATTTGTTCTATGAGAACCCACATTCATGCTTGGAATATGGCACGGGGGTGATTGGATGAAGCGAGACTTGGTTCATCCAATCTATGGTCAGGTGGAACATGAAAGTCCCAGACCTATTTGGCCTTTGCATTCATCGATAAGATCTCTCTTTCTCCTTGATATTTTATGGGTAAATATATTTGTTTATATGTGTCTTATATGGCGGTTAAATCCTTGATATTTATGTTGTTTATATGTTGGTTATGAATGAGTTTTATGACAGTAATAATGTATGGCTCTCATCATGTTTTGGTTAATCATTGAATGTACAATGAATATATGACTTAACATATGGCAATTCAGTTATTGTGATGAGGCATCAATGATTCTTAGTGATTCTCAGATAAGTATGAGACCCCCATGTTCAGATATGTTGTTTAAATGTGCAGAATGCATATTTGTGACATGTTTGATGAAATGCTTGTCATGGCTAGTAGGGGTCCAATCAAGTCCTTGTTCAAGTATTTGCATTTGTACCATTGTTTTGATGTTACTTTTCATTTGTGAAAGTTTCATAGAGTTCTGTGCAGTGGCTTGAGTCCTCGCCCTAAAAAAGTGGCACAAAATTACCTAGAAAAGTCCCCAATCACATGCATGCCCATGTCAAGGGAGAGACTGAGGCTTTAAGGCAAAAAAATGTCAGTTTGTCTCAGGGGTTGGTCACCTAGATGTCTCCTGCGAGTTATGTTGCATGTGTAGAAGGTCAGCTTGTCTGTGTTCCATCGATTCCACTTCCTTAACTATTACATAGGAAGTTGAATCATATCATAGTAACTCTTCGTCACATGTTTACCCCAGTTGACTGGTTGCAAGGAGGCTATTACAAAGATTGAGTCAAGTCAGTTGAATTTGGAAATTAAAATTTGCTTATTAATAGGATTATTTAGCCTTAAATGAAGCACGAGGAGAATAAAAAAATTGGAAATGAATTTATGAATTTGTTAGAGATTTTGGCATCATATTTGAAATGAATTGGTTACTGGAAATTCAATTTCTAAATATTAAAGTTTAAAATAACCTTTTGTTTTGTCTTGTAACCAATTTGACATGTGTTGGGTAGATAGAAAAATGCTAAAGAATTATTTATGTAATATTTTATAAGAAAATTATCTTATTCAAAATAGAAACAAGATTACCATACAATTTTGAAGGTCCCACTGTTCAAGTTCACAACTTTTATCTCGTAATATGTCATTTTCACTTAGTATAAGAGTTTGGTAGTGAAATTTTCTTGGATAAAATTGAGAGTGCTCCATGCAAATCAAAGGACGGGCTGACCCGTTCTCATCCCTACCACTTTAATAATATTACAACTACCTTAATGGAAGAGGGATACATGCAGAAAGGAAGTATTTCAATACTTTCCTAAGGGAGTATAGTTCAACATACCTAGTATTCCAAAAAATGTTAAGACAATCATTGTCCAAACTAGTGAATAATCAAATGAGAAATAAAATCTCACTCTTTGAATATTAAGGAGATTAAGCTTAGAAATCCATATTTATGGGGGTTACTTAGCTTTGAACTTGTGATTCTATAAATTCACAAAGATTAACTAAAACTTTGAATCTTATGAATCTATAAATTTAGAAAGACTAAGAGATTGAGCTTACAAAGCCATATTTATGGGGGTTCCTTAGATTTAAATCTTATGATTCTATAAATTCACAAAGACTAACTAAAACAATGAATCTTATGATTCTCTAAATTCACAAAAACTAACTAAATTAAAAACCACTTCATCCACATGGTAAGATCATCTTTTATTTTCACATGCGTGTCCTTTTAGGGTTAAATTAAAAAATACTAACTAAAATTTTAAATCTTATGATTCTATAAATTCACAAAGACTAACTAGATTAAAAACCCTTTCATCCACGTCCATGAGGTCTTGTATTGATGGCGATCGAGTGCTCTGTTAAGGCACTCTTTGATGTAAATTCCCTGTTTCAATTCCCCACCCCGATTAGGGTGATATATTGGACATGTTGAATATGTAGTCGTGTTAAGCTTACAAAAAACCCTCTGTAGTAAAATTTACAGTAACCACATCATGTATGATGGAGAGAAACCCAACTAGCAACCAATGATTGAGCTACACACTTTTAAATTTCAACTTAAAGAAAAATTGAAAGAAAATTAGACTAATGAATTTAAAGAAAAATTGAAAGAAAATTATATTACACAACCCAAATAAATGGGGTTGAAGTTCTATGTGGGCTACATAGCCACCATGTGAAAAGAGAAAGTATACCATTTCATTTGTTAATGAGATGAAGTATTGGAAAACAAATGAAATTTGATTTGAAATCAAATGTTAATGTAGCCAGAATAGGGTGTGATTAATTATCAAAACTAAATAAATACAAAGAGCACATAAAATATAGAAAAATTTGATTTTTTTCTTTCTATCCTATGTTTTTAGCTCTTCCTTACCATCTCCTATGCGTAAATAGGTCTTCAAATTTTCCCTATCACTTGGGAGAAGTAGGTAGGGAAACTAGTTAATTTCCTATCAAGGTAGGAAATTTTTTAAATACTTAAAAAAATGAACTTGATAATTGTCCTAAAGAAACTTTAGACTTTCTAGCTAACAACTACTATGGGTATGCAATACTCCAAGATATATATGCAAAAGTTATAAAAAATATAAGAAACAACTATCAATAAGTAAAATAAAGAAGCCAAACTAAAGGAAACAAAAAATTAACTTAGCTAACCAATCCCTCAATGGAGATAACCGACATAATTAGAAATTACTATTATCCCTCCACCCTTAATAAATAATTATTTATTCCTAATAGACAAACATGAGAACAAGTGAGAAAAAAATTAGTAGTCACCTTGAAAAATATCAAATGGCTTAGATTCTTTTGTTTAACAAGTTTTTCAAAATAAAAAGGCTTTCATCTTATTTATAAGGAAAGAGTTTTGTGGACCTCCCAAAAGAGGGACATCTTGAGCTCATTGTGATAGTATCAAATCTTACTAAGTATGATATTACAAGCTATGGGATACTCTTTTTGTTATAGTAGTAGTAGTAGCTAGATTGGATCTTGGACCTCACCTAGATGACTCACATAAATTACCATTTCACAATGATAAAATGAAAAGAAAGACAAATAAATTACTGCAAAATATGTTGATTTCAATGCCAATATGACAATTAATGTTTGGATTAACTGAGATTGGTTTTGAATGAAAGGGGTTGTTGGAGCTAGTCAACAAAATTATGTAACTTTTCATTGGCCTCATAGGTTAAAAATGTTTATTTTTGGTTATTTCACATTTTTATTTTATAATTTTTAATAAAATTAAAAAGTTAATCGATTTAGATAATAATGCATTAATATATTTTATTTACCAAAAAATAAAAAATTATGTAATTTACAAACTATGGACCAAGCCTATAAATTAGAGGGTGCCCTTGTAGATTTGATTATAATTTCTTTTAAGTAAATAAAGAATATTGCATAATGACAAAGAGATGCGTTGAAGATGTATGTGAAATATCACATTGGAAAATTGAGAAATATATTCAATTTTTTCATATTAAGTGGTGTGGTATAGTGATCATTTTACTTCTAAGCTGGTGGTTTAATTGGCAGATAGGCTCTCCAAAGAAACCATTCAGAATATAGCAAAAGTTAGTGTTAGGAATATGTGAATAAATTATGTGAAATATCACATTGGAAAATTGGGAAATATATTCAATTTTTTCATATTAAGTGGTGTGGTATAGTGATCATTTTACTTCTAAGCTAGTGGTTTAATTGGTAGATAAGCTCTCCAAAGAAACCATTCAGAATATATCAAAAGTTAGTGTTAGGAATATGTGAATAAATGATGTGAAATATCACATTGGAAAATTGCTAAATATATTCAATTTTTCATATTAAGTGGTGTGGTATAGTGATCATTTTACTTCTAAGCTAGTGGTTTAAGACAGGCTCTCCAAAGAAACCATTCAAAATATATGAAAAATTAGTATTAGGAATATGTGAATAAATAGTTAATTGGATGTATTTTTTCACTTTTAGCCTTTATTTTTATATAAAGCAATTTTATATATTTTCAATGGCTATATATATTTATGAGAAAATTGTACCTATTAAAAATATTTTTTTTATATTATCTATTTTTAAATTATAAAACAAATTTATAATAATCTTCATAATATATAGATATATATATATATATATATATATATATATAAAACAAAATTATCATATATTACCATTATATTTCTCTCTCTCTCTCACACACACACACACACAGAACACAATAGATCGCGAAGCTAAGACACCAATGTCCCAAGAAACAGAAGAGATGAAGGAGATGCAAGACAAAGGAAGTTGGAAGACCGTAGAGAAAAGAAAGAAAGCTACAACACCAATCTCGCCAAGAAAGACGAGGAGCCAGACAAGTAAAAATTAAGAAAATTGTAGGTCCGATAGACCAATTTGGTCTGAGTGGACGTTAACCATCATCATCATCATCATCATCATCATCATATATATATATATAGTTAACCAAAACATAATGAGAGTAACACATGCTCGTATTATTGTAATATAGGGTAATCCCACATGACGAAATACTGCATAATCAAGCAAATATGGCCATTCTAAACAAAAGCTTATATGAATCTAAGTCCATTCATTTAATTCACTATTCATAAACTGAAAATTATAATAATATCAACCATTTATTTCAAATATGATCATGCTATTAATAACTTCTCATGTTACTTGTTATTTCATAAATTTATTTGAGCCAACAAATGGTTTCGTTGTTGGGACCGAGATGTGCTTGATGGAGATGTGTGATGTCGCATCATTGGAATCCGACCAAGAAATAAATTGAAAAGTGGTTGGATCAGAAGATTCATGATTTTGCGGCGCAAGAAAACAGGAATTCGCGCCTGTCGAGGGAAGAGTGGTTGAACAGGTATCTGCATACAAAGATACACGAGATATTCTTATGCACTTTTCCCATTGAACTATATGAGTTGTTAGCTAAATTAATAGATAGTCAAGGGAGTTGGAAGCTCGATAGTATTATAGTGTGGACTCCAGTATTAGTGCGCCATTTTAGAAGCTTATGAAAACAAGATCGCGCGGGTTGTTGATCATTGGATCAATCAGATTTTGGGAGGATTTCTTACAGAATTTGTAGTTGATACCTCGGTCAGATATAGCGAAGCAGAGTTGCGATTTTTCAAAGGATCGTGAAGTAAGTATTTAAGATCATTGAATACTTGGATTAAAATGTTGTTATGTGAAAAACTGGTGATGTCATTACCTTGATGTTCGAAGCTACGCGAAGTGGACGACTCTTTATAAATCGCGAAGGATCAGGACCAGAGTATAGTCCATTGATTGGACCTCCCTTAAGTGATGATGAAGGGGTGGAACAGACCCCGCCGCAAAACTCTATTCAGTTGATCACTCCAGGGATTCCTCGAGCAAATCATCCTTCCACTCCACCTCCATCCTCACCTACACTGCATACACCTTCGCCCACACCTCCACCTCCACCACCACCACTCAATATGGTGAACGTGATGAAGACGTCAATTTTAAAGGGCATAGGGAATGAAGATACATAGCAGTTTTGGTTTGTTGCGAACGTTGTGTGGATAACACAACAAATTACTGATGAAAAGATAAAGAAGGCACAATTTGTTACAGCTTTGCAGGATCGTGTACTAACTTGGTATATTAAGTATTGTTCTGATAATCCTCTTGCATCACTAGCAGAGACTAGGGATGCTTTAAACAAAGAGTTTAGTAAGCCTAGGTCTGACTCACAGTCAGTAATTGGATTCAAAGAAATCATGATGAGGATCGATGAGACGCCTTGGGAATTAGATCAAAATATTGAAGTTTGAGATTCGAGAAGCTAACATGCAACTCACATATATTCAGCATTGCGAATGGTTTATAGCTTCGCTTCATCCTCACCTGATAATTTCTCTGTCATAATAAAGATAGGCACACAGGCAGGAGCCTTGAAAATCGTGATGAGGTTGCATGCATTAGCAAATAGCAAATATTAAGAAAACTTAGATGAACTCACTTAGGCCCTAAATAAACTAATTGTCTATGGTTTGATCTTGAATTGAAAAAACCAAAATTGTAGGCTCTAAACAATTACCGTGGAAAAAATCGTGGTAAGATTGAAGAAGTATGAATTTTGAGCTAGCTATTTTTATCGGTTGATTTTTTGACAACATTTTGGAAAAAGAAAAATTTGGATTTTATCAAAAGAAAAGTTCAGATAAAAATTATTTTTTTCCAAACAAACTGAGTGACCTAGTTTTTTTAAACTATTTTTTAATTTTTATCTGAAAAATTCCAGATAAAATGGGAGTTTTTGCAAAAAAGCGTGAGTGAGGTAGTTTCTTGAATATTTTTGTATTTTTTTTTTTTTAATTTTGTCTATTTTTTCAAAATGCTCCCGACTTTAACAACTTTTCCAATTTCTGGACATTGTTGATTTAATCTAAACTTCAAAATTTTCCACATTAAAACAATACACTATGAGAATTTTCATAGTACTTTGTGTTGGAGGTACTACACACCTACATGCGGACACTTAGTTAGAGCATGAGACTACATGCAAGATTCCTTCTGCATGATTTACTCCCTGATTTGCTCCTTCTTTAACTCCACAACTGGCTAGTTCTTCTGCATGATTTACTCCCTGATTTACTCCTTCTTAACTCCGTAACTGGCTAGTTCTTCTGCATGATTTATCCCTGATTTGCTCCTCCTTTCACTCCGCAACTAGCTAGTTCTCTCCAGAACTTGTTGTAGGTGTTGAGTCCTCTCATTGATCACCACTATGGTGCATTACCTTGGGATATTCACCCAATAATGCTATATCATGAGCATTGTAACTTATTTTCTAATGAATCATTCTTTTGTTCTTTCGATTTTCTTTTAGTGTTTTTGCTCTGCAAAGCTGTGTGTTCAACCTTTACTAGCTAGATTCATCTGTGTAGGTTTTCTAACACATTTACATGGTATCAGAGCCCACAGGTTGCTAGATAAAAGGCACACCAGTACTTTATTTTGCAGGTATTACAGCTTGGAGATTGAATATTGACAAAAAAATGGAGTTTCACAAAGCATCGATCCTAACACCGTACAACTATCACGAATGGAAGGACCAAATGGCTTGATGCCTTCGTCAAAAAGGGTTGTACAGGATTGCCATGGTTGCAGAAGTGGAACCCACTTCAGCCATAGAGAAATCCAAGTACCTCAACTGCATGGATGAGTCCCACGGATTCATATGCATGTGCATCTCTCGAGAGTTGCAGTTTCATCTATTTGCCTAGAATACTCCTGATGAGATTTCGAAAAAGGTTGAAGAACTCTACAGGAAATAGGATGAGATGAAAGGACATCTGCTCGAAGTGGAGCTGCTGTCATTGGATCCACGGAACTATGACAGAATTCAAGACTTCTTCACCAAATATAATGATCTATTTCTGCAACTCAAGGGTTGTGGAATTGACAAATCCAAGGAGGAGAGTCGCCAAGTTCTCTCTATTATGTCAAAGCTCAGACCGAAATACTCCGTCTTTGTGTCTACATTTCATTCAGTAAGGCTCGCAACAGGTAAATCCTACACTATGCCTTCTCTCAAAGAGTTCATGGAGTCCCTTACTTTTGAGCAAGATAAACTCATTGGCATGGGGAAAATCAAACCTCCAAAAGCACATGCACTTGCTGTGCATGATGGCAGCCACAATAAAAATAATAGATCTGATTCAAATCAGAAAAATCAGCAGCAAAAGACAAGGGAAAAGCACATTCCCATCCAAAGAAGGAAGGGTACACCAAGCCCTTCAATGACTCCTCCGGCTCTAGAAATGAGAAAGGGAAGAAAGGAGAAAAATGCACCTACTGTCACCGAGGATTCCATCCAGAATCCTCTTGCATGAAGAAACAAATTGACCAAATGGAAGAAATCCTTCAGAAGCACAAACTTGGGGACCACATCCCTCAGGGCGCCAAGAAGAAAATTGAGGATCCACTACACGGGAAAGGTAAAAATTTTCATGATTTAGTTGCAATTAATTCTTCCCGTGATGCATGGATTATAGATTCTGGTGCATCACATCATATGGATGCTGCAAAGGAAGTCTATTCCTCTTTGGATGCATGCAAAGGACCTCCCATCCTCATGGGAGATGACTCACCTATTGAGGTCACCAGAAAAGGTAGAGTGGAACTTTTACACGGAAGCTTTGAAGATGTGCTTCATGTTCCAAAACATTCGGTAAACCTGCTTTCAGTTTATTAGATCACTCATTCCAGCACCGGAAAGAGAGTGGAATTCACTCCAGATGCAGTGAACATATATGACCTACATAGCAGCTCCAAAATTGCAATCGGTGAGGTAAACAATGGAGCCAGACTGTATACATTTTCTGAATTTATTGAATATGAATCCTCCTTATTGCTTACACATGCTGATGATAGTAGTAGGCTTTGGCACAAGAGGTTTGGTCACTTAAATTACAGGTATATGCAGCAGCTAAGCAAGCATGAGATGGTGGAAAGCTTGCCAAATATCAATTTCTCCAAAGGAGTTTGTGAAGGGTGTGTCCTTGGCAAACATCCTAGAGAAAAGTTTGACACCGGCAAGATTCACAGAGCATCCTCTCCTCTAGATCTGATCCATATCGATCTCATGGGGCCTTTTCCTCATCCATCCATCAACGAAGCAAGGTATGTTCTTACATTTACTGATGATTTCTCGTTGTATACTTGGGTGTATCTTCTCAAGGATAAATATGAAGTTTTTGCGCATTTTGAAGATTTCAAAGCACTAGTTGAGACATAGTCAGAGAGAAAGATCAAAGCCCTTCGTACAGACAATGGGGAGGAATATGTTAACACAACACTTCAGAACCTTTTCCTTGAGCCCGGAATACAGTTGCAGTACACAGTTCCATACACTCCGCAGCAGAATAGAGTTGTTGAGAGAAAGAACCGATCTCTCAAAGAGATGGCTTCCTACATGTTGCATGCTAAGTCACTGCCTCATAAGTTATGGGCTGAAGCACTTAATTGTGCTAACTACATCTAGAACAGATCTCCTCATAGGTCTGTTAAGGGTTAGACCCCCTTTGAAGCTTGTAGTGGCACTAAACCAGAGGTCACCCACTTCCGTGTTTTCGGCTCCCAAGCATGGGCCAGGATCCCCTCTGAAAGGAGGAAAGCTCTTGATCCATAGAGCATTGAGTGCATCTTTGTTGGATACCCTGATGGTGTGAAGGGATACCGACTCTTGATTTACTCTACGGAAAAGCTCATCATTGAGCGAAGTGTCAAATTTGAGGAAAGTATCTCGCATGCACCTCAATTACCGCATGCAGACACCTTTTATCTACCTCATGTCCGAGATGATGACTCAGTACACTCAGATGCAGAGACAGAGTCTTCAGATACAAATCTAGTGCATGCATATGATGATCCACATCCAAGCCTAGATCGAGCTTCCAACAGTGAATCAACTTCCCCTCTCATAAATCAGAGAACAAGGAGCTTACGTGAGATATATGCACAAGACCACCCAGCTGCTAGAAATGGTCTTGTGGGGGATAATTCTGATCCGTGGAGGACTAGCTCAGAGTTTATTGAGCCTCCTCTTGCCCTCACTGCCACTAAACCAACGCCATCCTGGCATTGTCATTTTGTTCAGTCTTCTGATCCGCAGTCTTATGCTGAGGCTGCTGGGCATCCATCTTGGGAGTCCGCCATGGAGGAGGAGTATAACTCCCTCCTCGAGAACCAGACCTGGGATCTGGTCCCCCTTCCTTCAAGAAGGAAACTTGTCTAATGCAAATGGATCTACAGGACCAAGAGTGCTGCAGATGGGCAAATCACTAGACGGAAAGCTAGGCTAGTAGCCAAAGGCTTCCAGTAGTAAAGATTGATTCCATATACCTTGCACTTGCCATTGCGGCTGCCCAGGGGTGGGAAGTACATCAAATGGATGTGAAGAATGCCTTTCTTCACGGAGACCTATCTGAGGAGATCTACATGGAGCAGCTACATGGTTTCATTCAAGATTCATCTTTGGTGTGTAGACTAAAGAAATCTCTCTACGGCCTTAAGCAAGCCCCAATAGCTTGGTATGCGAAGATGGATTCTTTTCTCTTATCACAAAACTTTGAAAGATGTAAGTCTGATTCGAATGTTTACATGCTCAGGACACATGATTCTCTTCTTATCTTAGTTTTGTATGTGGATGATCTTCTGATCACCGGTAGCTCGGCTTCAGCCATTGCTGCAGTTAAGAGGGCTTTGCATGATAGGTTCTTGATGAAGGACATGGGTCCATTACACTTCTTTCTTGGTCTTGAGATCAGCCAGGATGCCACAAGCATCAAACTCTCTCAGGCTAAGTATGCACGGGATCTCCTCGAGAGATTTCACATGACTGACTGCAAGCCAACACTAACTCCTTTTTTTTCTGGGGTCCACCTTGATGATGGAGGTGACACTCCATTAGTTGACAGTACTCTCTACCGACAACTAGTGGGGAGCTTATTATACCTCACCCACTCCAAACTAGATCTCTCATATGCAGTAGGGGTAGTTTACAGATACATGCAGGAGCCGCATGAGCTACACTGGAATGCTACCAAGCGCATCCTTCGGTATGTGCAGGGCACAATCACCTTCGGGATTCACTGGCAACAGGCACTGCATTGAATCTCCTTGGCTTCACTGATTCTGATTGGGCGGGTGACGACATTGATCACAAGTCCACCTCTAGATATTCACTCAGTCTAGGGTCTGGCCCTATCTGTTGGTCGAGCAAGAAGTAGGTTGCTATTGCTCTCTCTTCAGCCGAGGCCGAGTACAGAGGAGTAGTCAAAATCACCATTCAAGCTCTGTGGCTACAACACTTTCTCACTGAGCTGGGCGTCCAATTCCACCAACCCATTATCATCTGGTGTGATAACCAGAGCACTCTCAAATTTTGCAGGGATCCAGTACAACGGCAGTGGACGAAGCACATAGAGATCCATATGCACTATGTCAGAGACTTAGTACATGATCGGGTCATTGATTTGCAGTTCTTTCCTTCAACATAATAGACTGCAGATATCTTCCCCAAGACATTCACTGAGCAGAAGTTTCGCTCTCTGTGCGATCGTCTTGGAGTGAAGGACACATTTGCTTAGCAACTGTCTTTTCTTCCTCTTTTCTTTTGATTACATTGTATTTTGAGGGGGGGTTTTTCCCACAAGGTTTTCCTTCTTTCCTCAATTTTAGTACAAGTTGCACTGTATTTTGGGTGACCTTTGGCCTTAGTTTCCAGGGCCCATTTTCTATTTTTCCCCATAGTGGTGTTCAGGGGGGATGTTGGAGGTAATACACACCTACATGCAGACACTTAGTTAGAGCATGGGGCTACATGCAAGATTCCTTGTGCACGATTTACTCCCTGATTTTCTCCTTCTTTAACTCCACAACTGGCTAGTTATTCTGCATGATTTACTCCCTTATTTGCTCCTTCTTTAACTCCACAACTGGCTAGTTCTTCTACATGATTTACTCCCTGATTTGCTCCTCCTTTCACTCCGCAACTTTCTAGTTCTCTACGAAACTTGTTGTAGGTGTTGAGTCCTCTCATTGATCACAACTATGGTGCATTACCTTGGGATGTTCACCCAGTAATGCTATATCATGAGCATTGTAACCTATTTTCTAATGAATCATTCTTTTGTTCTTTCGATTTTCTTTTAGTGTTTTTGCTCTGTAAAGCTGTGTGTTCAACCTTTACTAGCTAGAAATATTTTAAATATTTTATAATTCTAGAAAAAGTGATAATATCAACTTATGTTTATGAATTTAGTTACATGAGCTTTATTTACTATACAAAATTTATAAGGTAACAAGTTCTAAAAAATGTGGAGGTTTGTCGTTACGCCAAAACCCGCAGGTGTTGGTAAACATTACAAACCAGTAACTAGGATCCCCAGGGTGGAAATTACAGATTCCATAGTGGTGCGGTGATTCTTCCAACACCCCTCCCCAAACGCAACTCGGGGGAATCGAACTTGGGTCCAAGCTCTGATACCATGTGGAGGTTTGTCGTTACACCAAAACCTGTAGGTGTTGGTAAACATTACAAACCAGTAACTAGGATCCCCAGGGTGGAAATTACGGATTCCATAGAGGTGCGGTGATTCTTCCAACAAAAACAACAAATTTCTAATAGTGATAAGTTAGTGTTGTTGGAGTTTAGGTAGAAAAAAATCTCAAATTTTTTAAATAAAATTATTTTACAATTACAATGCTATCTTGAATAGTTTGAATGTGTTTTATGATTCAAAAACATGTATTTCTTCTTTAAAAATCACAACAAGTTCAAATCTAAAGAAAATATAGTATATACATTTTCACAAATTTTACAATAAAAACATGAAAATATATCTAATATATCACAATATTTACAACACTTAGATTATATCATTTCATCATAAAAGTCCTATTTACTCCCCTCAAATGGGTCACTACGGTTGAAATTTAGTTTAATGAAGTTAGGCGCCACTGACAGGTTTTCAAGTTGAGCTAAATCTACAATATAGACTTGTAGTGGACTATTACTGAGTCTTAATATTTGATATATACAGTGCACTATAACCAACATCTACTTATCTTATTGTTAAGATTTTTTTTAAATGGAGATATAGCCAACTCTAAATTCCAATCCTAATGTACCTGATTAAAATATAAAGTAATATTATCCAACAATCCTATAATTTAAATTTATGTATTTGATATTGTATTACGGTGAAATTCCATTCCATTATAGTTAGGAAATACTTCAACCTTCCCAGTGTATTGAACATGAGTACTCCCATTTGAATTTAGAATATTTATAATTTACCATTGTCAAAACAATGTTAAATATAACTAAGTTGCGGGATTCAAACTTCACTGTAATTTGGTTTGTTATTGCCTGTGTGCTCCTTCACTGAAATAAACTTCACCATGTGGTTGAATGAATATGCAAGTAGCAAGAACATCATCTCTGAGTCTTTTCAAATGAGTTTCACTTGAATATTTGAATGGGACAAGTAGGGGTTTTAAGTAAGAGGTTATTTTGTAAATCGGGTTACCATCTGGGGCAAGGTGTTATTTGAATGATGTCACTTTTTTATTTTGAATGATGTTACCAGAGAGGATAATGCATTTCTCGTATATGTTATTTTCGTTAAAATTATTATTTTATTTTGGAGTCAGATTTTTAATTGTTTTTGATGGGTTTATAATTTGTTTTAAATAACTTAATTGTTGAAGTAAATTTGATTTGGTGAAAAAGTCAAAGTTGTTAAATCCATAATGATGGTTTTGAGCACATAGTTTTGGTGGCTGGCCATATTAAAGCCCATAGATTATATGTGATGAAGCCTTTAAAAGACCTACAGATTCTCCACTATAATGTGCCTCAGTTGAGTAGAGAGCTCACTTGGCTAGAGCAGGGTGTTCTACTTTTAAGCCATGAGCAATAGTAGATCTATTATTTCTCTGGTTTCTATTAAAAGTGGTATAAGAGCCAAGGGGTAAGGGGATGATGGTTCCAAATGTTAGTATATTGTATGTTGAGGTTGAAGCTAACAATGAGAAGCTTTATTGTGATTTTAACTACAAATGTGAAGATTCCTTGAGATGAAATAGAGGTCTAGCATGGTAATATGCAACCATAGAAGTAATATTTGGGGAGGAGAGCATCTGGTGTGAATAGTTGTGAAAACTTGAGGCATAAGCGCTGGAAAACAATAGCAAAAAAATTACTTTGAAGATTAAATTTGTAAATTACATGTACATGAACATACTGCAAAACCCAGTTAGGCATGCATACACCTGCTAGTAAAGTTTGGAGTAAACCTAGGTGATATGGGAGGAGAGCTTGTTGATTTCCCTAACCAAGTTTAAAGAGGGAATGTTAGGGTAAACTTGAGTTAATGAAAGAGCCAAAGTTGCTAGGTCCGCAAAGGTGGTTTCAGGTACATGGTTTTGGTAGCCCTTGGTATTAGAGTGCAAAGGTGGTTCCAGGTACATGGTTTTGGAAGCCCTTGTATTAGAGCCCATGGATTACATATAATGAAGCCTTTAATTTTTAAAAGGCTTGGGTATTGTCCATTATAATGTGCCTAAGTTGAGTAGAGACCTTACTTGGCTAAGTAGGATGTTGGCCTCCTTGACTGCTTGTAAGTCAAAGCATGTCTGCTTTAAATTTCAAGCCATAAAAAATAAATTTATTATTAAAAACTAGTTTTCCCACAAAATTTTTATGTTAGAATATGTTGCTCTCTGCTCTTATGGTTAACAATCCATTTATTTTTTATTTTTTATTTTTTTATTTTTTTTTTTTTTTTTATCTAATTAGTGAACAAATTTTCTTTTTACGCACTAATACAACAATAAATTGGATTACATCTAAGAATGCAATTAGTCTAGTACCTAAGTAAGAAAGATTTTTCCTAATTTGACGGAAAAATATATTAATTTCCATTACATATATCCCATTTTGTTAGTCTTACCTAAGCAAATATATAAATTTGATTTTTTTTTGAGAATTTGTTAAATTTGTGTCATGTTTTTGGCTTTTGATGCTCAATGGACCCACAATAATTGGAAAAAGTTTTTTATTTATATTTCATTCTCTTTTATGCATTCTTTCAAATTAGAAAAACAAGTTGGGCTTTGTGAGTAGATTGTGCAAGTTTGCACCTATCAATGTTGCTAGTTTGTTCTTGTAAAGTTGCATCCTTCATACAAGGATAAGGGAACTATTCTTACCCGTCTACTTTTTTTTTAAATTTATTTCTCTGAGCAAACTTGCCGAGTAAATTGTGCAAGTTTGCACCTAACAATGTTGCTAGTTTACAATTGTGCCAGTTTGCACCTAACAATGTTGCTAGTTTGTTCTTGTAAAGTTGTATCCTCATACAAGGATAAGGGAACTATTCTTACCCCTCCCTTTCTTTTTTAATTTATTTCTCTGAGAAAACTTGCCTGCCTAGAAGGTCCTTGTGGTGGCTACGGTGTTGTTTCGAGGACTATTCTCTTACGAAGCAAGCAAAATATGGTTGTTAAAATCAATAATGTTTTACCGTAGTTGTGATTTCTATAACCTCACAAATATGGTAAGCATCATATGAAAGTTTAATGATTATTTGGGAAATGAATTGTGGTATAGTAATGAAGTTTTTAGGTTCTATATCCTTATTGCAATGGTTGTCGAGCTCATCTCTCAAGAAAATCTCGGAAGTTATGGAGTTAAGAATTATAGTGAGTAATCTCAGTTTCAAATATCATATGTATTTCCTATTAAAGTCACTTTTTTATGTTTTAATAAGTTTTAATTTTTTTCCAACTTGATATTTGAGATTAACTTTTATAATATTTTTCCTTCTGGTTTTGCATTTCAAAATATGTGCTTGCTTTTGATATATATTGCTATTTACTGCAGATAAGGGTGACTACCTTGTTCAAAAGGGTGAAGTTGACAATGGTGTTTACTTCATTTGGAAAGGGGAGGTATGTTATATTGTTATTAATTTTATAACAGAAAGAGTTTGTACATTTTAGAATAATTTAAATGGACACCATTATGTAAGGAAATGAGATATTAGATATATATAATTTTCTCAACAATTTAAAAAATTCTAATTAATTTGTTTCTTAATTTAATGTTATGTAAATAATATTTTAGTATTTTTATTTGATAATTATTTAGAAAAATATAATTTATAGAAATTCATTTTTTAGATTATGATTGTAAACAATATCCAGAGCAAGTTCAAAAATGGTATTAATGTAAGTGAAACATTGGTGAATTTATGTCATATGCTCTCTCTCTATGTCAACATTCTGTTAGTTTTCTTTGAAACCAAGCTAATCCTAAAAAGGGTTTGGAGTATGCATCCCAAGGGTTACTAGCTATATTATGATAACATCTTAAAATGCAAGTGATCAAATTAATCTATAGAATTTTCTTTTTTTTTGGATTTTTTAAAGAGATTGGTTTTTAAGAAATGACTCACCTTGGACACAATTTCTTGTTGATTTTTTAAGTGCAATAGAGACTAACAAAATATTTTTGAAAAAATGATAATTACTTTTGATGTTGATCTTCTTTTAAATTATTCCAATATAGCAATTATACTTAAGAAATTCAGCCATACAAGAATAGTAGAACAATAGAGATCATAATGCAGAAAGAGAACACAAGATTTACCTTGGAGAAACCCATAAAGGGGAAACCAAAACAACCTTTTCAATAGAGAAATTATTTTTTTCAACAATAGAGACACCCAAACCTTCTAGATATCAACTAGGTCACGCCTGGTCAAATCCTCTAAGTCAAACATCCCAGTCTGATCCAACACTTTTCTCTGCATGATCTGACCCAAAATTCTGACCCTCCTGCAACTCATAGAATCCCAAAATTTCATGCCCTTGAAATTGCCCAAAAATTTCATCATTTGTAATAGAAATTGCCCATACATATGATAACTGTAGAGAGAGAGAGTCCATCCATGCACACAAGCTTGAAAGAGATGCAATTCGTCTTCTTTTTTATCTTCCTTGTCCTTCTTGATCTTCAATAAGATCCCAATAAAAAATTTTCTTGAGAGAGTGTGAATTGGTAGTGAGAGACCAAGGTTGAACCATATTTATATAGTGATCTTCCTGGGTTGAAAGGGTGTGACTCTGCTTGGGTTGAGTTGACTTGGAGGGAGACCGACTTGACAAACTTGGTGCCAAAAATTTCAATTTCAAAAATTCAAAATTTTCTCTTTCAAAAGTCCAAATGGGACTTGACTTAAAATATAATTTTCTTTTGACTCTAGAATTTAAAATATGTTTTACAATAATCAATATAGATACATCAAGGGCCAAATATACATTATGAAGACTCACCGTAGTTACAAAATTCAATACTTCTTACCTTCAATATTGCCATGTTGTAAATCACAATCATGTTCAAGTTGACCATGCATTTTAGCCAATAAGGTGAGATTGGATTCAAGAAGAGTGTATCACCTCCACTTATGTCTAAAACTCTTCACAACATTCCAAATCCAATTAGGATCAGCCTCTAGAGAGATGTATTCAATTTTTGGGTTGACTATGTGATTGAGAGATCTTCACCTAGTTGAAAGTATCCCATAAGGATTGATCCAAACCCAAGTTCCACCTTGGTCCACTCTACAACTAGAGTGATAAAGATGACTAGTGCACTCTTCATCCTCTTTACGTGGCTATGTAGCCCTTCAATGTATCATCCCTCCAAAATTTGTGTAATCCTTCCTAGTTATGAATTATTTTATTTGATAGCCCCATTACAAAGTGTGGTAAGTGAACACGAAATAAAAAGAAACAAACCACACAATAGAAACAAAATACTTGAAAAATGAAAGTTCTAATTTATGGCAAAATAGTCTTTTCACAAATCAATAACAACTTCAACTAGAGGAGAGGCTAACTTTTTATGATATTTTTTAAATTTTATATAATGACTAATTGAACCTCTCTCTAGGAAAATAATAGTACTTGTCATCCACATGTCAGATATTGAGGTAAAATTAAATAAAATATTACATTTCATTTCTTTGCACACTTAGCGAGTTTAATTTGATTCGCACATGACCCTTAGAAGTCCAATATTCTCCTTTTCATTGACCTAGAAGATGAAGAGATGAATAAAGATGGTCCAAAAATACCTAATGATCCACTTTAGAGGTTCAGCATTCCATTAGTGGTTAGTTAGGAATCTCGACTTGGTCCTCTTGAAGTTCAATTGTTTGATTGAATAATTCTTTGACTCTCCACTAGCTACTTTTGTGTCCATGTTGTACCAAATGGTTTTTTTTTTACCCCGACAGTTCACCTCTTAAGCTTGTGATGAATACTTTTGATCTCCAAATGACTACTTTCCTTGACCATAAGAGCTAGCAATAAGTTGACTTAGCCATCTTGACTAGTGCTCTAATGTCCTTAGGTAAATTGACTTGATTTCACCTTATTTACCTGCTATTTTACCTTGATTTCACCACGATTTCACTTTCTACTAGCCTCATTGGATATATCTATTCCTTTGTTGCCATTCCTTTGAACACATGTGCCACATCATCATGCATAGAAGAAATATCTCCAATGCCCTAAAGGAACCTTGGAATATGGCACCTAGGTTTTGTTCCTGTAATTTTGTAGACCACTTTTGACGTATTGCAAACAAAATTATGTTAAGTTTTGCCCCTATTTTTCCACCTGAAACCCCATTGTGCAATTAGACCAACTTTGACTATCTGTTTTTTATTAATGCCTTCACATTTTTGAAAATTTTCAACATGACATGTCATCTTCTCTTCATTCTAAGAATTTTTAGACCAAGTTGACTTTTTGACTTCCAAGATAAAATGCATCGGAAAACATGAACTTCCTTGGGAAATGTGAACTGTTGAATTTGTGAGAGTGGCATGTGCACACTGTTTGAGGAATATTGCACCATGGTAAAGGCCACATAATGACTCAATGACATAGACCATGTGATAAGGCATAGGTGCATCATGACGCAGGTTGGAGTAGTCCATACACCGGTTATCACTCCTACATAACCAAGGATTCCACAAACCATGAGTCCCAACGAAATCCATCTAGGAACATAATGCAGTTTGACTAGCTATGGTCGACAATCACAATGCCTAAGACACCTAAATATAAAGACTCACATGGTTTTTGCAAGGATTTGACTTGTGATTTTAGGTTTACAATGGTGATAATGCAAGGTGAAAATATTTATGTACCCATACTGGCATGAGAAGTAATAGTCCAGAAAGTGACTTTTTTGAGTGCCAATTGTCAAAAAAGGGGCATGCGCATGAAAGTGAGAGTATTAATGTTATTTCATTAGCACATCACATCATTCTGACTAGTGTGAGGGATAAACTCCCTATTCGGCAAGAAGGGGTGACCTTTGACATGATATGTTTCTAGTAAAATATTAGGAGGATTTGGGAAAAGGGATATGTTTTTCGGGTGTGAGGCCAAAAAGATACCTATAGAGCATCGCGGGCAGTTGGAACTTCTGGAAGCCATGAGACTATGATAATCCCTAACTTTCCTAAGTTGATAAACTTCAAGGGGTGGTGGCACATTCTAATGGGCTACATGCACAGAAAAGGGAGTGCACTACTTGGGTTGTGTAGGCTAATGGGGGAGGAAATACTATTAGTTGGAAGTTGTTGGAGTCATGTACCTTTACATGTTAGATTTTCTATGGATTTTTCGACTATAGTTGCCTTTATGTGATAATTTACCCTAGTGGAGTCGTGGCCCCAACTTCAGGGTGACCCATTGCTAAGGGACTATGAAAAATGTGGTCTATGGTGGGGTGGAATGTCTAAGGTCTATAGCTAGTTGGTGCTATATTAATAAGATTAGTTTTTTTCTTATGTTTATTTATTTTCTGGTATGTGTATTTCATGAATTTACATATATTTCACATGGATAAATGGTTTGAATGTGCCTAGTATTACTTTACGTTAGATACATGTTTGCATTGCATAATAGAATGTCTTAGAGTTGCATGATAGAAATTGCATGTGTAAAATAACTAAGGAAAATTTTCAGAGCACATGTTTGTAAAGGCGGTAATATGCCTACTATGTGATTGGGGTGCTACAAAGTGGTATTACAGAAAATATTACAACACTAGGGCCATATGGACCAAACTTCATTTGCCGACGAAAATTTAGAGGTTATATGGCAACCGTTTGAGAGAATTCCATAGGGAGTGGAAATTGGAAAATTCTCAAAGATTTTATTAGATTTGTAATGAGTAGATAATATGTGGAAGATAAGTTGCCATAGGAATATATATGAAAAATGCATCACTTTAGGAGTGGTATATCAGAATCAATCATGGAGGAGGAGTTTCAAAATGGAATGAAATTCTCAATTCTAGATAGAATTCAGAGGAATAAAATCATTGGGATTAATAAATATACGAGTATAAAATTGATGATTACAAGGTTGGAATAAAAGAATGGATGGCTATTTATAACAAAAGAGATGCCAGTTTCATATAGACAAAAGTTATTGAAAGAATATTTATTCAAGGAATATTTTTTAAAAGGTATAAATTTGAAATTTGAAAATTTTGTATGACAGTGAGGTAGCAATGCAAAGCGATATTCGAGTTGGCACATGGAGGACAAGTAACAAACAAGTGTCATGACTGAATGCAATAAGAAGTTGTTGGATTCCTAAATCTTCTCTATCTTCTAATCTAAGATTGATTTGGGTTGTTGGATTAGGAGGATATACACCATTGGATCATCAAGTGCACAAGTAAAAATTAAGTTCTTCACAAGTCCACACCTAGTATTGATCTAAACCATCAATCTTATGGGATGTTGAACATTCGATCCATTGGACACACACATAAAATTTAGATATCTTGCATGTACACATACGATATGCATCTGGACTGTTGGATTGAGTCAATCATGGTTGTTTAGTCCATTGAGAATGAAAATTTCTATAAATCATTGCACATGTTGCCACCAAGTATGGGTCTAGACCACATGATCAAGATAATCATGGATGTTTGATACATTGGGAATGCAAGTTTATATAAACCATAATGCATGTTTCCGTCCAATGTGAATTTTGGGTCATTGATCGACTTTTGGATCAACCTTTAGATTTGCAAGTATGCAAGTTGCATGCTATTGAATGAAGTGAGAAATTAACCATATATGTCATCTTAACCAATAAAAGAATACTACATGGAAATATGTGAAATGAAGTGGGACCCTCCCATCTTGGAAAAGCTCAGTAAGGCACCACGTGAACCATGAGGCCCAATTGAGGACTAAAAGATAGATAAAACAAGTCACATGGGTGCTAAGTTGATGAGCACCAGTATTACAGCAAGAATGTTGCAACTCTTGGAACTACCAACTTTGCTTTATCAACCGGATGTTCATACAAACTTGGAGGTGACAGTGATGTATACACAAGTACAAGTGATGGTTCTGCCTTTTGTCACTATTCAACTGGCGAGACACCACTAGGGTTTTGAAGCCAGACTTCTATGGATTTAGAAGAAGCTTGATTGTTGATGAAAGAAAGAGATATCTACTTTAGGAGAAAGCTTACCTACTGCAAATAATGAAATGATTGAAATTCTATGCTAAAAATACACGCTTATCTAATTAACTGCTGAGAAACTATGCTTTACAAAAATTCGAAACCAACATGTATGAAATGCTACTATCTAAAGCATGGAAGTTCAAGAAATCAAACATCACTACTATGCATGTAAAGGACTGAAATAAATCTGTTTTTTTCTTTTTATTATTTTTCTAGAAATTTAAGTGTAAACCCTAATCTCTTTTGGTGATGTGGCAGGAGGTTTAGTGACGATGGTGGATGGTTGGGAGGTTTAGGAGATGATTGGGAGGTTTGGGAGACCCTTGGGTGACCTGGTGTGGCTTCCTGGAGGTTTTCCCTCATTTCGACCTCAAAACAGACCACTACAAGAAAACCTACAGGATGTACTAGAAACCTACAGGATTCCCTATATTTCTACAAGATACAACAGAGAGAAAAAATATGGTTGCTGGAGATGATGGAAGGCTTAGGGAAGGTGGTGGATGGGTAGAATGTAGTGAGAAAATGCCTAGGATCACTTAGAACTCAAAACCAAGGTTAGGAGATGGTTGGATTCGCTCAACATGTTTGGAGGAATTTCTATGTAAAATGATGAAATTGGTGAAGGTCTTGGTGAAAGAAAGGAATGCTTATGGATGGATGAAGTTGGAAGGTGGTTGCCATATATGAGATCCCTTTAGATTTTTGAAGCACCTGCTCTGCATCAAACATTTATAATTGCCACAAAGTCATGTAAACAAGAAGAATTCTAACAAGCTAGAAAAGCAGAATTTAATGAACTATCTGTCTACTTCAAGCATGAGGAAAATTGCTGAGCAAAATGGAATCATGGATGAGATCTACTGAAAGACTAAAGATGGAAGAGATGGAAACTAAATCCTACACTTGTAAAAATGATCAAATTTGAGTTTAAATACAATAAACTCTAAATCTTACAAGGAAATGGAAATCTGTGTTTTTGGGGCTGCGTAAGGGTATTTTCCTCAAATCATGATCCCTGAGCGAAGAGGAGAGGCCAAGAAACCTACTGATAGATTTGTGGTGCTCCTTTTATCTTTTCTAACCTACTACAGAAGTAAAACACAAAGGGAAGCAAGCTAATAAACAACTAATCAAATCCAGAGTACTTGCAATGAAATACTTCTAGAGACAATTTAACCATGAATCTATGAAACTAAACTAAGCATACATATACAAGAAGAGGAGCCTTTGTTGCTAGGGTTGGGCCCTAACCCAAGAGCTTCAGCCCTCTGAGTTAACTCAGTGCTGGATGAAGAAAATGCTAATTTTCATTATCAAATCAAAAAATTATATCAATGTCTTCCACAAGTCTGGAGCTCGAAAATAACTAGTGTTTTTACAACAAAAATTCAAATCCTAATGAGGCTCTAGGCCTCTCTACTTATACAACTGAAGTCTCCAACGACTTCCTTAAATATAGGGAGGCTCAGCTCTCAAACTTGAGATGAAATAACTCTTTGTCTATCACTTGCTCAACTGCCTTTTGATCTTCATGACTTGGTTGCTTGCACTCCGAGTTGGTGTGACTAATGAAGGAATATTTGAATGGGGGAGGTGTAAATGAGGAGGATTTACATCTTACAATCTCTCTCCCTTGTCCCATTCGAGTTTCAAACCTTAGTCTTGCCAAAATTCCTTGATTTTCTCTTCCAAACCCGCATTCAATGCATATTAGTCCACTAGCCATAATATCTCACTTTAACTCATCTCATTAAACAAAATATAATCAAAACATGTTATAAGTTGTGAGAAGAGTTGATTTGATTAAGCTAGGAGGTGAATTAAGGCCCATATAATTATCCAATGATGAGGCTCATCATCACCTCCCTACTAAAAGTGTTGCTCATCCTCTGAGAAACTCAATCAATATCCATGTCTTTCATAGCTCTGGTGGCCTCCCTAACATCCCATGCCTCTGTTGTGGTTTCTTCTTCTTGTGCATAGAATCCTGCCTTCTTTTCTACCTCCTCCCACTTCCTTCTTTCTTCCTCTTCCTTCCTTCCTTCTAACATCTCCAAGAGTAGTGTGGGACTGAGTTTCAGGCCAATCCAATTGATTTTGAGCCTTTGTATGGATTGTTTGTACATGGGTGTCCTGTTCAGTGCTTCTCTCATCCTTTGAGGAGAGTGGTACTCTCTGATCTTCAAACTGTATGGCAATGTATTCCATATCCTTAGGCAAGCTTGCATGCTGCCATCCCCTAATAATTTGAACATGTCTTCAAAATGTGTAATTGCTTGCTCTTGGGCAGAAAGATACCTGGGTGCAAGTTGAGGATCATTGGAAATTAAATTATGTGTACTGATGAGTGCCATTGGATTGGACTGCTTAGCTTTGGTCATAAGAGGCTCTGTTTGTTCTCTTGTCAATACCTTCTTCATTTGTGTAGCCTTTGCTTCCTCATGGTTCATCCATGATTCCAAAGTCATCAACTATAAATCCCCTAGCTTTGCATTAGGGTCCCATACATTCATGTCTCTCAAGGCCATGTTATGCAAATAAAACTTAGACATCTTGGCCCTATCTTCCAATGTGCTTTGATCACAAAGATCAATGAACTATCTATAATCCTGGAATGGCATAGTGCCTCTTTGTGATAGGGTCTTGATTTGGAACTACAACCATTGTTCCTTAAGGTATAGTGCATAGGACTTAGTTGGCATCCTGCACTGGATTGCTTCCAAAGAGAGACTGGCCATGGATGCCAATTGATTTTCTCTTTCTTACAGTTGTCTTTTCAACCGTGTATTTTCTGCCTCTAACTGATTTTTCATGATGGCCTCTTTGTCACTATTAAGCTGGCGAGACACCACTAGGGTTTTCAAGCTAGACTTCTATGGATTCAGAAGAAGCTTGATCGTTGATGAAAGAAAGAGAGATCTACTCTAGGAGAAAGCTTGTCTACTGCAAATAAGGAAAATGACTGAAATCCTATGCTAAAAACACACCCTTCTCTAACTAACTGTTGAGAAACTATGCTTTACAAAAATTCCAAACCAAAATGTATGAAATGCTACTATCTAAAGCATGGAAGTTCAAGACATCAAACATCACTACTGTGCATGTAAAGGACTGAATAAATCCGTTTTGTTCTTTTTATTATTTTTCTAGAAATCCAAGTGTAAACCCTAATCTCTTTTAGTGATGTGACAGGTGGTTTAGCAATGATGGTGGAAGGTCGGGAGGTTTAGGAGATGATTGGGAGGTTTGGGAGACCCTTGGGTGATCTGGTGTGACTTCCTAGAGGTTTTCTCTCAATTCGGCCTCAAAACAGGCCACTACAGGAAAACCTACAGGATGTACTAGAAACCTACATGATTCTCTATATTTCTACAAGATACAACCGAGAAAAAAACGATGGTTTCAAGAGGTGATGGAAGGCTTAGGGAAGGTGGTGGATGGGTCGAATGCAGTGATAAAATGCCTAGGATCACTCAGAATTCAAAACCAAGGTTGGGAGATGGTTGGATTCGCTCAACATGCTTGGAAGAATTTCTATGTAAAATGATGAAATTGGTGAAGGTCTTGGTGAAAGCAAGGAATGATTATGGATGGATAAAGTTGGAAGGTGGTTGCCTGATATGAGATCCCTTTAGATTTCTGAAGCACCTGCTCTGCATCAAACATTTATAATTGCCAAAAAGTCATGTAAACAAGAGGAATTCTAACAAGCTAGAAAAGCAAAATTTAATGAACTAGTTTTCTACTTCATGCATGAGGAAAATCGCTGAACAAAATGGAATCATGGATGAGATCTACTGAAAGACTGAAGATGGAAGTGATGGAAATTAAATCCTACACTTGCAAAAATGATCAAATGCTAATTTAAGTACAGTAAACTCTAAATCTTATGAGGAAATGGAAATATGTATTTTTGGGGCTGCCTAAGGGTCTTTTCCTCAAATCGTGATCCCTGAGGAAAGAGGTGAGGCAAAGACACCTATTGACAGCTTTGTGGTGCTCCTTTTATCTCTTCTAACCTGTTGTTATCGGGAAAAGTGTCCATTCAGATCTACTCTATCCCACTAAGGTGTGACAGCTACCTTAGAAACAAACAGAGAAAACTACTTTTGTATTCTTCTTTATGAACTATAAACAAAGAGGAATAGGATGAACCAACCTGTGTCTTGCGCTAGTCCTTTGATCCAATCTCTCTCCTCTTTGACAGCTTCCAGCTACCTGCTCCCTTGCTTGCCCAGCTTCACCAAGTACCTGCAAGATCACAGAAGGAAGAAACTATACAAAGACATGGGCTTATATTCATAAATAACTTAGGATCATATTTAAGTTAACCATACAAATGTAACAAACATCAATGAAACACAAGCATGGAGAAGAAACTCAAATAGTTTTATTGATATACAAGAAGATCCAGGAAGAGTTACAACCGATGATTCCTGACCTAGCATCAACCTCCTAGCAAAGAAGTCCCTTCTTCAACCCCAACAAAGCATAGATCACCCAATTCTCTGATATGTATCTCAAAACCAACAGCAATTCCTTACAATGTGAAAAATTACAGCCTCTGGATCTCTAGGATGAGGGATCCATATATAGATGTATGCAAGGAGGATGAGTCAGCTCATGAATTGATTAGTGGCTTCTCTCTGTCAGTTCTTGCTTCCACTTGGAGACTGAGAGCCTCTTACTCATCCTTGGTCGAATTCAGTGAGGCAAGTGTCATTGGAGAAGATTCTGGAAGCTTCCATTGTCTCTCCACCTCGTGGAATGACTGCCACTTGTCATTTCCCGCTCAACGCACCCTGGTAGTGCATTTAGGTGCGTTGTAACGCACCTAGCTAGTGGACTTAGGTGCTATGCAACGCACTTGGCTAGTGGAGCAGCTGAAATGATCTTGATTTGACTTATTCTGAGCAGTTTCTGGTGGAGAACTTCTGGGAGAAGCTGTAATTTGTTGACCTTGTTCTTTTAGGAGTTATAACAACACTTTTAGGGACTTAGGAGCCCTCGGTTTATGGACATTTCATGCTTAGAGCTGTAAGGCACAAAAATGTCTATAACAGTTTCCCCCTAAAGTATGAGGCCGTTTATCGGGTGAAATGCTTTATTAGGATGATCCGAAGTTCTTTCAATGTTGGGAGGAGACCTGTAATAAGATACAATACAATACATTATCTTCATACTGTTTTCATGATCTAGCTGAGGCGGGCATTCCCATGCTCAGCTTTATAAATTCATTTTCATGTACATAGGACAGACAACCGTCTGATGGTAGACTGATGATTCTGATAGAGCCATCATCCTTTTGGTAGGATGATTATCTCTGCTGCAAGGCTGTACATTTCAATGTCTTTATTTTCCTGAATATATATCGCAGCCCGGATGGATGAAACTAGATCCGGGGTCTTCAATCTCGCCCGATCTTCACTCGAAGTACAAGTCGATCCATGTGAGAAATGTTTTGAAGTCGAACATGGAAAGACATCGCTTGATTACCAGTCAATGATGTAAACTGTTAACAAGCGCGAGAGGAATCACCGATAATGATAATGACCCTCAAGGTACTGCAGTACAATTCACGTGGTGTGAATAAAGGACTTGGCGTCGAACACCACGCAAAATCTTTCGGTCGAAGGTCATTGATGTATACCTGTCGCCGGAAGTGAGAAACTTGCCATTGAGGCATGCAAGCTTCAAAGAACTGAATGGGGTGTTCCTAGATCAACTTCTTGGATAATGAGCTGATGTCGACAAGAAGTGATCTGTCACAGGAGGGCCTTAATGAATCCCACATCAATGACATAGAACAAAGCAAATGATTTTGATGGAGGTGAAAACGGTCTGGTGATATATGGTTCAGGGTGGCGGTCATGAAAGAATGGAGTATAATGTATGGTAGTGGGCGGGACACAGGTGGCCTTTCTGGATGACTTCTCTTGAACATGTCGGCGACACTTATGTGATGGATTGGTAGCATTAACCCCAAATGTGGATGGTATGGCGAGACCATGGCGATGTGACCGGTGAATGAAACAACCCAACTCGACTCGGGCATGGAGTGGAAGTGCCATGTTCAAGAGCGACTTGCTACCAATAAAGGTCTTTGAGTTTTCTTCCCAATTTTTCCCCAGTCATTGCTGACCAGTACCTCTTTATTTTTGTCAAGCTTGAGGAGGATAACATATGCTTGTTCTATAATTTTCCCTTCGGGCAAACCCATCGCTATGTTTTAACGAGCCTAACGATAGTGAAACTCGTTCTCGTCTAAAGACAAGTTTGTCGCTATTAATCTTTTTAACGAGTCTAACGACAAAGATAACTCAGTCCTTTTCATTTTTAGAGAGTCTGAATAGCTACGTAAAGGTAACTCTGAAATTCCTTTTTCGTCATCTAATCCCTTAAGTCCGAAAAAGTATAAAACAATACAGAAGGGATGAATTTTCGATTAGCTTTAACGAGCCGAACAAAACAAGCGCTCGATCTTTTTGTGCAATAATCCCTCAGGTCCAAAAAGATTAAAATCTAGAGGAGGGATAACACTTTCGGTTGCTTTAACGAGCTAGAAGGCCAAAACTCGGCAATATTTTCATATTTTACGAGTCAGTTGAAAAGAGCTTAAAGAAGACTCGTCTTTTGAGGAACGAGTGATAAAATGGGTAGCAGCTGATTCCAGGTAAGTTTTGGAATTTTCCAATCACGGCAATGTCACAAGGATGGCTAGTGATATAACTCTTCGCAGCTGTTCCTCAAAATGGGTAAACAATCAAATGGAGGTGAATGATCGGCCAATGGAAAAGTGGAGGTGACAGTGCAAACATGACCAAGGCTTTAATGGCTGAAATGTTTCATTCACGGTGGTTATTTACCGGGGAATAGTTCATTTTTTAACGAGCTTAAACGCGGGTGGAAACATTTGCTCATGTATTATGTTTATTTTTTAACGAGCTTGAACTATGTGCTAAAACGGCTCGATTATCCAGTCATATGATAAGAAAGTCTCATATAGAAATGGAAACTTTTAGATTTTTGCCCCACATCCTTTCTTTATGCAAGTTTGGTGACGACTAATCCTACGAGTTTAAAGGGTTAGAGGTCCTAAAAATTTAAAAAATAAATAGCCGCCCTTCGCTTGCACGCCAAAAGGTTTGCATGCCCCCAGGTATAAAATATGGTTTCAAGGTTACCCCTCAATTTGCAGACAAAACATTTGTTCTATCAGGAGAGGCTTACCTCTTACAGGTTACCCAAAGATTGTTCTATTCGCGGCACAAACAAAACACTTCTTCGACTATGTCTACCAAGATAAACAAAGGTGAGTGACGACGTCCGCTAACTCACATAACTTTGACAAGAGAATCTTATTCTAGAATAACCCCTCTTCCACTGACGGACGGGGTACAGACTAGTCATATTCTCCCGCGGAAACCTACCCTATACCCGAAGTTTTTCCTGCCGAAGCAGACTAAGACGCATGCCCCCTGGGTTTCAGTCATATCCTTTTGAATTACTCGCGCTCATCGGGAGGATGGACTAGGGATGGAGACATTTCTTGCGTGAAAAGACCATTTAGGGATGGTATATGACTATTTGCTATGCGTGATCCGGGAAATGAAAGTTGGTCCACGAGCTTGACCACTCTTCCTTCGTGTGGAAAACACATTACTCTAAAGAGTGAAGAGACGATGGCTCCCATGCAATAAATATAGTCTCGTCCAAGGAGTAGGTTATAATCCAAGGGTCCTTGAACTACCATGACGTTCATGCGAACTGTCTTCCCTCTCAATGTTATGGGCACATCGCGAAGGATCCCTAAAGGTCGACTGGTTCCTTTATCAAAGCCTGTCAGATTTCTCATCTCAGGAAAAAGCGATGGCGAACCAAGCACTTTCCAAGCAATAGAGGAAAGGATACTCATAGAAGCCCCCTCATCTATGATGGTACCAGCCATGATCATTCTATATATTTGAACGATAATTTGGAATGGTACACTTACTGGTAGGCAGGGTCTGCCTAGTTGATTCCAGTCGAAGGAGACAACTAGGTTGCTTGGAGGTGGGACCGAGTAGACGGCCGGGTATGGCTCTGACGAACTTCCTTCATGCGGTAAAGGAACGGGTAGATTGCCCCCATGTTCGTCGGAGTCTGTGTTGATGAAGAGAGTTTCGACGGTGTCATCCTTGTTCTCTTCAGTGACTGTATCATCCGAAGATAAAACCTCTGAAGACAAGACCGGGTCAACTGCCGCCTCAACCTTTTGACTTTCGTCTGGTATGGATTCAGTTGATTTATCTTCAATGATAGGCGCTTCAGCCGACCACTTGAGCGGGCCAGCTGGATTCTCAACTAGTGACGGACTCGGCAAGAGTTTTTTATATCCAAGAGGGAGTCGTAACGGTGAAACCGGACGATCATCCAAAACTCTTTTAGCTTCGTCTAAGAAGGGACAACGGTGGAGGGCATGATTGCCTTCGCACAATTTACAAGGAAATCTGGCTTTCCCTTTTTGTCCTGGGGCTTCACTTTCACTAGTTGACGGTGTGCTTTCAACATGATCACCAGAGGTTGATGACACCGGATTGTGCAAACGAGGAGACCACTCCCTCAGTATCCGAGGGATGCAAGGACAATCTCTGTGAAAGTGGTCTCCTTTGCAAATGACACATGGTGATTTAGGCCTGGTTGGTGCTGTGTGTGGATTTTCGTTAGATGATACTCGTTTTCCCCCATTCGCCTTTGGCTCCTTCTTCTTTTTCTCTTTCTTCTTCTTTTCCTTCTTCTCCTTAGGAACTTGGCTTTTATCTTTACCAGTTCCATCAAGCGAAGAGGAAGGAGGAGAGGAAGAATTAGAGGAAGTAGAAGGCTGGTGGGCAACTCTGGACTCGTCTAATTGCTGATTCGATTGTTCAGGAATAGTGGTGTTCTGAACGACATTGGTTGAGAAGAGCCATACTGGAAAACCAATTGTCAGTCCTGGAAGCGATAATGTGGCCATATGGGGCACACCAACATCTCCCCAAGAGGAGAAGGGACTAGGATTTCCACCAAGGGGAATTCCTTGGTTGGTAGGCTCCATTTTCTCAACCCAAAGATCAACATAGGAAAAGGGTATGAATATTCCGTTTAAAACAAATTTTAACACGCTTTGACACAACTTGTTTTTCAGTTTTTAAGAGTCGAGAAAAAACAAAAGATGACTCTAGTCTCCTTCGATTTTTAATGAGCCTGAAGTGACAAGTGCTTAGATGGACCTTTTCCGTTAAGGAGTCTGAAAAGGAACGAAAGGGACTGCTCTGGAGGTCTAGGTAGAGGGAGTACCAAAAAATTTGCAAAACTGCAGAATACTTTTTACGGTACGGCAGTCAATCTTCCCGAATGCTATGTTTGGTGCATTGTGATCAGTAGGGTGGCCGACACGACTTCCTATGGATAAAGGTTTTAAGCCTATAGGGGTCTCCCAATATATACTCGACGGTGCGTGGGAGCACAAGTCCGTACTGGCACTTATCGTCTCAAAGTGGAGGAATCACCCAACCATCAGCGAGGACAACAGTTACCAGGCTTTACGACGCCGGAATACGTCTCTAGCCTAGACCTCTAAATGTTGTGCGTTAAGTTCCAAAGCATTGTTAAGTTCATTGAGTTTATTTTAAGTTGATCTTTCTTATGAAGTTTACCTTTTGGGATCATCACGAGATGTAGATGTAATTCCTAAAATGCAATCTAAAGATGATAAACAAACTTTTATCTCTTTTCAGCAATGAAAATCCTAGCTACTAAGGGAAAAGAAAGACACAATCTTTTCGCAAAGAGCAAAGAGCACACTGTAAATGCACTTTTCCTAAATCAAGCCAAACAGACTGCCAATATGCAAATGCACATGCATGTGTTTTGTTTTTCACTTTCTTAATATTGATGCCTAAAAAGAAAGTTGTTGTACAAATCTGAATTCGCTTTCAGGTGAAAAACATAAACAAGCTTCTTTTCGAAATCAAAAGGTAGAAACGATTACGACACTTTATGATTTTGAAATAAATACTCGTTTCGACACTAGAAAGTCACAAATTCAAGCCAAAGGCAAAAGTAAAAGCATAATCGACTATCAACAGCAAATAAACTTTCTCCTATGATCAAAATCGACACTTGCGACAGATCTAAATCAAAGGACGATAGTACGACTATTCTACTTTTGCAATGGAAAGCTGTAAACGATGCAACAAACACATAAAAACATCTACAGTTTCTTTCGTACAACTGAGGCGGAATATCAGTAAAGAAAAGGGGTTTGAAACATTGAAATACTGATCACAGGCTGCAAAATCAGAGACAAAACTGAAAAAATGAAGCAAAGAACCTCAGTTGAACAAGGCTAGGCTGATCAGCGCACCTGTTACACAAAGAAACTGCATTGCAGCGCAGGTAGCCCTCTCGGGAAGTGCGTTGAAATGCAGAACCTCTTCACAGAGCCTGCGCTGGGGCAGAAACGAGAATTCTATCCGGGTTCTGGGTCATGGTTTGCAGTTTAATCTATGGTTTTTGGCCGAGTAAAATCAATCAGTAATACACAATCATAGGTAGATCTAAGGGGGGTTCTAAGAGCTATCACAAGGGTGATTAGTTAGTTTATGAATCAGCTATTCAAATCATAAACAGATCCAATGAGTGGATTGAAGTAGCAGATGTCTACTTTGCATTTGTCAATGGCAAATGCAGTTCGATGGCTACTTCTAAGTTTATGAAACAAACAACAAGAGAAACACAAACAAACTAACTAGACACGATCCCCATCTACCTTAGAAACAAACAGAGAAAACTACTTTTGTATTCTTCTTTATGAACTATAAACAAAGAGGAATAGGATGAACCAACCTGTGTCTTGCGCTAGTCCTTTGATCCAATCTCTCTCCTCTTTGACATCTTCCAGCTACCTGCTCTCTCACTTGCCTAGCTTCACCAAGTACCTGCAAGATCACAGAAGGAAGAAACTATACAAATACATGGGCTTATATTCATAAATAACTTAGGATCAGATTTAAGTTAACCATGCAAATGTAACAAACATCATTGAAACACAAGCATGGAGAAGAAACTCAAATAGTTTTATTGATATACAAGAAGATCCAGGAGGAGTTACAACCGATGATTCCTGACCCAGCATCAACCTCCCAGCAAAGAAGTCCCTTCTTCAACCCCAACAAAGCATAGATCACCCAATTCTCTGATATGTATCTCAAAACCAACAGAAATTCCTTACAATGTGCAAAATTCCAGCCTCTGGATCTCTGGGAGGAGGGATCCATATATAGATGTATGCAAGGAGGATGAGTCAGCTCATGAATTGATTAGAGGATTCTCTCTGTCAGTTCTTGCTTCCACTTGGAGACTGAGAGGCTCTTACTCATCCTTGGTCGAATTCGATGAGGCAAGTGTCATTGGAGAAGATTCTGGAAGCTTCCATTGTCTCTCCACCTCATGGAATGACTCTGCCACTTGTCATTTCCCGCTCAATGCACCCTGGTAGTGCATTTAGGTGCGTTGCAATGCACCTAGCTAGTGGACTTAGGTGTTATGCAACGCCCTTGGCTAGTGGAGCAGCTGAAATGATCTTGATTTGACTTATTTTGAGCAGTTTCTGGTGGAGAACTTCTGGGAGAAGCTGTAATTTGTTGACCTTGTTCTTTTAGGAGTTATAACAACACTTTTAGGGACTTAGGAGCCCTTGGTTTATGGACATTTCATGCTTAGAGCTGTAAGGCACAAAATGTCTATAACACCTGCTACTGAAGTAAAGCACAAATGGAAGCAAACTAATAAACAACTAATCAAATCCATAATAATTGCAATGAAATACTTCTAGAGACAATTTAACCATGAATCTATGAAACTAAGCTAAGCATACAGATACAAGAAGAGGAGCCTTTGCTACTAGGGTTGGGCCCTAACCCAAGATCTTCAGCCCTTTGAGTTAACTTAGTGTTGGATAAAAAAAAGCTCATTTTCATTATCAAACTAGAAAATTACATCAATGTCTTCCACAAGTCTGGAGCTCGAAAATAACTAGTGTTCTTACAACAAAAATTCGAATCTTAATGAGGCTCTAGGCCTCTCTACTAATACAACTGCAGTCTCCAATGAATTCCTTAAATCTAGGGAGGCTCTAGGCCTCTCTACTAATACAACTGCAGTCTCCAGTGAATTCCTTAAATCTAGGGAGGCTCAGCCCTCAAACTTGAGATGAACTAAATCTTTGTCTATCACTTGCCCAGTTGCCTTTTGATCTTCATGACTTGGCTACTTGCACTCCGAGCTGGTGTGACTAATGGAGGAATATTCGAATGGGAGAGGAGTAAATGATGAGGATTTACCTCCTACAATATCTCTCCCTTGTCCCATTCGAGTTTCAAACCTTAGTCTTGCCAAAATTCCTTGATTTTCTCTTCCAAACCTGCATTCAATGCATATTAGTCCACTAGGCATAATATCTCACTTTAACTCATCTCAATAAACAAAATATAATCAAAACATGTAATAAGTTATGAGAAGAGTTGATTTGACTAAGCTAGGAGGTGAATTAAGCCCCATATAATTACCCAATGATGAAGTTCATCATCACCCCCTATTGAAAGTGTTGCTCATCCTCTGAGAAACTTAATCAATATCCATGTCTTTCATAGCTCTGGTGGCCTCCCTAACATCCCATGCCTCTGTTGTGTTTTCTTCTTCTTGTGCATATAATATTGCCTTCTTTTCTACCTCCTCCCATTGCCTTCTTTCTTCCTCTTCCTTCCTGTTGAGGTGAAACACAACCCCCCCATTTTTTCACTTTTAAATATCACATGGGGACCCTTTTAACTGATCATTTGGTAATATTATTATCAAATTATGAGAATGTGGATGTCCTAAATGAGTTCGACATGTCTTTTTCTGTCTAGCAAAATTTTTTTGACCTCATTTGGATTAGTTATTTGCGAATTATGCTTGTTTGAAGATTGGATGTGTTTTAACCTCTTGACTTTGAGGCTTTCTCAGGGGTTGATCATGACTTGGTTGTTGCAATGAGCTCCTTGTTTGCTTGGTGTTTAGCTTTTATGATCATGACCATATTCCATTACTGGTCACGATAAAGTGATATGGCACCTTCAATGGCAACATCACCACACATTTCACATTTGATCACATGTGTTGCTTGGCTCTCCTCAACTACATGACTTAATACATGCATTGATTAAAATGACTAATCATTACTTAATCATTTTTGTAAATAGATTTTAACACAAATTGTATATATTAACATATATTGTAAATATAATATAAAATAAATTAGAGCTTTTTGTAAAAAATATAAATTAAATTTATTGTAATATAATATACATAATAAATCAAATTTAATATGAAAAAGAAAATAACAAAGTTATTGTTAAAATGTATACATATTAAAACACATATGTAAAAAAATATATTGTATATAAAATGAGACTAAACAATGTTTCGACTCCAAATTTAACTTCTCCAAACGCTTTAATCCATGGGATGCACATAACATAAAACGATACAGGCATACAATAAATAATGTTGAAAGTTCCTCCAACTGAAAACACAACAAACGCTAAGGAATATGCTTCAAATCCCACACACAACGGATTCATACTCAGAGACTTAGACGACATTAGCAGAGAATAATTCACAGAGAGACAAATGGAGAAACAACAAGATTACTCAGTGAGAAACAACAGAATAGATAAAACAATCACCGGAGAACAGAAATCACTTTGCATTACATAACAGGCTTGAGCCTTGGCTTGCTTTCCTTGGCCAGAGCAATTACAAATTTATAGAGGCAGAAGAAGGATCTAGAATCATGTATGTGATTCAGATGGAGATCTGGGATGATCTAGAAACGAATGGCAGTGTAGAAAGATCTAGAATCCTGGAGATCTAGAAACTGATGGTGGTGTAGGAGAATCTAGAATCCTACATGTGATTCATGAATTTGGCTTCACACTTAACATTCTCCCACTTGAAGCCAAATAAGAGTCATCAAGTCACACCGAGTCCTACCATGCCTCTACATAACTCATGTTTATTTCATGGTAGAATCTTAGTGAGCATATTAGTAGGGTTCCTATCTGTATGGATCTTTTCCAAGGATAATTGTTCTTCCTCCAACACATGCCGGATCCAATGGTACCTTAAGTCAATGTGCTTGGTTTTGAATGAAATGCTGGGTTTTTGGCCAAGTGAATGGCACTCTGATTATCACAATATAACACATACTTGTCCTACTTTATTCCTATCTCTCCTAGGAATCACTGCATCCACAACATCTCTTTACAAGCTTCTGTTGCAGCTATGTACTCTGCTTCTGTTGTAGAGAGGGCTACTATTCTTTGTAGCCTTGACACCCAAGATACTATTGCACCTGCAAATGTATACAAATAACCTGTAGTGGACTTTCTGGTATCCATATCTCCAGCCATATCCGCATCTGTATATCCTTCAAGCATAGTCTCATCATGACCAAAACATAAACAATAATGACTAGTACCCTTGAGATACCTCAAAATCCATTTTACTGCTTGCCAATGTTGTTTGCTTGGATTGGCAAGGAACCTAATCACTACTCCCGCTGAATATGCAATGTCTGGTCGTGTGCATACCATGGCATAAGGAATCTTGTTCATATCTTCTTTCTCCTTGTCATCACTAGGACATAATTCAGTACTCAGCTTGAAGTGGGCTGCAAGGGGTGTACCAATTGGCTTGGCATCCTTCATATTAAACCTGTCAAGCACCTTCTTGATATATTTTTCTTGTGACAGCCACAACCTTTTTTTTCCTGTCACGCATAATCCGCATGCCCAATATCTGTTGTGCTGGTCCCAAATCCTTCATTGCAAATTTGCTTCCCAGATCTTTCTTCAACCTATTGATCTTATTCTTATCATGCCCAACAATCAACATGTCATCCACATATAACAATAATATGATATACTTTCCTTGATCATACCTCTTGATATAGACACAATGGTCAGCTTCTAACCTCTGAAAACCATGTTCCAACATGAATGAATCAAATTTCTTGTACCATTGTCGAGGTGTCTGTTTCAACCTAGAAAGACTCTTCTTCAACCTACAAACAAGGACTTCTTTGCCTTTTTCTATGAAGCCTTCTGGCTGCTCCATATAAATTTCTTCCTCCAATTCACCATGAAGAAATGCAGTTTTTACATCTAACTATTCACATTCTAGGTCTAAAGCAGCAACTAGACCAGGAATGACTCTAATGGATGACATTTTAACAACAGGTGAGAAAATTTCAGTGAAGTCAATACCTTCTTTTTGGGAAAAACCTTTCACCACTAGTCTTGCTTTATACCTCTCCTTCTTTTCGTCACCTTCATGCTTAATCATGTAAACCCATTTGTTTTGTAGAGCCTTTCTACCTTTTGGGAGGTTTACCAACTCCCAAGTTTTATTTCCCTACAAAGAGTTCATTCCTTCTTCCATTTCTTTCTTCCATTCTTTACTATGCTCAACTTTACAGGCTTCTTGAAAACAATTAGGTTCACCTTCATCAGTCAACAAAATATAGTTTGAAGGAGGATACCTTTGTGAAGGCTTATGAGGCCTAGAAGATCTGTGAACCAACTGTGGTGGTGCATTATCAGGTTGAATCTCCTGTAAGGGTTCCTGCAAGATTCCTTCTTCTTGTTGTTCATCATTTTCCACTTGTTGTTCTTCATGCTCCTGAATTTGCTATTCATTTTCTTGCATTGGTGGGATGTTTTCCTGCTGCTCTTCAAACTTGTCAATAACCTTCTTGACCTCCAACTCACCTACAGTCCTCTTGAACATTTCTGACTCATTGAATATAACATCCCTGCTTCTAATAATTTTATGTTTGACTGGATCTCATAGACAATAACCAAAATCTTCATCCACATATCCCAAAAAAATGCATTTCATATATTTATCATCTAACTTAGTTCTATTTTCTTTGGGAATATGTACGAATGCTTCACATCCAAATATTTTCAAGTGAGAATAATACAAATTCTTACCAGTCCAAACTTCTTTAGGGAGACTGCCATCCAAGGCTATAGTTGGAGATCTATTTATTAGGTAGCAAGTGGTACTGACTGCTTCAACCCAAAAATTCTTCTCCAAACCGGAATCGGACAACATACTTCACACCTTTTCCATAATGGTGCGATTCATCCTTTTTGCGACACCATTCTGTTGAGGAGTACTAGGCACAGTCTTCTCATGCTTTATGCCAAACTTGTTACAATATTCCTTAAATGCATTTGAGAAATATTCTCCACCATTATCTGTTCTTAAACACTTCAGCAATTTGTTAGTCTCTCTTTCAACAGCAACATGGAATTTTTGAAATATTCCAAACACTTCACTTTTATCTTTCATAGGATATGCCTAAACCTTCCTGGATGCATCATCTATAAATGTTACAAAATATGATGCTTCTCCTAATGATTTGTTGTTAACAGGCCCAAACACATCTGAGTGTACCAATTCTAACACATTTTTCTTTCTGTCATGGCCACCTCTAAGGAATGAAACCCTTTTTTGTCTACCATATATACAATGCTCACAAAGATCAAGATTGTAGGATTTCAAACCTAGCAATAAATTTTTACCAAAAACGATTTTTAAGCCCTTATCGCTCATGTGACCCAAACGGTTATGCCACAGATCTGCTGAAGTTCCTTCTTTTGTGACAACAGCCAAATCTGATTTTTCTATCAGTGTCTTCAATATGTATAATGTTCCTATCTTGGGTCCTTTGGCCACGACCAATGCACCTTTGCTAATTTTCCATCCTCCTTTTCCAAAGCTTGTCGAATAGCCTTCATCATCCAGTCGTTCCATAGAGATTAAACTCATGCGCATTTCTGGTACATGCCTGACCTGTTTCAACAATATATCTTGTCCATCTTTCATCTTTATCTGGACATCTCCTACTACAAAAATACTGCAAAAATGATTATTCCCCAAATGCACTCTACCATAATCACCAGGATTATATGAAACAAAACTATCTTTACATGGGGTTACATGGTGAGATGCCCTAGATTCAAGGATCCAATCAAAGCTACTGCTAGATGTATATACACATGCATCCTCTACTGAAACAGTAAACAACACATCACCATCTGTGGATACAATAGTAGTCTCATCTTCATTTGTGTTGGATGACTTGTGATTTATACTATACGGTCTCTGATCCTTTTGTCCTTTCTTCCAGAATCGACATTCTTTCTTCATGTGCCCAGGTTTGCCACAATGAAAGCAAATGATCCTTCCTCTCCTTGATTTTGATCGACCTCTTGATCTTGATCGCCCTTGCCGGCCTCGATCCATTCTCCTACCACGATTAGCTAGAGCTAGAGCCTCTCCTCCCTGGTTTTCCGCAATTGACTTGCGTCGCAGCTCCTCATTCATTAAACTACTGTTGACATCATCAAACTTCAGGGTCCCTGTAGTTGCTGAAGTTCTCATAGCTACAATTAAATTTTCCTAGTTGTCTGGCATAGAACACATTAGCAAAATAGCTCTAATTTCATCATCTAAAATGATTTTAACAGAGGCAAGCTGATTAGTAATAATATTAAATGCATTCAAGTGCTCAGCAACTGAAGCACCCTCCTTCATTTTGAGATTATAAAGCATTTTCATCAAGAACACTTTGTTTGATGTTGTGTTCTTCTCATATAGATCATGGAGCTTCTTCCATAATCCTTCTGTCGTCTTTTCTCCAGACACATACATCACACACAACGGATTTATACTCAGACACTTAGACGGCAATAGCAAAGAATAATTCACAGAGACACATTGAAATAAACATTCTTTGCTAAATATTGGCGGATTGTTGCAATCGCCTTTCTATCTAGCTTATTCCACTCTTCATTTGTCATCGATGAGGGTTTCTTTGTTGTGCCCTCAATCGTCAAATATTGATCCTTTAAAATCAGTATATCCTCCATCTGTGATTTCCATAGGGCAAAATTAGCCCCGCTCAAATTCTCCATATCTGTAACTGTTGTCTCCATTTTCAATCAAATTCACGCCCCAAAACACAAAAACTCCACTTAAAAATAAAACTTTAATTATTACTCTTTAAAATTTAGTAATAATGACCTTCCTCCTTTTAAAATACCATTTTCAAAATTCCTGCTCCTTTTAAAATATACTTTTCAAAATTCCAACATATAATTATCTAAATATAAAAAATATATAATGTTTTAACCTTTTCACATTTCACACATACATATGTTGGTTTGAGAAAAACTTGACGTATACGTGCAAGCTTGATGTAAAAAAAAACTTACGAACACCACATTTCAACTCCAAACTCCACGGATCTCCACGTTTCAAACTCCAACAACATGTTTCAACATAGATCCACGACCTTGTTTTTCTTGCAGCAACTGCCTTTTAGTTCCAGCGTTCCTCAGCTATTTCCTGGACAGATCCTTCAACAGCTCCAGGGGTAACAACCAACGTTTTAACGAACGCTGCCAGAGTAAGGCGATGGCACTAAGCGGCTTGCATAGTGGATATTCGACCCTAGCTCTGATACTAGTTTTTAGACCAGAGCATACATAACACACATCGAATTCATACTCAGAGACTTAGATGGCAATAGTAGAGAATAATTCACAGAGACAGACAAATGGAGAAACAACAAGATTACTCAGTCAAAAACAGTGGAATAGATAAAACAATCACCGGAAAACAGAAATCATTTTGCATTACATAACAGGCTTGAGCCTTGGCTTGCTTTCCTTGGCCAGAGCAATTACAAATTTATAGAGGCAGAAGAAGGATCTAGAATCCTGTATGTGATTCAGATGGAGATCTGGAATGATCTAGAAACGAATGGCGATGTAGAAAGATCTAGAATCCTAGAGATCTAGAAACTGATGGCAGTGTAGAAGAATCTAGAATCCTACATGTGATTCATGAATTTGGCTTCACACTTAACATTCTTGTTGTGCTCCCGTTAATGGCGGTGTAGAAGGATGATCCAACTCTCCCCGTGTGTTTCGTGGCATGTGCTTAAATCTAGCAATGTGTTTGTTTACTAACACCGGCGGGTTTTGGTGTAACGGCAATCGTGACTCCAACAAGTGGTATCAGAGCCAAAGGTCTCAAGTTTGAAACACACCTGGCTCACATTGTGGGGGGGAGATTGTTGTGCTCCCGTTAATGGCGGTGTAGAAGGATGATCCAACGCTCCCCGTTTGTTTCGTGGCATGTGCTTAAATCTAGCGATGTGTCTGTTTACTGACACCTGCGGGTTTTGGTGTAACGACAATCGTGACTCCAACAATATAAACACCCAAATCTCATTGTGTAATTTGCGGAAGAAATGTGCGCCATGATTGAAGCCATGTGAATGGGAACAAATCTTCTTAATTCAATTTGTCTTCAATTTTAATACACAAATTTCATACGAGAGCAAGGTATCTACGCATCATTTTTTTATAAACATAACGCCAAACGAAATTACAATCCAAACACATCACGCCATAAATATTGGGATAAATGCTCAACTTCTTGCGTTATTATATTCTTGTGTATTAAAATTGAAAACAAATTAAATTAAGAAGATTTGTTCCTATTCACATGGCTTCAATCATGGCGCACATTTCTTCCGCAAATTACACAATGAGATTTGGGTGTTTATATTGCCACCAAAACGGACATTAAACCAGGGATTTGAAGCATATGCCTGTAGCGTTTTATGTTATGTGCATCCCATGGATTAAAGCGTTTGGAGAAGTTAAATTTGGAGTCGAAACATTGTTTAGTCTCATTTTATATACAATATATTTTTTTACATATGTGTTTTAATATGTATACATTTTAACAATAACTTTGTTATTTTCTTTTTTATATTAAATTTGATTTATTATGTATATTATATTACAATAAATTTAATTTATATTTTTTACAAAAAGCTCTAATTTATTTTATATTATATTTGCAATATATGTTAATATATACAATTTGTGTTAAAATCTATTTACAAAAATGATTAAGTAATGATTAGTCATTTTAATCAATGCATGTATTAAGTCATGTAGTTGAGGAGAGCCAAGCAACACATGTGATCAAATGTGAAATGTGTGGTGATGTTGCCATTGAAGGTGCCATATCACTTTATCGTGACCAGTAATGGAATATGGTCATGATCATAAAAGCTAAACACCAAGCAAACAAGGAGCTCATTGCAACAACCAAGTCATGATCAACCCCTGAGAAAGCCTCAAAGTCAAGCGGTTAAAACACATCCAATCTTCAAACAAGCATAATTCGCAAATAACTAATCCAAATGAGGTCAAACAAATTTAGCTAGACAGAAAAAGACATGTCGAACTCATTTAGGCCATCCACATTCTCATAATTTGATAATAATATTACCAAATGATCAGTTAAAAGGGTCCCCATGTGAGATTTAAAAGTGAAAAAATGGGGGGGTTGTGTTTCACCTCAACAGGAAGGAAGAGGAAGAAAGAAGGCAATGGGAGGAGGTAGAAAAGAAGGCAATATTATATGCACAAGAAGAAGAAAACACAACAGAGGCATGGGATGTTAGGGAGGCCACCAGAGCTATGAAAGACATGGATATTGATTAAGTTTCTCAGAGGATGAGCAACACTTTCAATAGGGGGTGATGATGAACTTCATCATTGGGTAATTATATGGGGCTTAATTCACCTCCTAGCTTAGTCAAATCAACTCTTCTCATAACTTATTACATGCTTTGATTATATTTTGTTTATTGAGATGAGTTAAAGTGAGATATTATGCCTAGTGGACTAATATGCATTGAATGCAGGTTTGGAAGAGAAAATCAAGGAATTTTGGCAAGACTAAGGTTTGAAACTCGAATGGGACAAGGGAGAGATATTGTAGGAGGTAAATCCTCATCATTTACTCCTCTCCCATTCGAATATTCCTCCATTAGTCACACCAGCTCAGAGTGCAAGTAGCCAAGTCATGAAGATCAAAAGGCAACTGGGCAAGTGATAGACAAAGATTTAGTTCATCTCAAGTTTGAGGGCTGAGCCTCCCTAGATTTAAGGAATTCATTGGAGACTGCAGTTGTATTAGTAGAGAGGCCTAGAGCCTCATTATGATCAAATCAACTGTTCTCACAACTTATAACATGTTTTGATTATATTTTGTTTAATGAGATGAGTTAAAGTGAGATATTATGGCTAGTGGACTAATATGCATTGAATGCGGGTTTGGAAGAGAAAATCAAGGAATTTTGGCAAGACTAAGGTTTGAAACTCGAATGGGACAAGGGAGAGAGATTGTAAGATGTAAATCCTCCTCATTTACACCTCCCCCATTCGAATATTCCTTCATTAGTCACACCAACTCGGAGTGCAAGCAGCCAAGTCATGAAGATCAAAAGGCAGTTGAGCAAGTGATAGACAAAGAGTTATTTCATCTCAAGTTTGGGAGCTGAGCCTCCCTATATTTAAGGAAGTCGTTGGAGACTTCAGTTGTATAAGTAGAGAGGCCTAGAGCCTCATTAGGATTTGAATTTTTGTTGTAAAAACACTAGTTATTTTCGAGCTCCAGACTTGTGGAAGACATTGATGTAATTTTTTGTTTTGATAATGAAAATGAGCTTTTTCTTGATCCAACACTGAGTTAACTCAGAGGGCTGAAGCTCTTGGGTTAGGGCCCAACCCTAGCAGAAAAGGCTCCTCTTCTTGTATCTGTATGCTTAGTTTAGTTTCATAGATTCATGGTTAAATTGTCTCTAGAAGTATTTCATTGCAAGTACTGTGGATTTGATTAGTTGTTTATTAGCTTGCTTCCCTTTGTGCTTTACTTCAGTAGCAGGTTAGAAAAGATAAAAGGAGCACCACAAAGCTATCAGTAGGTGTCTTGGCCTCTCCTCTTCGCTCAGGGATCATGATTTGAGGAAAATACCCTTACGCAGCCCCAAAAACACAGATTTCCATTTCCTCGTAAGATTTAGAGTTTATTGTACTTAAACTAGAATTTGATCATTTTTACAAGTGTAGGATTTAGTTTCCATCTCTTCCATCTTTAGTCTTTCAGTAGATCTCATCCATGATTCCATTTTGCTTAGAAATTTTCCTCATGCTTGAAGTAGACAGATAGTTCATTAAATTCTGCTTTTCTAGCTTGTTAGAATTCTTCTGGTTTACATGACTTTGTGGCAATTATAAATGTTTGATGCAGAGCAGGTGCTTCAAAAATATAAAGGGATCTCATATATGGCAACCACCTTCCAACTTCATCCATCCATAAGCATTCCTTGCTTTCACCAAGACCTTCACCAATTTCATCATTTTACATAGAAATTCCTCCAAACATGTTGAGTGAATCCAACCATCTCCTAACCTTGGTTTTGAGTTCTAAGTGATCCTAGGCATTTTCTCACTGCATTCTACCCATCCACCACCTTCCCTAAGCCTTCCATCATCTCCAGCAACCATATTTTTTTCTCTCTGTTGTATCTTGTAGAAATATAGGGAATCCTGTAGGTTTCTAGTACATCCTGTAGGTTTTCTTGTAGTGGCCTGTTTTGAGGTCGAAATGAGGGAAAACCTCTAGGAAGCCACACCAGGTCACCCAAGGGTCTCCCAAACCTCCCAATCATCTCCTAAACCTCCCAACCATCCACCATCGTCACTAAACCTCCTGTCACATCACCAAAAGAGATTAGGGTTTACACTTAAATTTCTAGAAAAATAATAAAAAGAACAAAACAGATTTATTTCAGTCCTTTACATGCATAGTAGTGATGTTTGATTTCTTGAACTTCCATGCTTTAGATAGTAGCATTTCATACATGTTGGTTTCGCATTTTTGTAAAGCATAGTTTCTCAGCAGTTAGTTAGATAAGGGTGTATTTTTAGCATAGAATTTCAATCATTTTCATTATTTGCAGTAGATAAGCTTTCTCCTAAAGTAGATATCTCTTTCTTTCATCAACAATCAAGCTTCTTCTAAATCCATAGAAGTCTGGCTTCAAAACCCTAGTGGTGTCTCGCCAGCTGAATAGTGACAAAAGGCAGAACCATCACTTGTACTTGTGTATACAACATTGTCACCTCCAAGTTTGTATGAACCTCGGGTTGATAAAGTAAAGTTGGTAGCTCCAGGAGTTGCAACATTCTTGCTGTAATACTGGTGCTCATCAACTTAGCACCCATGTGACTTTTTTTATCTATCTTTTAGTCCTCAATTTGGCCTCATTTTTCACATGGTGCCTTACTGAGCTTTTCCAAGATGGGAGGGTCCCACTTCATTTCACATATTTCCATGTAGTATTCTTTTATTGGTTAAGATGACATATATGGTTAATTTCTCACTTCTTTCAATAGCATGCAACTTGCATACTTGCAAATCTGAAGGTTGATCCAAAAGTCAATCAATGACCCAAAATTCACATTGGACGGCAACATGCATTATGGTTTATATAAACTTGCATTCCCAATGAATCAAACATCCATGATTATCTTGATCATGTGGTCTAGACCCATACTTGGTGGCAACATGTGCAATGATTTATAGAAATTTTCATTCTCAATGGACTAAACAACCATGATTGACTCAATCCAACAGTCCAGATGCATATCGTATGTGGACATGCAAGATATCTAAATTTTATGTGTGTGCCCAATGGATCGAATGTTCAACATCCCATAAGATTGATGGTTTAGATCAATACTAGGTGTGGACTTGTGAAGAACTTAATTTTTACTTGTGCACTTGATGATCCAATGGTGTATATCCTCCTAATCCAACAATCCAAATCAATCTTAGATTAGAAGATAGAGGAGATTTAGGAATCCATCAACTTCTTATTGCATTCAGTCATGACACTTGTTTGTTACTTGTCCTCCATGTGCCAACTCGAATATTGCTTTGCATTGCTACCTCACTGTCATACAAAATTTTCAAATTTCAAATTTCATACCTTTTTAAAAATATTCCTTGAATAAATATTCTTTCAATAACTTTTGTCTATATGAAATTGGCATCTCTTTTGTTATAAATAACCATCCATTCATTTATTCCAACCTTGTAATCATCAATTTTATACTCGTATATTTATTAATCCCAATGATTTTATTCCTCTGAATTCTATCTAGAATTGAGAATTTCATTCCATTTTGAAACTCCTCCTCCATGATTGATTCTGATATACCACTCCTAAAGTGATGCATTTTTCATATATATTCCTATGGCAACTTATCTTCCACATATTATCTACTCATTACAAATCTAATAAAATATTTGAGAATTTTCCAATTCCCACTCCCTATGGAATTCTCTCAAACAATTGCCATATAACCTCTAAATTTTCATCGGCAAATGAAGTTTGGTCCATATGGCCCTAGTGTTGTAATATTTTTTGTAATACCACTTTGTAGCACCCCAATCACATAGTAGGCATATTACCGCCTTTACAAACTTGTGCTCTGAAAATTTTCCTCAATTATTTTACACATGCAATTTCTATCATGCAACTCTAAGACATTCTATTATGGAATGCAAACATGTATCTAACGTAAAGTAATACTAGGCACATTCAAACCTTTTATCCATGTGAAATATATGTAAATTCATGAAATACACATACCAGAAAATAAATAAACACAAGAAAAAAACTTATCTTATTAATATAGCACCAACTAGCTATAGACCTTAGACATTCCACCCCACCATAGACCACATTTTTCATAGTCTCTCAGCAATGGGTCACCCTCAAGTTGGGGCCACGACTCCACTAGGGTAAATTATCACATAAAGCCAACTATAGTCGACAAATCCATAGAAAAATGTAACATGTCAAGGTACATGACTCCAACAACTTCCAACTAATAGTATTTCCTCCCCCATTAGCCTACACAACCCAAGTAGTGCACTCCCTTTTCTGTGCATGTAGCCCATTAGAATGTGCCACTACCCCTTGAAGTTTATCAACTTAGGAAAGTTAGGGATTATCATAGTCTCATGGCTTCCAGGAGTTCCAACTGCCCTCAATGCTCTATAGGTACCTTTTTGGCCTCACACCCGAAAAGCATATCCCTTTTCCCAAATCCTCCTAATATTTTACTAGAAACATATCATGTCAAAGGTCACCCCTTCTTGCCGAATAGGGAGTTTATTCCTCACACTAGTCAGAATGATGCGATGTGCTAATGAAATAACATTAATACTCTCACTTTCATGCGCATGCCCCTTTTTTGACAAATGGCACTCAAAAAAGTCACTTTATGGACTATTACTTCTCATGCCAGTATGGGTACATAAATCTTTTCACCTTGCATTATCACCATTGTAAGCCTAAAATCACAAGTCAAATCCTTACAAAAACCATGTGAGTCTTTGTATTTAGGTGTCTTAGGCATTGTGATTGTCGACCATAGCTAGTCAAACTGCATTATGTTCCTAGATGGATTTCATTGGGACTCATGGTTTGTGGAATCCTTGGTTATGTAGGAGTGATAACCGGTGTATGGACTACTCCAACCTACGTCATGATGCACCTATGCCTTATCACATGGTCTATGTCATTGAGTCATTATGTGGCCTTTACCATGGTGCAATATTCCTCAAACAGTGTGCACATGCCACTCTCACAAATTCAACAGTTCACATTTACCAAGGAAGTTCATGTTTTCCGATGCATTTTATCTTGGAAGTCAAAAAGTCAACTTGGTCTCAAAATGCTTAGAATGAAGAGAAGATGACATGTCATGTTGAAAATTTTTGAAAATGTGAAGGCATTAATAAAAAATAGATAGTCAAAGTTGGTCTAATTGCACAATGGGGTTTTAGGTGGAAAAATAGAGGCAAAAATTAACATAATTTTGTTTGCAATACGTCAAAAGTGGTCTACAAGATTACAGGAACAAAACCTAGGTGCCATATTCCAAGGTTCCTTTAGGGCATTGGAGATATTTCTTCTATGCATGATGATGTGGCACATGTGTTCAAAGGAATGGCAACAAAGGAATAGATATATCCAATGAGGCTAGTAGAAAGTGAAATCCTGGTGAAATCAAGGTAAAATAGCAGGTAAATAAGGTGAAATCAAGTCAATTTACCTAAGGACATTAGAGCATTAGTCAAGATGGCTAAGTCAACTTATTGCTAACTCTTATGGTCAAGTAAAGTAGTCATTTGGAGATCAAAAGTATTCATCACAAGCTTAAGAGGTGAACTGTCGGGGTAAAAAAAAAACCATTTGGTACAACATGGACACAAAAGTAGCTAGTGGAGAGTCAAAGAATTATTCAATCAAACAATTGAACTTCAAGAGGACCAAGTCGAGATTCCTAACTAACCACTAATGGAATGTTGAACCTCTAAAGTGGATCATTAGGTATTTTTGGACCATCTTTATTCATCTCTTCATCTTCTGGGTCAATGAAAAGGGGAATATTGGACTTCTAAGGGTCATGTGCGAATCAAATTAAACTCGCTAAGTGTGCAAAGAAATGAAATGTAATATTTTATTTAATTTTACCTCAATATCTGACATGTGGATGACAAGTACTATTATTTTCCTAGAGAGAGGTTCAATTAGTCATTATATAAAATTTAAAAAATATTATAAAAAGTTAGCCTCTCCTCTAGTTGAAGTTGTTATTGATTTGTGAAAAGACTATTTTGCCATAAATTAGAACTTTCATTTTTCAAATATTTTGTTTCTATTGTGTGGTTTGGTTCTTTTTATTTCGTGTTCACTTACCACACTTTCTAATGGGGCTATCAAATAAAATAATTCATAACTAGGAAGGATTACACAAATTTTGGAGGGATGATACATTGAAGGGCTACATAGCCACATAAAGAGGATGAAGAGTGCACTAGTCATCTTTATCACTCTAGTTGTAGAGTGGACCAAGGTGGAACTTGGGTTTGGATCAATCCTTATGGGATACTTTCAACTAGGTGAAGATCTCTCAATCACATAGTCAACCCAAAAATTGAATACGTCTCTCTAGAGGCTGATCCTAATTGGATTTGGAATGTTGTGAAGAGTTTTAGACATAAGTGGAGGTGATACACTCTTCTTGAATCCAATCTCACCTTATTTGCTATAATGCATGGTCAACTTGAACATGATTGTGATTTACAACATGGCAATATTGAAGGTAAGAAGTATTGAATTTTGTAACTACGGTGAGTCTTCATAATGTATATTTGGCCCTTGATGTATCTATATTGATTATTGTAAAACATATTTTAAATTCTAGAGTCAAAAGAAAATTATATTTTAAGTCAAGTCCCATTTGGAGTTTTGAAAGAGAAAATTTTGAATTTTTGAAATTGAAATTTTTGGCACCAAGTTTGTCAAGTCGGTCTCCCTCCAAGTCAACTCAACCCAAGCAGAGTCACACCCTTTCAACCAAGGAAGATCACTATATAAATATGGTTCAACCTCGTTCTCTCACTACCAATTCACACTCTCTCAAGAAAAAATTTTATTGGGATCTTAGTGAAGATCAAGAAGGACAAGGAAGATAAAAAAGAAGACGAATTGCATCTCTTTCAAGCTTGTGTGCATGGATGGACTCTCTCTCTCTACAGTTATCATATTTATGGGCAATTTCTATTACAAAGGATGAAATTTTTGGGCAATTGCAAGGGCATGAAATTTTGGGATTCTATGAGTTGCAGGAGGGTCAGAATTTTGGGTCAGATCATGCAGAGAAAAGTGTTGGATCAGACTGGGAGGTTTGACTTAGAGGATTTGACCAGGCGTGACCTAGTTGATATCTAGAAGGTTTGGGTGTCTCTCTTGTTGAACAAAAGAATTTCTCTATTGAAAAGGTTGTTGTGGTTTTCCCCTTTATGGGTTTCTCCAAGGTAAATCTTGTGTTCTCTTTCTGCATTATGATCTCTATTGTTCTACTATTCTTGTATGGTTGAATTTCTTAAGTATAATTGCTATATTGGAATAATTTAAAAGAAGATCAACATCAAAAGTAATTATCATTTTTTCAAAAATATTGTGTTAGTCTCTATTGCACTTAGAAAATCAACAAGAAATTGTGTCCAAGGTGAGTCATTTCTTAAAAACCAATCTCTTTAAAAAATCCAAAAAAAAATATTTTCTATAGATTAATTTGATCACTTGCATTTTAAGATGTTATCATAATATAGCTAGTAACCCTTGGGATGCATACTCCAAACCCTTTTTAGGATTAGCTTGGTTTCAAAGAAAACTAACAGAATGTTGACATAGAGAGAGAGCATATGACATAAATTCACCAATGTTTCACTTACATTAATACCATTTTTGAACTTGCTCTGGATATTGTTTACAATCATAATCTAAAAAATGAATTTCTATAAATTATATTTTTCTAAATAATTATCAAATAAAAATACTAAAATATTATTTACATAACATTAAATTAAGAAACAAATTAATTAGAATTTTTTAAATTGTTGAGAAAATTATATATATCTAATATCTCATTTCTTTATATAATGGTGTCCATTTAAATTATTCTAAAATGTACAAACTCTTTCTATTATAAAATTAATAACAATATAACATACCTCCCCTTTCCAAATGAAGTAAACACCATTGCCAACTTCACCCTTTTGAACAAGGTAGTCACCCTTATCTGCAGTAAATAGCAATAGATATCAAAAGCAAGCACATATTTTGAAATGCAAAGCCAGAAGGAAAAATATTATAAAAGTTAATCTCAAATATCAAGTTGGAAAAAAATTAAAACTTATTAAAACATAAAAAAGTGACTTTAATAGGAAAAACATATGATATTTGAAAGTGAGATTACTCACTATAATTCTTTAACTCCATAACTTCCGAGATTTTCTTGAGAGATGAGCTCGACAACCATTGCAATAAGGATATAGAACCTAAAAACTCCATTACTGTACCACAATTCATTTCCCAAATAATCATTAAACTTTCATATGATGCTTACCATATTTGTGAGGTTATAGAAATCAAAACTACGGTAAAACATTATTGATTTTAACAACCATATTTTGCTTGCTTCGTAAGAGAATAGTCCTCGAAACAACACCGTAGCCACCACAAGGACCTTCTAGGTAGGCAAGTTTTCTCAGAGAAATAAATTAAAAAAGAAAGGGAGGGGTAAGAATAGTTCCCTTATCCTTGTATGAAGATACAACTTTACAAGAACAAACTAACAACATTGTTAGGTGCAAACTGGCACAATTGTAAACTAGTAACATTGTTAGGTGCAAACTTGCACAATTTACTCGGCAAGTTTGCTCAGAGAAATAAATTAAAAAAAAGGTAGATGGGTAAGAATAGTTCCCTTATCCTTGTATGAAGGATGCAACTTTACAAGAACAAACTAGCAACATTGATAGGTGCAAACTTGCACAATCTACTCACAAAGCCCAGCTTGTTTTTCTAATTTGAAAGAATGCATAAAAGAGAACGAAATATAAATAAAAAACTTTTTCCAATTATTGTGGGTCCATTGAGCATCAAAAGCCAAAAACATGACACAAATTTAACAAATTCTCAAAAAAAAAATCAAATTTATATATTTTCTTAGGTAAGACTAACAAAATGGGATATATGTAATGGAAATTAATATATTTTTCTGTCAAATTAGGAAAAATCTTTCTTACTTAGGTACTAGACTAATTAAATTCTTAGATGTAATCCAATTTATTGCTGTATTAGTGCGTAAAAAGAAAATTTGTTCACTAATTAGATAAAAATAAAAAAAAATTGGATTGTTAACCATAAGAGCAGAGAGCAACATATTCTAACATAAAAATTTTGTGGGAAAACTAGTTTTTAATAATAAATTTATTTTTTATGGCTTGAAATTTAAAGCAGACATGCTTTGACTTACAAGCAGTCAAGGAGGCCAACATCCTGCTTAGTCAAGTAAGGTCTCTACTCAACTTAGGCACATTATAATGGACAATACCCAAGCCTTTTAAAAATTAAAGGCTTCATTATATGTAATCCATGGGCTCTAATACAAGGGCTTCCAAAACCATGTACCTGGAACCACCTTTGCACTTTAATACCAAGGGCTACCAAAACCATGTACCTGTAACCACCTTTGCGGACCTAGCAACTTTGGCTCTTTCATTAACTCAAGTTTACCCTAACATTCCCTCTTTAAACTTGGTTAGGGAAATCAACAAGCTCTCCTCCCATATCACCTAGGTTTACTCCAAACTTTACTAGCAGGTGTATGCATGCCTAACTAGGTTTTGCAGTATGTTCATGTCCATGTAATTTGCAAATTTAATCTTCAAAGTAATTTTTTTTCTATTGTTTTCCAACACTTATGCCTCAAGTTTGCACAACTATTCACACCAGATGCTCTCCTCCCCAAATATTACTTCTATGGTTGCATATTACCATGCTAGACCTCTATTTCATCTCAAGGAATCTTCACATTTGTAGTTCAAATCACAATAAAGCTTCTCATTGTTAGCTTCAACCTCAACATACAATATACTAACATTTGGAACCATCATCCCCTTACTCCTTGGCTCTTATACCACTTTTAATAGAAACCAGAGAAATAATAGATCTACTATTCCTCATGGCTTAAAAGTAGAACACCCTGCTCTAGCCAAGTGAGCTCTCTACTCAACTGAGGCACATTATAGTGGAGAATCTGTAGGTCTTTTAAAGGCTTCATCACATATAATCTATGGGCTTTAATATGGCCAGTCACCAAAACTATGTGCTCAAAACCATCATTATGGATTTAACAACTTTGAATTTTTCACCAAATCAAATTTACTTCAACAATTAAGTTATTTAAAACAAATTACAAACCCATCAAAAACAATTAAAAATCCGACTCCAAAATAAAATAATAATTTTAATGAAAATAACATATACGAGAAATGCATTATCCTCTCTGGTAACATCATTCAAAATAAAAAAGTGACATCATTCAAATAACACCTTGCCTAGATGGTAACCCAATTTACAAAATAACCTCTTACTTAAAACCCCTACTTGTCCCATTCAAATATTCAAGTGAAACTCATTTGAAAAGACTCAGAGATGATGTTCTTGCTACTTGCATATTCATTCAACCACATGGTGAAGTTTATTTTAGTGAAGGAGCACACAGGAAATAACAAACCAAATTACAGTGAAGTTTGAATCCCGCAACTTAGTTATATTTAACATTGTTTTGACAATGGTAAATTATAAATATTCTAAATTCAAATGGGAGTACTCATGTTCAATACACTAGGAAGGTTGAAGTATTTCCTAACTATAATGGAATGGAATTTCACCGTAATACAATATCAAATACATAAATTTAAATTATAGGTTGTTGGATAATATTACTTTATATTTTAATTAGGTACATTAGGATTGGAATTTAGAGTTGGCTATATCTCCATTTAAAAAAAATCTTAACAATAAGATAAGTAGATTTGGGTTATAGTGCACTGTATATATCAAATATTAAGACTCAGTAATAGTCCACTACAAGTCTATATTGTAGATTTAGCTCAACTTGAAAACCTGTCAGTGGCGCCTAACTTCATTAAACTAAATTTCAACCGTAGTGACCCATTTGAGGGGAGTAAATATGACTTTTATGATGAAATGATATAATCTAAGTGTTGTAAATATTGTGATATATTAGATATATTTTCATGTTTTTATTGTAAAATTTGTGAAAATGTATATACTATATTTTCTTTAGATTTGAACTTGTTGTGATTTTTAAAGAAGAGATACATGTTTTTGAATCATAAAACACATTCAAACTATTCAAGATAGCATTGTAAATGTAAAATAATTTTATTTAAAAATTTTGAGATTTTTTTCTACCTAAACTCCAACAACACTAACTTATCACTATTAGAAATTTGTTGTTTTTGTTGGAAGAATCACCGCACCTCTACCGAATTCATAATTTCCACCCTGGGGATCCTAGTTACTGATTTGTAACGTTTACCAACACCTACGGGTTTTGGTGTAACGGCAAACCTCCACATGGTATCAGAGCTTGGACCCAGGTTCAATTCCCTGAGTTGCATTTGAGGAGGGGTGTTGGAAGAATCACCGCACCTCTATGGAATCTGTAATTTCCACCCTGGGGATCCTAGTTACTGGTTTGTAATGTTTACCAACACCTGCGGGTTTTGGCGTAACGGAAAACCTCCACAGTTTTCAGAACTTGTTACCTTATAAATTTTGTATAGTAAATAAAGCTCATGTAACTAAATTCATAAACATAAGTTGATATTATCACTTTTTCTAGAATTATAAAATATTTAAAATATTTCTAGCTAGAAAAGGTTGAACACACAGCTTTACAGAGCAAAAACAATAAAAGAAAATCAAAAGAACAAAAGAATGATTCATTAGAAAATAGGTTACAATGCTCATGATATAGCATTACTGGGTGAAGATCCCAAGGTAATGCACCATAGTGGTGATCAATGAGAGGACTCAACACCTACAACAAGTTTCGGAGAGAACTAGCCAGTTGCGGAGTGAAAGGAGGAGAAAATTAGGGAGTAAATCATGCAGAAGAACTAGCGAGTTGCGGAGTTAAAGAAGGAGCAAATAAGGGAGTAAATCATGCAGAATAACTAGCCAGTTGTGGAGTTAAAGAAGGAGAAAATCAGGGAGTAAATCATGCAGAAGGAATCTTGCATGTAGTCCCATGCTCTAACTAAGTGTCTGCATGTAGGTGTGTAGTACCTCCAACACCCCCCCTGAACACCACTATGGGGAAAAATAGAAAATGGGCCCTGGAAACTAAGGCCAAAGGTCACCCAAAATACAGTGCAACTTGTACTAAAATTGAGGAAAGAAGGAAAACCTCGTGGGAAAACCCCCCCCTCAAAATACAATGTAATCAAAAGAAAAGAGGAAGAAAAGACAGCTGCTAAGCAACTGTGTCCTTCACTCCAAGACGATCGTGCAGAGAGCGAAACTTCTGCTCAGTGAATGTCTTGGGGAAGATGTCTGCAGTCTATTCTGTTGAAGGAAAGAACTGCAAATCAATGACCCGATCATGTACTAAGTCTCTGACGTAGTGCATATGGATCTCTATGTGCTTCGTCCACTGCCGTTGTACTGGATCCCTGCAAAATTTGAGAGTGCTCTGGTTATCACACCAGATGATAATGGGCTGGTGGAACTGGACGCCCAACTCAGTGAGGAAGTGTTGTAGCCATAGAGCCTGAATGGTGATGTTGACTACTCCTCTATACTCGGCCTCGGCTGAAGAGAGAGCAATAGCAACCTGCTTCTTGCTCGACCAATAGATAGGGCCAAACCCTAGACTGAGTGAATATCCGGAGGTGGACTTGTGATCAATGTCGTCGCCCGCCCAATCAGAATCAATGAAGCCAAGGAGATTCAATGCAGTGCCTGTTGCATAGTGAATCCCGAAGGTGATTGTGCCCTGCACATATCAGAGGATGCACTTGGCAGCATTCCAGTGTAGCTCATGCGGCTCCTGCATGTATCTGGAAACTGCCCCTACTGCATATGAGAGATCTAGTCTGGAGTGGGTGAGGTACAATAAGCTCCCCACTAGCTGTCAGTAGAGAGTACTGTCAACTAATGGAGTGTCACCTCCATCATCAAGGTGGACCCCAGACAAAAAAGGAGTCAGTGCTGGCTTGCAGTCAGTCATGTGAAATCTCTCGAGGAGATCCCGTGCATACTTAGCCTGAGAGAGTTTGATGCCTGTGGCATCCTGGCTGATCTCAAGACCAAGAAAGAAGTGTAATGGACCCATGTCCTTCATCAAGAACCTATCATGCAAGGCCCTCTTAACTGCAGCAATGGCTGAAGCCGAGCTACCGGTGATCAGAAGATCATCCACATACAAAACTAAGATAAGAAGAGAATCATGTGTCCTGAGCATGTAAACATTCGAATCAGACTTACATCTTTCAAAGTTTTGTGATAAGAGAAAAGAATCCATCTTCGCATACCAAGCTCTTGGGGACTACTTAAGGCCGTAGAGAGATTTATTCAGTCTACACACCAAAGATGAATCCTGAATGAAACCATGTGGCTACTCCATGTAGATCTCCTCAGATAGGTCTCTGTGAAGAAAGGCATTCTTCACATCCATCTGATGTACTTCCCACCCCTGGGCAGCCGCAATGGCAAGTGCAAGGTGTATGGAATCCATCTTTACTACTGGAAGCCTTTGGCTACTAGCCTAGCTTTCCGTCTAGTGATTTGCCCATCTGCAGCACTCTTGGTCCTGTAGATCCATTTGCATTAGACAAGTTTCCTTCTTGAAGGAAGGGGGACCAGATCCCAGGTCTGGTTCTCGAGGAGGGAGTTATACTCCTCCTCCATGGCGGACTCCCAAGATGGATGCCCAACAGCCTCAGCATAAGACTCTGGATCAAAAGACTGAACAAAATGACAATTCCAGGATGGCGTTGGTTTAGTGGCAGTGAGGGCAAGAGGAGGCTCAAAAAACTCTGAGCTAGTCCTCCGCGGATCAGAATTATCCCCCACAAGACCATTTCTAGCAGCTGGGTGGTCTTGTGCATATATCTCACGTAAGCTCCTTGTTCTCTAATTTATGGATGTGGATCATCAGATGCATGCACTGGATTTGTATCTGAAGACTTTGTCTCTGCATCTGAGTGTACTGAGTCATCATCTCGGACATGAGGTAGATAAAAGGTGTCTGCATGCGACAATTGAGGTGCATGCGAGATACTTTCCTCAAATTTTACACTTCGCTCAATGATGAGCTTGTCCGTAGAGGAAATCAAGAGTCTGTATCCCTTCACACCATCAGGGTATCCAACAAAGATGCACTCAATGCTCTGTGGATCAAGAGCTTTCCTCTTTTCAGAGGGGATCCTGGCCCATGCTCGGGAGCCGAAAACACGGAAGTGGGTGACCTCTGGTTTAGTGCCACTCCAAGCCTCAAAGGGGGTCTGATCCTTAACAGACCTATGAGGAGATCTGTTCTGGATGTAGTTAGCACAATTAAGTGCTTCAGCCCATAACTTATGAGGCAGTGACTTAGCATGCAACATGTAGGAAGCCATCTCTTTGAGAGATCGGTTCTTTCTCTCAGCAACTCTATTCTGCTGCAGAGTGTATGGAACTGTGTACTACAACTGTATGCTGGACTCAAGGCAAAGGTTCTGAAGTGTTGTGTTAACATATTCCTCCCCATTGTCTGTACGAAGGGCTTTGATCTTTCTCTCTGACTGTGTCTCAACTAGTGCTTTGAAATCTTCAAAATGCGCAAAAACTTCATATTTATCCTTGAGAAGATACACCCAAGTATACCGTGAGAAATCATCAATAAATGTAAGCACATACCTTGCTTTGTTGATGGAAGGATGAGGAAAAGGCCCCATGAGATCACTATGGATCAGATCTAGAGGAGAGGATGCTCTGTGAATCTTGCCGGTGTCAAACTTTTCTCTAGGATGTTTGCCAAGGACACACCCTTCACAAACTCCTTTGGAGAAATTGATATTTGGCAAGCTTTCCACCATCTCATGCTTGCTTAGCTGCTGCATATACCTGTAATTTAAGTGACCAAACCTCTTGTGCCAAATCCTACTACTATCATCAGCATGTGTAAGCAATAAGGAGGATTCCTATTCTATAAATTCAGAAAATGTATACAGTCTGGCTCCATTGTTTACCTCACCGATTGCAATTTTGGAGCTGCTATGTAGGTCATATATGTTCACTACATCTGGAGTGAATTCCACTCTCTTTCTGGTGCTGGAATGAGTGATCTAATAAACTGAAAGCAGGTTTACTGAAAGTTTTGGAACATGAAGCACATATTCAAAGCTTCCATGTAAAAGTTCCACTCTACCTTTTCCGGTGACCTCAATAGGTGAGTCATCTCCCATGAGGATGGGAGGTCCTTTGCATGCATCCAAAGAGGAATAGACTTCCTTTGCAGCAGCCATATGATGTGATGCACTAGAATCTATAATCCATGCATCAGGGGAAGAATTAATTGCAACTAAAGCATGAAATTTTTTACCTTTCCCGTGTAGTGGATCCTCAGTTTTCTTCTTGGCGCCCTGAGGGATGTGGTACCCAAGTTTGTGCTTCTGAATGATTTCTGCCATTTGGTCAATTTGTTTCTTCATGCAAGAGGATTCTGGATGGAATCCTCAGTGACAGTAGGTGCATTTGTCTCCTTTCTTCCCTTTCTCATTTCTAGAGTCGGAGGAGTCATTGAAGGGCTTGGTGTACCCTTCCTTCTTTGGATGGGAATGCACTTTTCCCTTGTCTTTTTGCTGCTGATTTTTCTGATTTGAATCAGATCTGTTATTTTTATTGTGGCTGCCATCATGCACAACAAGTGCATGTGCTTTTGGAGGTTTGATTTTCCCCATGCCAATGAGTTTATCTTGCTCAAAAGTAAGGGACTCCATGAACTCTTTGAGAGAATGCATAGTGTAGGATTTACCTGTTGCGAGCCTTACTGAATGAAATGTAGACACAAATATGGAGTATTCTGGTCTGAGCTTTGACATAATAGAGAGAACTTGGCGACTCTCCTCCTTGGATTTGTCAATTCCACAACCCTTGAGTTGCAACAATAGATCATTATATTTGGTGAAGAAGTCTTGAATTCTGTCATAGTTCCATGGATCCAATGGTAGCAGCTCCACTTCGAGCAGATGTCCTTTCATCTCATCCTGTTTCCCGTAGAGTTCTTCAACCTTTTTCGAAATCTCATCGGGAGTATTCTAGGCAAATAGATGAAACTGCAACTCTCGGGAGATGCACATGCATATGAATCCGTGGGCCTCATCCATGCGGTTGAGGTACTTGGATTTCTCTATGGCTGAAGTGGGTTCCACTTCTGCAACCATGGCTATCCTGTACAATCCTTTTTTACGAAGGTATCAAGCCATTTGGTCCTTCCATTCGTGATAGTTGTACGGTGTTAAGATCGATGCTTTGTGAAACTCCATTTTTCTGTCAATCTTCAATCTCCAAGCTATAATACCTACAAAATAAAGTACTGGTGTGCCTTTTATCTAGCAACCTGTGGACTCTGATACCATGTAAATGTGTTATAAAACCTGCACAGATGAATCTAGCTAGTAAAGGTTGAACACACAGCTTTGCAGAGCAAAAACACTAAAAGAAAATCGAAAGAACAAAAGAATGATTCATTAGAAAATAGGTTACAACGCTCATGATATAGCATTACTGGGTGAAGATCCCAAGGTAATGCACCATAGTGGTGATCAATGAGAGGACTCAACACCTACAACAAGTTCCGGAGAGAACTAGCCAGTTGCGGAGTGAAAGGAGGAGCAAATCAGGGAGTAAATCATGCAGAAGAACTAGCTAGTTGCGGAGTTAAAGAAGGAGTAAATCAGGGAGTAAATCATGCAGAAGAACTAGCCAGTTGCAGAGTTAAAGAAGGAGCAAATCAGGGAGTAAATCATGCAGAAGGAATCTTGCATGTAGTCTCATGCTCTAACTAAGTGTCCGCATGTAGGTGTGTAGTACCTCCAACACAAAGTACTATGAAAATTCTCATAGTGTATTGTTTTAATGTGGAAAAAGTTGAAGTTGAGATTAAATCGACAAAGTCCAGAAATTGGAAAAGTTGTTAAAGTCGGGAGCATTTTGAAAAAATCGGCAAAAAATAGACAAAATTAAAAAAAATACAAAAATATTCAAGAAACTACCTCACTCACGCTTTTTTGGAAAAACTCCCATTTTATCTGGAATTTTTCAGATAAAAATTAAAAAATAGTTAAAAAAAACTAGGTCACTCAGTTTGTTTGGAAAAAAATATTTTTTATCTGAACTTTTCTTTTGATAAAATCCAAATTTTTCTTTTTCCAAAATGTCGTCAAAAAATCAACCGATAAAAACAGCTAGCTCAAAAGTCGTACTTCTTCAATCTTACCACGATTTTTTCCACGGTAATTGTTTAGAGCCTACAATTTTGGTTTTTTCAATTCAAGATCAAACCATAGACAATTAGTTTATTTAGGGCCTGAGTGAGTTCATCTAGGTTTTCTTAATATTTTCTATTTGCTAATGCATGCAACCTCATCGCGATTTTCAAGGCTCCTGCCTGTGTGCCTATCTTTATTGTGACAGAGAAATTATCAGGTGAGGATGAAGCGAAGCTATAAACCATTCGCGATGCTGAATATCTGTGAGTTGCATGTTAGCTTCTCGAATCTCACACTTCAATCTTTTGATCTAATTCCCAAGGCGTCTCATCGATCCTCATCATGATTTCTTTGAATCCAATTACTGACTGTGAGTCAGACTTAGGCTTACTAAACTCTTTGTTTAAAGCTTCCCTAGTCTCTGCTAGTGATGCAAGAGGATTATCAGAACAATACTTAATATACCAAGTTAGTACACGATCCTGCAAAGCTGTAACAAATTGTGCCTTCTTTATCTTTTCATCAGTAATTTGTTGCGTTATCCACACAACGTTCGCAACAAACCAAAACTGCTATGTATCTTCATTCCCTATGCCCTTGAAAATCAGCATCTTCATCGCGTTCGCCATATTGAGTGGTGGTGGTGGAGGTGGAGGTGTGGGCAAAGGTGTATGCAGTGTAGGTGAGGGTGGAGGTGGAGTGGAAGGATGATTTGCTCGAGGAATCCCCTGAGTGATTAGCTGAATAGAGTTTTGCGGCGGGGTCCGTTCCACCCCTTCATCGTCACTTAAGGGAGGTCCAATCAATGGACTATACTCTGGTCCTGATCCTTCGCGATTTATAAAGAGTTGTCCACTTCGTGTAGCTTCAAACATCAAGGTTTTGACATCACCAGATTTTCACATAACAACATTTTAATCCAAGTATTCAATGATCTTAAATACTTACTTCACGATCCTTTGAAAAATCGCAACTCCGCTTCGCTATATCTGACCGAGGTATCAACTACAAATTCTGTAAGAAATCCTCCCAGAATCTGATTGATCCAATGATCAACAACCCGCGCGATCTTGTTTTCAGAAGCTTCTAAAATGGCGCACTAATACTGGAGTCCACACTATAAGACTATCGAGCTTCCAACTCCCTTGACTATCTATTAATTTAGCTAACAACTCATATAGTTCAATGGGAAAAGTGCATAAGAATATCTCGTGTATCTTTGTATACAGATACCTGTTCAACCACTCTTCCCTCGACAGGCGCGAATTCCTGTTTTCTTGTGCCGCAAACTCGTGAATCTTCTGATCCAACCACTTTTCAATTTATTTCTTGGTCGGATTCCAATGATGCGACATCACACATCTCCATCAAGCACATCTCGGTCCCAACAACGAAACCATTTGTTGGCTCAAATAAAATTATGAAATAACAAGTAACATGAGAAGTTACTAATAGCATGATCATAGTTGAAATAGATGGTTGATATTATTATAATTTTCAGTTTATGAATAGTGAATTAAATGAATGGACTTAGATTCATATAAGCTTTTGTTTAGAATGGCCATATTTGCTTGATTATGCAGTATTTCATCATGTGGGATTACCCTGTATTACAATAATACGAGCATGTGTTACTCTCATTATGTTTTGGTTAACTATATATATATGTGAGAGAAATATAATGGTAATATATGATAATTTTGTTATATATATTTTTATGATGGAATATATATCTATCTATATATATATATATATATATATATATATATATATATATATATATATATATATATATATATATATATATATATATATATATATATATATATATATATATATATATATATATATATATATATATATATATAGATATATATATCTATATTATGAAGATTATTATAAATTTGATTTATAATTCAAAAATAGATAATATAAAAAAAAAAAATTTTTAATAGGTACAATTTTCTCATAAATATATATAGCCATTGAAAATATATAAAATTGCTTTATATAAAAATAAAGGCTAAAAGTGAAAAAATACATCCAATTAACTATTTATTCACATATTCCTAACACTAATTTTTGATATATTCTGAATGGTTTCTTTGGAGAGCCTATCTTAAACCACTAGCTTAGAAGTAAAATGATCACTATACCACACCACTTAATATGAAAAAATTGAATATATTTAGCAATTTTCCAATGTGATATTTCACATAATTTATTCACATATTCCTAACACTAACTTTTGATATATTCTGAATGGTTTCTTTGGAGAGCTTATCTACCAATTAAACCACTAGCTTAGAAGTAAAATGATCACTATACCACACCACTTAATATGAAAAAATTGAATATATTTCTCAATTTTCCAATGTGATATTTCACATACATCTTCAACGCATCTCTTTGTCATTATGCAATATTCTTTATTTACTTAAAATAAATTATAATCAAATATACAAGGGCACCCTATAATTTATAGGCTTGGTCCATAGTTTGTAAATTACATAATTTTTTATTTTTTGGTAAATAAAATATATTAATGCATTATTATCTAAAAATAAAAATGTGAAATAACCAAAAATAAACAGTTTTAACCTATGAGGCCAATGAAAAGTTACATAATTTTGTTGACTAGCTCCAACAACCCCTTTCATTCAAAACCAATCTTAGTTAATCCAAACATTAATTGTCATCTTGACATTGAAATCAACATATTTTGCAGTAATTTATTTGTCTTTCTTTTCATTTTATCATTGTGAAATGGTAATTTATGTGAGTCATCTAGGTGAGGTCCAAGATCCAATCTAGCTACTACTACTACTATAACAAAAAGAGTATCCCATAGCTTGTAATATCAGACTTAGTAAGATTTGATACTATCACAATGAGCTCAAGATGTCCCTCTTTTGGGAGGTCCACAAAACTCTTTCCTTATAAATAAGATGAAAACCTTTTTATTTTGAAAAACTTGTTAAACAAAAGAATCTAAGCCATTTGATTTTTTTCAAGGTGTCTACTAATTTTGTGCTCACTTGTTCTCATGTTTGTCTATTAGGAATGCATAATTGTTTATTAAGGGTGGAGGGATAATAGTAATTTCTAATTATGTCGGTTATCTCCATTGAGGGATTGGTTAGCTAAGTTAATTTTTTGTTTCCTTTAGTTTGGCTTCTTTATTTTACTTATTGATAGTTGTTTCTTATATTTTTTATAACTTTTGCATATATATCTTGGAGTATTGCATACCCATAGTAGTTGTTAGCTAGAAAGTCTAAAGTTTCTTTAGGACAATTATCAGGTTCATTTTTTTAAGTATTTAAAAAATTTCCTACCTTGATAGGAAATTAACTAGTTTCCCTACTGTTGAAGCCCCGAAAATCGGGTCGACAACAAGGGGGATACCCACCCGGTCCGGACCTTGGTTGGCAGCTCCTTATCCGTTTGGTGTAGCGGGTCCGACTGGGGATAATGGGACCAGTTTCTCAATTTAAGGGTGTGTGTGTGTGTAGAGTTGGATGATGCTGATCTAAGAGTACTTAAAGCTAATTTAATTCAAAATTCTAAACTAACTCTATGCTATTGTAATCTAATGAGAAATAACACATCTAATCTACGCTAACTCGGGATGCATTTCTTCTATTATGCGATCTAAAGAGATTTCAAACAATAACTGGTAATAAAGATCATTCAGCTATCATAAGAATAGAAATCAACTAACATAAACCACTTTGCATAAAAAGTTAAGCAAAACAGTTGTGAACAACATATCGCATAATAAGTTATTCATATATCAAACATAAATGTATGACTCCACCGTACAAAAGTGCCAAATGGTAACTCACATATTCATACAGTAACATATAAACAACTGAAAACTGTATATCACTTTAAGAATATGAGCAGAAATGGTCAAGAGATAAAAGTACCATTTATGACTGGTTCCACTCATAAGCTTGAAGCAACAATGATTTATCTCTCCTTGCTCTAACATCTACTAAGAGTACAGAAGTGCAACATCAGTAGCAGACATACAATGCAAACGTTAATAAATCTCGATCCAACTATTCATCAAAAACCCCCTCCGAGGGTGCAAAAGTGCATGTTCTGAGGACAAGTTTTTTGACAAATTTCTGGACCCTTCTCCAAATGCCTGAGAAGGGTTTAAACACTGCTAACTAATTAACTTAATTACATAAATTTAGGATACGGTTTTAAATGACCGCCCTTCTGCTAAAGCAAAATTATTTCTAAAAATTGAATCTAATTCCTAACCGTTTCTGTATTTGCTCCTTAGTGCTGCAAGCATGCAACATTCACCTGGGAAGAGTCGGATGGTCGTCTTCTCCTTTCGTTTGATCTACGAAAATAGAAATGACAAGCGCTGGCATCACTTTCTGGTAAACTAGAAAATATTTTCGAGAATCTTCCTCTAGCTGGGTGTATTCACTGCGTATATACTTGGTAATAACCCAAATTCCTCTCAAACTGATTCTCCTTTTACTATTTCGGTTTCCGGCCTTGCGAATGACTGAATAAGTTGGGGACTTTGCTCTCTGAACAATTTTCTTTATTGAAAACTGCCTCCGTTCTTTGTTCTGGGCTTTTCTGGTGCGTTTTCCTTCTTTAGCGCCTTTTTTCTTTTTGCTTTACCGGGCATAAGCTTCAGGATCTTTTGCAAACATGCTGCTTTTGTGCGCCTTTGATTTTGAGTTTTGGATGGCCTATTGACATCAGCATCTGTTGAGTGATACTCTGGAATCTGTGGTCCTGTTGCATGTGGCATCCGTTTGTGAAGGCATCTCTTCTCTGTTCTCCGAGCATTGGCGCTTTCCCCTTTTCCTTAGATGTTTCCTACACATTGCTTTATGTTATTTCCTGTCTTACAGTTTACGCAAGGAAAAGAGTAATGATGATAAAGATTGACATGAAAGCTTTAAGCTCTAATGAATGCATAATCATGACACCCATAACGAACTGACTCTTCGAAAAACACAACACTATCCTTCTTGAATACTTTGGCGTACAACCATTAATTTCTTTTAAGGCGCACGCCCAATTTTGGTCTACAGACAGCTTTCCTTGAACACTGCACCGAGGAAATTTTGCGATGGGTGATTTCTGCGACTCGCATCACAGCATCGAGGATCGCGTCGTCAAGATGTGTCATTGCAGAAATTGATGATCGCATTTATCGCAAATCGCATTCATCGCAGATCGCAACATCGCAGATCGCAAATCGCAGATCGCGCTTAGTCATCCAATCATTGTGTGTTGCTTACGCGATGTTGCGATATGCGACGTCGCATATCGGCCGTCGGAGATTCCTTAAGTTTTTTCATTTAAGAGTGCTTCATAATGTATGTGATGCGATGAATTTCGCGTCGCTTCTTCGTAGCTTACTATGCGCATAGGAAAACGTTTCACTCTCTTCTCGCGATGCGATACAGTTTTAGGGAGTTGAAATACAAAAATTTTGATAAAATGTTTTTTTGGATTTTTTATTAAGGGTCCCCATTTGCTTGGTGTTATCGCTAATACCAAACAAAGAGGGGGGTTTTTGGTGGCCACAACAATGGCGATTCACTGTGAGGAACCAATTATCTCTGTTTTTCTATTGAATTTTAACTTCTAAAGCAGAAAAATTTTCATACGTCTAAATTTTGTTATGGACAGATAGAGTACATTATGCCTTATCCTATCAATGATATTTTTTCTCAACCTTTTCCTATTCCAATTGTTTGCTTCCTCAGGCTTAGTCCTTGTATTTACATCAGACATTACTTGGTCTTTTAAAGATAAAATAAGGTCTTCTCTGCGTGCTAGCTTTTAAAATATGCTCATTTGTCGTAGGTAGAGCCTCTGCTGCTAGTAGGCGTCCATAGCCTCGACAGGGTTACCTGTTACCCAACAATGATCCTTTATCCTGCTTAAGGCTATTTACAACTTTTCAGAGAAAAACCCATTTTGACACTTTTTCCTTTTTTTATTCTCTAAAGAACAATGTCTTGGTTTGGTGGCCAAATTATGACACAGTCATTCACTTGATTTACACTTTTGCTGAACAAGCTGGCTCGTGATGAGACCCCTTGTCTTTTGATTGCAACAATCTTGAGTCGTTGCCCTGTTTTGGTGGACAGTATTGGCAAAGTCAGCAAGTTATAATATCTGTGATCATGATAAGCCGGCTCGTGATGAGACCTCTTATTCTTTGAGATATAGTGTTTTCTCGGATTGTTCCTCTGAATGTTGCGATTTCCTTTAGCAGGGAGGAAGTCATTGTTTTTCCTTAAGAAAGCTCTGGACGACAATAATAGAGTTTGAAAACTGCAGTTTTACAGAGAATATTTATTTTATTATTGATGCCTTTCATTGTGCTGATATAAAACAATTTTTTACCAAAGGTTGCTTTCATCAAATTTTTTGAAGTTGAAACTAGTATCATATCTAGGCTAAAGTTAACTCTACCTGTCAATAATAAAGATCAGATTTTTCGAAAAAATGTTACTACTTGTACAAGTGAAAAAGCTCAAAATCTGATAGAGAATTGGTGTCTTTTTTGTGAACCCCTTTAGTAACCATCTACAACTGGTTTTTATTTATAAGAAAGAAAAAAAAAGAAAAAACTAAAACTATCCCACAAAATAGAAGAGTAATCTTCTATGGAAAATATATTTTAAGGATCTGTCCATTAACAGGCAAAGAATCCCTTCTACCTGCTAAATTTTGCAACACAAATGTTGATGGGCCTATGACTTCTACAATCTGAAAAGGACCAAGCCACATCTTCTGAAATTTTGTATGTTTTCCCTTTTCTTCATGAGCCTTATCCCATTTCAAAACTAAATCTCCCATCTGAAAATTTTTTCTGGTCATTATGCTCGAGTCAAAAGAGGATTTTATTAGCGCTTGGTGATGAGCATGGGTTTTCTTAGCTTGTTCTCGTCGTTCTTCTAATTTAATTATTTCCATTTGTCGTAGTTGTATAGAGGAAGTAGATAGCTCATCGATGTATTGTACTAAAGACAAAGAGGGGATGACTAAGTGAGTTGGAAGAACCACTTCTTTCCCATAAACTAAATTAAAGGGAGAAGTGCCGATTGAAGCTTTCTTCGTTATTCTATCTGCCCATAAAGCATTTACCAAAGCTTTGTGCCAATTCTTTTGGTTCTGGTCAACTGTTCTTTTAATAATCCTGATCAGGTTTTTATTTGTTGATTCAGCCAATCCATTACCTTACGGATAGTAGTTGGCCGAATATTTCAGTTTGAACCCTCTTTTAAGTGCAAACTCAGTCATTGCATTCCCAAAAAAGTATGAGGCATTATCAAACATTAAAGCCGTTGGCAATCCAAACCTAGTGATTATAAATTGATCTATGAATTCAATGATGTTTTCAGAATTAGCTGTATTGAGAGGAACTGCTTCTACCCATTTAGTAAAATAATTTGTTGCCGTGAGGATGTATCTATGCTGCTTAGAAGAGTGAGGAACGATCTCACCTATTATGTCCAAGCCCCACTGACTGAATGGTTGCTCGATGTTTACTGGCTGTAGTGGCATGCACAGTTTCTTTTGTCTCCCTGCAGTAGTTTGGCAGACTTGGCATTTCCTCACGTAACTGTGTGAGTCTTTGAACAACGTGGGCCAATAATATCCTGCACGTAAGATTTTATGTGCAGTAGCATCTCCATCATAGTGTCCGCCTGCTGGTCCATCGTGGAGTTCCTGCAAAACCTTTTCGGCTTTAGTTTTCTCAAGACACCTACGAAGCACAGAATCGTAATTCCTTTTAAACAGAACATCATTTATGATCTGATATTGTTTAGCTTTCAATCTCATAGCTCTTTTCTTGGTGTGATCCAGGTGTGATGGAGCATACCCATTCTTAAGATAATAAATAGTGTCAGCATATAATGATCCTGCATCGTTTAGGCTTACCTCATACGTTTGTACCTCTTCAGATGAATTCTCAGGAATTTGTGATGCTCCAGCCAACATTTTGCAGAAGCCTTGACCTCTTACAATGCTTGCTGGTTTGATCTCAAGGTCGTATTCTTGTAAAGCGGTGATCCAGTTTGCTCTTCTTTCACCCACATCCTTCTGTATTAGAAGATTTCTCACCATTGGAAACGGTACTATGACCTTAGTATGGGCTTTAAGTAAGAAAGGTCTGAAATATTTGATCGCTTTGAAAACAGCATATGCATGTTTCTCCGCGTCTGAATAGTTGAGTTCAGCACCTTGTAAATTCGAGCTAAAAAATGCGATTGGAGCTTCCACTTTCTCTTGATTTGTTTGAGTTAGAATTGCGGAATATGATTTCTCTGAGGCAAATGTGTATAAGATAAAAGATTCTGAAAAATTTGGGGTTGCTAAAGATGGAGCGTTAATGATAGCTTGTTTGATCAGGTTGAATGCTTCATGCTCATCTTGACCCCATTTAAAATTTGAATTCTTTTTAATCATGGTTTGCAAAGGAGAAACAATCCATGAAAAATCTGGGACAAATCTCTTCACAAAATTGATTTGACCAAGGAAAGATTGCATGGCTTTTTTGTTATGAGGTAGGGATATTTCAGAAATTTCTTTGATTCTGTCAGGCTCAATTTGAATACCAGATTTTGACACTATGAATCCTAGAAGTTTTCCTTCACTTCACGCAAAAAAATATTTCTTTGGGTTAAGTGAAATCCCATACCTTAAACATCGTTGAAAGATTTGTTTCAAGTCTTTGAGATGGTCGCTTCGCTTCTTGGAGTACACTGTTATATCATCTAGATAAATTACTACAGATTTATTGACTAAACCCTTGAATGCGATGTCCATGGCTCTCTGGAATGTAGCGCCGGCATTGATCAAACCAAATGGCATCTTCCGATATGCATATGTGCCCCATTTAGTTCGGAATGTGGTTTTTAACTGATCATCGGAATGTACCAGCACTTGATTGTATCCTGAAAATCCATCCAAAAAAGACATTAATTCTGAGCCTGCTACTGCCTGTAATATCTGCTCCATAGGTGGGAGGGGAAAATTGTCTTTTTGACAGGCTTTGTTGAGATTCCGAAAATCGATACAGATTCTAATATCTCCGTTTTTCTTTCTAACGGGTACCATATTGGAGACCCATTTGGAATGTCTGACGGGGAAAATTATTTTGGCTCTTAATAACTTATTTAGCTCGGTTTTTATCTGATTTTCTAAATTGGGGTGGATTTTTCTGAGTTTCTGTTGGACAGGTTTTTCATTGTCGATCATAGGGATAGTATGTTGAATGATAGAAGTGTCGTATGTCTTCAGCTCATCGTAATTCCAGGAAAAAACATTTTTGTATTGTCTCAAAAGACGGATATACGCTTTCTTCAGGGGCTAGGCCGTGGCCTAGATTAACGTTTTGTGGTTTATCATCGGTTCCTAGGTTTACTAATTCATAGTTCAGAGTTGAACTGTAGAGATTAGAATTGGTAGACCTTTTAAACCGACTTTTCAAATCGTATAAGTCTTCTAACTTAACCACTGATTTAGGTATAGCAATATCAGTGCTATCTTGTTGTATTTGTCGATCATGATGGTCTTCATCAATTATTTGATTGGAGTAGGATCCTTTAGAAGTGAGGAAATTTACAATATCAGGATCGTCATTGAATACTCTCCAGTTTGTAATGTTGTCAGGGATGGACAGTCTAAAGATTAATTCTATTGAGAATCTGTCTGGACTAAAATCTTCGGAGGGAATAAGTCTAGAGGCTACGTTAGCTAAAAGGTCTGCGCTCGCGTTTTGGAGTCTTGGGATTGATGAAATACTGAATGCTATGAAATGCTCAGTTAGATCTTGTACTAAAGATTGATAGTGTTTCAAATGACCTGATAGGCAATGTATGGTGTTACGTACCTGTTTGACGATAATCTCAGAGTCTCTGAAGACTTGAAGGTACTTTACGTTCAACCCGATTGCTTTGTATAGGCCTTGCACCAAGGCCTCATATTCCGCTGTATTGTTTGTGCAATCGAATTCAAGTCTGCACATAAGCATGGTCTTATTTCCTTCTGGGCTAATCAGAACGCATCCTGCTCCTGCTCCTTCGTTAGATTTAGAGCCATCAAAATATAATTTCCAAAACAAAGATGTATTTACAGGTTTCTCTAAAAAATTAACACACTTTGAATTATCAGTTTGGGAAAAATTTTCGACTTGGGATAAAACTAAATTTTCTAAGTAAGGTGATGTATGAGAATTGAAATTGCCGAGGAAAGAATCTACCGAGTAATTGCCTATGATACTGCTGTTGTATGCTATTGCTTCATTTTCTCCCTCCAATTCCGCTACTATGTACTTCTGGTGTAACTCTCGTTCAACCTTTATTTGATTCGGTTTACCATTGTAGGGTAACCACATGTGCAACCAGTCAGTTTAGAAGTATCCATGGAGTTTTTCGGACCAATCCCTGCTAAGAATCAAGCCATAGAATTTTGGGATATCAGCTACTAGAATGTCGATAACCTGACATACCTTCGGGTTAGAAGACAATCTTATGGTAACTTGATTAAGTTCACCAATAACTTTGACTTGAGATCGATCAAGCTGAACTATGCGCACCGCGGATTTTTGTCGTTGAACATTCAACTTGGCACATATTGATCTGGGTAAAATATTAGTTGAAGCACTAGAATCTACCAAACAATTGTGCACATTTTTATTGAAAATTTCATAAGTGAGAAGAAAAGGGGGAGTGTGAGACCTTGATCTTCCTCCAATCAAGGCGATGTCATTTGGATCAACCTTATTGATCGTGTTGGTTGGAGGTCTTCCCATGTTGTGGGAAGTTACAGCTGTAGGCAAAGATGTAGTAGGCACGGCATGTAATTCTTTCATCATTATCTTCTGTTGATGTTTCAATTTGCTCAATTCATAAAGAGTGATATTAGCCTTAGTATTTTTCATGTCATCAATAATATTGTACTCCATTTCATCTGACACTAACAGTGTTCTTGATGGAGGTGTTTGATCTGATTGGACTGGGCTAGATTGAGTCGCTTTAGCGGTTGTTTTCTTTGTTGCGACTTTTTCTTTTGTTGCAGGGCTTGCGCCTTTCTGCTTAGGGGTAGTTTGGGGAGGATCAAGTTGACTTTTGCTTCGTGTGCTAACCGGAAATGCTTCTTGATCTTCTTCTTGTGGGAGGATGAAATCCCACATTCCTTGTAGTTCCACAACTTCTTCGTCATCGGTCTGCCCTTCAGTAGTACTTTCTTCTTCTTCCTCTTCTTCGGATTCGACATTTGAGATAGCGTTGGGTGGTTTCACATCCATTGAAGGGCCTCTTTTAAAAGCTCTGTAGGGATTTTTTGAAGAAGTTTCTGCTACTTGTTTTTTTATGTCAATCATCTCATTGGACATGGTTTTTAATACTTTTTGTAATCCTTCCAAATCGAAAGGGTTTTTCGTTTGTTTCTTCTTGGAGTGTTCCTTGAAGGTGACTTTCTTTGATTTGCGTTCCTCAATCACAGATCTTTTTTCCAGGGCTACTATGCATTTCTCTACTGCTATCGCCTTTGTCAGGCTTTCAACTAAGGTTGTTTTATTTTCCCTATCCACGAAGATCGCTAAGTTTGATGGTAAGGCCATAATATACCATTCACATCGTACTTCTTCGCTGGGTTGGGAAGCAGTGGGAATTTAGTTGAGGATTTTATTGAACCGTAAATTGAAATCTTTGATGGGTTCTCTAACCTCGGCTTTAAGATTGGATAGGTCATTGATTAACGTTGTCATTGATCTGTCATCACCGAACTTGGTAAGGAATTGACTTTGAAAAATTTCCCAACTTGTGATAGACCGAAAGGTAATGAAAAGTACCATGACCCGGCTGTTCCTTGCATTGTATAGGGAAAAAGCCGGACAACAGCATCCTCGTTGGTAACTTCGTTGAGATTGACAGAAAGCATGAAATTATTGATGTGCTCTTCAGCTAGCATGCCTGCTTCTGGATTGAATTCGGGTAGCCATTTCTCAGGATGGGCCGGTATTTGGCTCAGGGGTGGAGGCATTAAAACTGCCCCAGGATTGTTCCATGGAGACTGGGCCATCGTTGAACTGCTAGTAAATGAAAGTGCAGAGGATGATCCCTGAGGCTGGGAAGATGAAGATATCATGATCTTAGATGATTGAAGAGGAGGGGTTGTGTAAGATGGATGAGTGGTTTGGAATGAAGATGTGGGTGGCTGACTTCGTGGTGAGGGAGTTGAAATGGATGACGTAGATGAAAGAGTCTCAGTGTCAGACTCTGGTGGTGTTTTCCTTGCTCTTTTCCTGGTGGGGAGAGGGAATTCAGTTGGCTGGATGCCAAATTTTCACTCTTTAATCTGGTCAGGGGATGAGCAAGATTGTACTGCGAAGTCACTCTGCTTTGAGATTTATCAGACCTTTGTGTAAAAATAGAAAATCCTTGGAGTTTGCGAATTAGAGTTTGAACTTCAGGGGGTTGAATGGTAGATTGGTCTGAAATATTAGGGTATGTAGCAGCGGTTAATACTCGAGCGAATTTTGACTCTGGATTTAAACGTACTAGGGAAGTTGGGGGAGTTGATGAGGGCGATTTACTCTCAGAATGGTATTTAGATTTTGATTTAGGTGCCATTCGTAGTTCGGGCCCTCCTTCTAGCACCAAATATGTTGAAGCCCCGAAAATCGGGTCAACAACAAGGGGGATACCCACCCGGTCTGGACCTTGGTTGGCAGTTCCTTATTCGTTTGGTATAGTGGGTCCGACTGGGGATAATGGGACCAGTTTCCCAATTTAAGGGTGTGTGTGTGTAGAGTTGTATGATGCTGATCTAAGAGTACTTAAAGCTAATTTAATTCAAACTTCTAAACTAACTCTATGCTATTGTAATTTAATGAGAAATAACACATCTAATCTACGCTAACCCAGGATGAATTTCTTCTATTATACGATCTAAAGAGATTTCAAACAATAACTGGTAATAAAGATCATTCAGCTATCATAAGAATAGAAATCAACTAAGATAAACCACTTTTCATAAAAAGTTAAGCAAAACTGTTGTGAACAGCATATCGCATAATAAGTTATTCATATATCAAACATAAATGTATGACTCCACCGTACAAAAGTGCCAAATGGTAACTCACATATTCATACAGTAACATATAAACAACTGAAAACTGTATATCACTTTAAGAATATGAGCAGAAATGGTCAAGAGATAAAAGTACCATTTATGACTGGTTCCACTCATAAGCTTGAAGCAACAATGATTTATCTCTCCTTGATCTAACATCTACTAAGAGTACAGAAGTGCAACATCAGTAGCAGACATCAAATGCAAACATTAATAAATCTCGATCCAACTATTCATCAAAAACCCCCTCCGAGGGTACAAAAGTGCATGTTCTGAGGACAAGTTTTTTGACAAATTTCTGGACCCTTCTCTAAATGCCTGAGAAGGGTTTAAATACTGCTAACTAATTAACTTAATTACATAAATTTAGGGTACGATTTTAAATGACCGCCCCTCTGCTAAAGCAAAATTATTTCTAAAAATTGAATCTAATTCCTAACCATTTCTGTATTTGCTCCTTAGTGCTGCAAGCATGCAACATTCGCCCGGGAAGAGTCGGCTGGTCGTCTTCTCCTTTCGTTTGAGCTACGAAAATAGAAATGACAAGCACTGGCATCACTTTATGGTAAACTAGAAGATATTTTCGAGAATATTCCTCTGGCTGGGTGTATTCACTGCGTATATACTTGGTAATAACCCAAATTCCTCTCAAACTGATTCTGCTTTTGCTATTTCAGTTTCCGGCCTTGCGAATGACTAAATAAGTTGGGGACTTTGCTCTCTGAACAATTTTCTGTATTGAAAACTGCCTCCGTTCTTTGTTCCGGGCTTTTCTGGTGCGTTTTCCTTCTTTAGCGCCTTTTTTCTTTTTGATTTACCAGGCATAAGCTTCAGGATCTTTTGCAAACATGCTGATTTTGTGCACCTTTGATTCTGAGTTTTGGATGGCCTATTGAAATCAACATCTGTTGAGTGATACTCTAGAATCTGTGGTCTTGTTGCATGCGACATCCGTTTGTGAAGGCATCTCTTCTCTGTTCTCCGAGCATTGATGCTTTCCCCTTTTCCTTAGATGTTTCCTGCACATTGCTTTATGTTATTTCCTATCCTACAGTTTACACAAGGAAAAGAGTAATGATGATAAAGATTGACATGAAAGCTTTAAGCTCTAATGAATGCATAATCATGACACCCATAACGAACTGACTTTTCGAAAAACACAACACTATCCTTCTTGAATACTTTGGCGTACAATCATTAATTTCTTTTAAGGCGCGCGCCTAATTTTGGTCTACAGACAGCTTTCCTTGAATACTGTGCTGAGGAAATTTTGCGATGGGTGATTTCTGCAACTCGCATCACAACATCGAGGATCACGTCGTCAAGATGTGTCATCACAGAAATTGATGATCGCATTTATCGCAAATCGCATTCGTCGCAGATCGCAACATCGTAGATCGCAAATCACAGATCGCGCTTAGTCATCCAATCATTGTGTGCTGCTTACGCGATGTTGCGATATGCGACGTTGCATATCGACCGTCGGAGAGTCCTTAAGTTTTTTCATTTAAGAGTGCTTCATAATGTATGCGATGCGATGAATTTCGCGTCGCTTCTTCGCAGCTTATTATGCACATAGGAAAACGTTTCACTCTCTTCTCGCGATGCGATACAGTTTTAGTGAGTTGAAATACAAAAATTTTGATAAAATGTTTTTTTGGATTTTTTATTAAGGGTCCCCATTTGCTTGGTGTTATCGCTAATACCAAACAAAGAGGGGGGTTGTTGGTGGCCACAACACCTACCTACTTCTCCCAAGTGATATGGAAAATTTGAAGACCTATTTATGTATAGGAGATGGTAAGGAAGAGCTAAAAACATAGGATAGAAAGAAAAAAAATAAATTTTTTCTATATTTTATGTGCTCTTTGTATTTATTTAGTTTTGATAATTAATCACACCCTATTCTGGCTACATTAACATTTGATTTCAAATCAAATTTCATTTGTTTTCCAATACTTCATCTCATTAACAAATGAAATGGTATACTTTCTCTTTTCACATGGTGGCTATGTAGCCTATTATATACCTAGGGGGGATAATATGGGATACCAAGGGAGGTACCCAAGGTAATAATGTAATAATGGGATGGGCCATAGTAATAAATAAGGTGGTTAACCCATGTCATGTAAGGGACCACAAGTAGTTAATAATAATGTAATGGGCCCATGGTATTAGTTGATGGTATGAGGGAACCATGGTAATGACCCATGGTATTGTATGTATGACGCCTATATAGAGGCTAGAGACTCCACATGGGAGATAGTGAAGGATTATTGTATGAACAGGCATATGGCTTGTGGAGTGTTCTCCTTCCTTAAGGAGTGAATGTATGGTGTTGCCCTACCTTAAGGGTTTGATCAATAAAGAAGCATTTCTATCTATTTATATCTTGTTATTCTTGGGTTATTTCTATTATCATAATATCTTTGGGTTAGATCTATAACAAGTGGTATCAGAGCACTTTCTTGGGCACAAAAGTGGAGATTTTTTTTTTCATTTTTGCAGGGTTTCTGGGGCGGCGAGTTTGCAGATCAGATCTGGACGTACTGGCACAAGATCTGCAAAATTTAATTGTAGATCTATATTCTTTGGGAAAAAATACCCGATTTCAAAAAAAAAATCGATCGAATCGGAGTCCAGATGAAGGAGATATCGCTGATTTAAAAATCAGTGGGGTTGCAGACAATTTTTCAGGGCAGCGAATTTGCGGCGCATATCTAGACGTCCTGGTACAAGATCTGCAAGATCTAACTATAGATCTGGAATCTTTGTGAAAAAACACCTAATTTCAAAAAAAAATCAGTCGAATCGGAGTCCGGATGAGGGAGATATCGCTGATTTAAAATCAGCTCTTTTTTGCAGAAATTTTGGTGACGGCGGGAGAGTAGCAGCGCAGATCTGAAATTCCAGTGTTTGAATCAGGATTTCTATCACATGGGCAGATGCAGAATGATTGTTCCATTTCCAAAAACAGGTTATAATAGAGATTCTGAGCAATATTGACGGATTTGTGGCCATTTCAAATTTTCGCCAAGTTTTTTCAAAACCCTCTTCATGGCTTCTAGCAAGGTTCTATATTTTACAGGAACAGATGATGGTCCTACTATTGAAGAATTTATACAAAGATACAAGTCCTCACATGGGACATATTGGAGGCTTCCAATAGTGATTAATCTGAGAGATGAGGCTCAAAAATGGAATTCATCACTTGACTACAAGCAGTTGACCAAACTTTCAGATGCAGAATTTGAAAAAGTCTTTTTGGACAAATGGTCTCGGGCTAGAAAAAAGGAGAATGAGACACATAAGGGGTTAATTGCTACGGGTATATCCTTATTGCAGATTCATGGATTGATTCAGAAAGAGAAGATCATTGTTTCTATCAATCCTAGTTGTAAACATAATTTTATCAGTGTTAATTTGGCAAAAAAATTGCAAGTCCCAGCAAAACAAATTGAACATACACAGGTTGATGATAAGGATGTTCAAATCTATAAGGATTTGAAACTTTCTATGGATAAGTATGTGTTTCATGGTGATTTTTATGCTTCAGATATGGATAACATGGATGTTGTTTTGGGATACCCTTGGATGGAATCAGTGGGTACTATAAATATTAATGTGCAGAAGAAATTCCTGAAGCTCTGGTATAAAAAGAAGAAAATTACATTACAGGATATTTCCATTAATAAGCAGGTAGAGTCCAAGGAGGCTGAAGCAGAAGGTGTTCCAGAGTCTGACATATTAGATGATGAGCTAGTAATGATAGATAATCAAACACAAACAGAGGCTGAAGCAGAAAAGGTTACAGGTGCTGATACATCAGAGGACGGCTCAGTGGTTGAAGTCATATTGGAAAAGAAGACACCACAACAGGCACCACAGCAGGGTGAATTAAAGAAAAAGACATCGTGGGTTAAAACTTCAACATATCATCACCCACATCACCCCGCAAGACAACCATCAAGATGGAAACCAAGTAGTCACATGACGGATAGCGAGGAGAGAAGATCCACCCACTACACATCAACACAGAAGAGCTTCCATGGTCAACTTCCATCTCAAGCGAGTGAGGCATCAGCGAGATCGAGGGTTCACCTTTCTCTTGGATGGCTAGATGCACGTGCATGGTATCAGTGGACTACTCTTTTGAGTAGATCTTATTATTTGTGTTCTTCCCATGTTTCAGGGACGAAACATGCTTAGGGGGGTGGAATGTTATATACCTAGGGGGGATAATATGGGGTACCAAGGGAGGTACCCAAGGTAATAATGTAATAATGGGATGTGCCATAGTAATAAATAAGGTGATTAACCCATGTCATGTAAGGGACCACAAGTAGTTAATAATAATGTAATGGGCCCATGGTATTAGTTGATGGTATGAGGGAACCATGGTAATGACCCATGGTATTGTATGTATGAAGCCTATATAGAGGCTAGAGACTCCACATGGGAGATAGTGAAGGATTATTGTATGAACAGGCATATGGCTTGTGGAGTGTTCTCCTTCCTTAAGGAGTGAATGTATGGTGTTGCCCTACCTTAAGGGTTTGATCAATAAAGAAGCATTTCTATCTAATTATATCTTGTTATTCTTGGGTTATTTCTATTATCATAATATCTTTGGGTTAGATCTATAACATAGCCCACATAGAACTTCAACCCCATTTATTTGGGTTGTGTAATATAATTTTCTTTCAATTTTTCTTTAAATTCATTAGTCTAATTTTCTTTCAATTTTTCTTTAAGTTGAAATTTAAAAGTGTGTAGCTCAATCATTGGTTGCTAGTTGGGTTTCTCTCCATCATACATGATGTGGTTACTGTAAATTTTACTACAGAGGGTTTTTTTGTAAGCTTAACATGACTACATATTCAACATGTCCAATATATCACCCTAATCGAGGTGGGGAATTGAAACAGGGAATTTACATCAAAGAGTGCCTTAATAGAGCACTCGATCGCCATCAATACAAGACCTCATGGACGTGGATGAAAGGGTTTTTAATCTAGTTAGTCTTTGTGAATTTATAGAATCATAAGATTTAAAATTTTAGTTAGTATTTTTGAATTTAACCCTAAAAGGACACACATGTGAAAATAAAAGATGATCTTACCATGTGGATGAAGTGGTTTTTAATTTAGTTAGTTTTTGTGAATTTAGAGAATCATAAGATTCATTGTTTTAGTTAGTCTTTGTGAATTTATAGAATCATAAGATTTAAATCTAAGGAACCCCCATAAATATGGCTTTGTAAGCTCAATCTCTTAGTCTTTGTAAATTTATAGATTCATAAGATTCAAAGTTTTAGTTAATCTTTGTGAATTTATAGAATCACAAGTTCAAAGCTAAGTAACCCCCATAAATATGGATTTCTAAGCTTAATCTCCTTAATATTCAAAGAGTGAGATTTTATTTCTCATTTGATTATTCACTAGTTTGGACAATGATTGTCTTAACATTTTTTGGAATACTAGGTATGTTGAACTATACTCCCTTAGGAAAGTATTGAAATACTTCCTTTCTGCATGTATCCCTCTTCCATTAAGGTAGTTGTAATATTATTAAAGTGGTAGGGATGAGAACGGGTCAGCCCGTCCTTTGATTTGCATGGAGCACTCTCAATTTTATCCAAGAAAATTTCACTACCAAACTCTTATACTAAGTGCAAATGACATATTACGAGATAAAAGTTGTGAACTTGAACAGTGGGACCTTCAAAATTCTATGGTAATCTTGTTTCTATTTTAAATAAGATAATTTGCTTATAAAATATTACATAAATAATTCTTTAGCATTTTTCTATCTACCCAACACATGTCAAATTGGTTACAAGACAAAACAAAAGGTTATTTTAAACTTTAATATTTAGAAATTGAATTTCCAGTAACCAATTCATTTCAAATATGATGCCAAAATCTCTAACAAATTCATAAATCCATTTCTAAGTATTTTATTCTCCTCATGCTTATTCATTTAAGGCTAAAGAATCCTATTAATAAGCAAATTTTAATTTCCAAATTCAACTGACTTGACTCAATCTTTGTAATAGCCTCCTCGCAACCGGTCAACTGGGGTAAACATGTGACGAAGAGTTACTATGATATGATTCAACTTCCTATGTAATAGTTAAGGAAGTGGAATCGATGGAACACAGACAAGCTGACCTTCTACACATGCAACATAACTCGCAGGAGACATCTAGGTGACCAACCCCTGAGACAAACTGACATTTTGTTGCCTTAAAGCCTTAGTCTCTCCCTTGACATGGGCATGCATGTGATTGGGGACTTTTCCAGGTAATTTTGTGCCACTTTTTTAGGGCGAGGACTCAGGCCACTGCACAGAACTCTATGAAACTTTCACAAATGAAAAGTAACATCAAAACAATGGTACAAATGCAAATACTTGAACAAGGACTTGATTGGACCCCTACTAGCCATGACAAGCATTTCATCAAGCATGTCACAAATATTCATTCTGCACGTTTAAACAACATATCTAAACATGGGGGTCTCATACTTATCTGAGAATCACTAAGAATCATTGATGCCTCATCGCAATAACTGAATTGCCATATGTTAAGTCATATATTCATTGTACATTCAATGATTAACCAAAACATGATGAGAGCCATACATTATTATTGTCATAAAACTCATTCATAACCAACATATAAACAACATAAATATCAAGGATTTAACCGCCATATAAGACACATATAAACAAATATATTTACCCATAAAATATCAAGGAGAAAGAGAGATCTTATCGATGAATGCAAAGGCCAAACAGGTCTGGGACTTTCATGTTCCACCTGACCATAGATTGGATGAACCAAGTCTCGCTTCATCCAATCACCCCCGTGCCATATTCCAAGCATGAATGTGGGTTCTCATAGAACAAATCTATCAAAATCAAACCAGGCAACTATAATGACAGTTTGAAGGAAACTTGAGAAGATCGGTAGCGGAAAGGACCTTGCCATGAATTGGAGCAAAGAAAGAAGAATCCTTGGGAAATAACATCTATTGAAGGAACGATCCATAAGTGACTGTTGAAAGAGGAAGAGAGATCATGGTAACCCTTGCAGTAGAAATTGAAAATCTCAGAGAATTGTCTAAGGAAAGAGCAGGAGAAGCTCTTGAGAGTGTCAAAGGCTAAAGGAGCAGAGAAAGCTGAGAAGGATTAATGGAAGAACTAGTGTTACTAAAAGGCCAAGTTCAGAGAGAAGTTTGGTGAGCTACTTGTACCAGGGTGAAACAAACTTGTTATTACAGAGGCTTAGTGTGGTCCACAAGTGAACAAGGTGCAGTTCACATAGGGAAAATTGAAGATGGTTATTGATAGTCATGGCAAGTATTTTAGTGAAAATTATAGTAGGATGGAGGAAGATATCAAGGAAAATGGCATGAAGATGAAGAGGATGCTTCAAGAGGAAATTGAATGAGGAATAGTTGAGATGAAAGTACAACTTAGCGTACTAATGGAGTTGCTACAAGAAAATGAAACAATATGCGGATGGCGAATGAAGAATGAGGTGAAATGGGCTATTAAAAAAAAATTGCAAGGAAACTAAGGAAGAAGATGAGGCACGTGATGAGAATCTGGTTGAAGGAAGAGGAACTCTAAATAACCGAGTACAAGGAAGACAAAGTTTACTATTCAGAACTAGATCAAGGACCATTGCTTGGGGAATATAATGATGAGGAGGACTCAAATCAGCATAAAGACCTTAAGACGAAGATATCAAAGGAGGATTTGCGTATGCATACATATATTGTTGTAGTAAACAGAGAAAAGTTCCCTTATGATGATAGTCAGAAAGAGGATCAGAGATATGAAGAGAATCAATCATATACTATGCTTGAAGAGGAAGTTAAATTGTTAGAGAAGTTGATGAAAGAACCCAAGAATGACATTTTCTTTCATTCAACACAAGAGGGTGATAACATAAACGAGAAGAGTCCAGCATGTGAAGCAAGAGGTGACAACCTTAGAAATGCATATTTATATGCAAAATTGAGAATGTTAGAAAACAATGACAACAATAATCAATCCCAACATAGATGTAACAACTTTTAAAAAGATGAAGGAATACATGAAATGACTAAGGAAGCTGCAAGCATCATGATGCTAGTGGAAAACAACAACAACAATGTTACAAGGAAGCAGTAATTCATACAAGCGAGAGGAGAAGTCGGACATAAAAATTGAAGCGATGAGGAAGATGATGTTAAAAGGGCCTCAAAAGAGCTTTATTAAAAAGATAAAAAGGAAGGATGGCAGTGATTCCAAATGACTGAAGGAAGATGGGAACTGCAACATAATTTTCGAACCCTAGAAGGCAGAACAAGACAACAACAAAACAACAACAACATGACCAAACAAATGCTCAACGACATATTACAGTTTGGGATCTTGGAGGAGTTTAATTTTTTTATGAAGACATAAGGTCAGGAGACCATGACTTTCTTTTACATGGGGAGTATGATGTAGGAGCATCTAACCTAGGGTTTCATTTCGCTAAGGGAGTGGTTTCTAAAGTTTGATTTAATTAATTATTTGAGGCTTCTGCGATATGTGTTCTGTGTAGTGTTATCTTCCAGAGTCATCGCATTCATGTTTGTTGGAATCGACATTTCGAACCAACCTCGGTGGTTCATCTTCAGCAATAGATCCAAGAATGAATAAGTCAAAACTCAATAGGGTTGATAAATAAGGTTAGGGTTGGTCTGGAAATGAATACTAGCCCACAGGTTTAATTCAGATTTGTTTATTTTTAATTTTGTTGTTAATTATATAATTATTTTTATTTTAATTATTGGTTTTATTTTTAGTTCCTAATTAAATGTCTAGTTTTTTTTCTTCTTTAAGATTAAAATTAGGATTAGAAATTTATTAATTCATAATTAATACTAATTAGTGATTATAAACTAATTAATAATTATGTGTATTGTTAATTAATTTTTATTAATTTTATGATTGTTTTGTTTTAAGTTATGTTTGAATGATAAAAATAACAAATAATAATTAATACCTAGTGATTAATAATTATTAACACCCATAATTAATATTAATTAGTGATTATGAACTAATTAATAATTGTGTGTATTATTGATTAATTTTTATTAACTATATGATTATTTTAATCTTAAGCTATGTTTGAATTATTAAAAATAAATAATAATTAATACTTAGTGACTAATAATGATTAACCCAATTCATTATTATGTCTTAATAAATTAATTTATGTTATGAATGTATTTAATCTTGTTAAATTAAATTAAATTAAAACTTTTATGTTCTTTTTATGTTTAGTGAATGATGTTGCAAATTTAATTATATTTCTATGCATTTAATTGTTTAGTTTGAATGTATTTTCCTATGTTCTAGGAGAATTGTATGAGAATGATAATTATTGTAATTAGATCTACTCTTTAGGAGATATCTTGAGAATATTTGGGAGAGCTAGAGAGATTTGAGGATCAGGTGAGGGTTTTGTGGATAATGGGAGGATTTTTAAGATCTAGAGAGATTCTTGGAGTTAGTTTAGGGTAGGATTAGGTGAGGATTTTGTGGATAATGAGAGCATTTTTAGGATCTAGAGAGATTGTAAGAGTTAGTTTAGGATCTGAAACCAAAATTAGTTTCAGATTTACTTTTATAAATCTATGTAAGTCTATGAGGCATGTTAGAGTGGAGAATAAGAGAAAGTGTGTAAGCAAGAGGTCAAGCACAAAAAGATGCCTCTAGTGTGAATCTTGCCAAATTTTACATATTTTAAAGTGAATAAGAAAGTGTGCTTTTTTATTTTGTTTTATCTAAGGTGTGTGTTTGTTTGATCTCTTTTAGTGTTAATGTATGGTCATTTGCCTATAGTGTGAATCTTGCCAAATTTTACATATTTTAAAGTGAATAAAAAAGTGTGCTTTTTTATTTTATTTTATCTAAGGTGTGTGTTTGTTTGATCTCTTTTGGTGTTAATGTATGGTCATTTATTTGAGGGTGTCGACTTGCTGACACCATTTGTGAAATCCTAGAGCCCAAAAACCTCCATCCTTATTTTTACTATATTTTATTTTATTTATTATTTATTAAGTCTTAATTTTATTTTGTTTTTAAATGTAATTTAAGCTTTACATAAGAATACCATTGGAAAATCCATTAGTTGTGAAAACCTAGAGCCCAAAAATTATTTTATCTCATTGTTATTAAAATTATTAATTTCTACTTTATTTTATTTTTAGTTTTAATTCTTTTTAATGTAATTTTACCATTAGAGAAGAATATTGTGGGCAAAATGATTTAAAATCACTCGTGAATGATCTCAGTTAATTAATGAATGTATTACAGACTTATGTGCTGGGGTGTGCCTATGTTATTTTATGCAACAGATCGATAAGATTGCGAAATACACAAACACTAAAACAGTAAGAGAACACAGTAAGCAAACACATAAAACACAACAAGATTAATAAGGAGTTCACCCAATCCTCCTGGGCTACGTCTCCTGGTCCAGCCTTCAGTGGTGGCCTTTCTATTGTGTCTTAAAAAGTAGAGTTTTACAACAATGAGCTCAAATTGAGTCTCACCCAATAGATGATGATCAGTAGGACTGTATTTGGATCCTCCAAGTCTCTAGAGTACACAGACTCCCCTTACTGAAACTCGACCTCCACTGGTCTTAGTGGTATGTGTCCAATTTGGTACTCAATACCTGACAGGTATACACAGAAGAGTTGCTTGAACCTCTCAATCCTTCCCTGGAGTTCACAGACTCTCAAACTCTCTTTGTCTCTATCTGCTCGATGCTGCCTTTGCTCTGCAGGTCAGCTCGGCTTCTCTGTTCTCTGTAATTTTTCTTCTCTCTCTCTCTCTTTGCTCTCTTTTCATGCTTCCCCCTACTTCCTCTGTCTGTTTGTGGCTTAAAGCCAATCTTCTCCCTGACTATTCGTTTCTGCTTCCTGGTTCTCTAGATGTCCTACCTCTGTCTGCTAGAAATCAACTGCTCTGCGTCAACATCACTGTAATGCTTCATAGAGAGGTGGCCACATGTTTCCTCATGAACTTATTGTCAGTTCTCTTTGAACGATTGTTATTTCTGTTGCTTTAAGATCACCCATGAAACTATTTCCTCTGCCAACTCATTGGTCATGCCAGAGCTCAAATCTTATCCACCTCAACCTATTTCCTTGTCGAATCCAGTCATCCATCGAATTGCTTCTCCGTCGTTGTTCTGGGGCCTCCAAATCCTATGGTCTCCATCCATATCGAGCGGGTAAGTAGCATGCCCTTTACCCACGCTATGTGAGCGGTTTTCTCTCTCATCCACCAGACGCATGTCACCCGTTGTATGGCATCGGGCGGGACTCGGTCGAACCCACTTACCACTTGAGGTCCTTTTGATATCCTGATAGTTTTAATGTGGGGCCCGCCTTCTGACAAAATCGGCGATTTCTGTACGGTTTTATACTTTCCGCATGACCGAGCACTCGGGGCTTTCCTTCACTGAGGGGGACACCCTGTGATATCGCTAATCGGAAACTACCTCTATTTTTGGATTTGACCTCCTGTTTGCCAATTTGCGCAAGCGCGCGGTTACCATGGGCCAACGATCTGCGGGCTTTGACCGAGGGTCCTTGTTCCTCCGTGCTAACCACAAATTTCCATTGTTCAAAGGTTATTTCTGATAAGCTCAACATCCATAGCACTTTGAAACTTTCGTATGAGTTTTACAGTGTTCAGGAAACTGTAAGTGTTTGAGGATCCAATTTGGATCACGGCCTTCCCACTGAGAAAGCTTTTGGACCACCAAAAGTTGGTTTTCAAGCATCGACTAAGTGAGGGTATAGTTGTCTCACTTGTCCAATCTCCATCCATTTTGCACTACTTGGCTTTGAACCCTTGAGTCCAATCCTGAGGTACTCAACATCTCCCCTGCGTGTCGTCCTCATCTTCCTATCCAGAACTGTGTCTTCCTGCAATTCATTGAGATATTGAGGTAACAGATCATCAATAGAAGGCAATTGACTCTTCTCTTCGGGATCTTCAATTAGTGAAGGTTTAAATAGTCTCAAGCTGTCTGCATTAACGACTGAGTAGATGTGTATGTAAGCTGGTAAATCAACGCGAAAAGCATTCTCACCAATTTTCTCAAGTATCTTGAAAGGTCCATATCTTATTGGCTTTAACTTTTTACCTTCACCTTGGACTTTTACCTTGTTGATATACAGCCAGACTTGATCACCAACCTGGAAACTATGCTCCATCCGATGCTTGTCATTCCTTGCCTTGTACTTGGCTTGGCTCTTTTCCAGTCGTTCCTGTACTGCCTAGTGAATCTCTTGGATTTGTTCAATGAACTTGGTTGCCTTGTCCACATCACTATGTCCATCAACTGCTATGTCTTTACCGAGGACAAAATCCAAGGGAGACCTTGGTGTGAAAAAAAAACAGGTCTCAAAAGGAGATCTCTGTGTAGAAGAATGCTTAGCTCGGTTGTAAGCATGTTGCACATAACATAAATGTTCATCCCAAAGTTTGGGATGCTTGCTGCAATAGCCTCTGAGCAACTGGATCATTGTCTTGTTGACCAATTCTGTTTGGCCATCTATTTGAGGATGAAAAGTTGTGCTCTTATTCAGTTTGGTGTCCATCAGTTCCCACAGACTTGACCAAAACTTCCCAACAAATCGGGTATCTTGATCAGATATAATGGAAGTGGGTAATCCAAAATGAACCCATACATGCTGAAAGAACAACTTTGCAATTTGTTCAACTGTACTCTGTTTATTACAATGTATCAAAATACACATTTTACTAAACCTATCCACAAAAACATATAAATATTCATGACCTTTCCTAGATTTAGGCAGTCCTCCAACAAAGTCCATGGAAACACTTTCCCAAGGATGAGAGGAAACTGGTAGTGGAGTGTGCAAGCCTAATTTTCTATTGTTGGGATTTCTTTTAGCACACATGGTACACCCTCTTATATATCTAGAAACTGTCTCATTCATTTTTGGCCAATAACAAAATCTTTGCAGTTGTGCAACCGTTTTACTTACACAAAAGTGACCTGATATTAGAGAAGTGTGTGCTTCTCGAATTATCTTTACTCTTTCAGTTTGTGGAATGCATAACTTTCCAAAATGATACAAGAGTCGGTCCTTAACATGATAATCCAATTCTTCTACTCGTTTTCCTTGACTTAAAGTTGCATATACATCTTTAAAATCTATATCTTGAGCATATTGTTCAATATAGCTCTCTTGCAGTACTGAATTATGCTAAAGTATAGTGGATGCATTTATAATTGGTCTAGATAACATATCTGCAACTTTATTGTGTATGCCCTTTTTATATCTGATGACTAAATGAAACTGTTGTAGAAAACCCATCCATGTATAGTGTCTTGATTGTTGCAACTTAGTTTGGGAGTGCAGATATTGAAGTGGTTGATGATCAGTATGTATAACTGTCTCTTTGCCCATTAAGTAATGTTTCCACTTTTTTACCCTCTGTACTAATGCATACAATTCTTTATCATGTGTGGGATAGTTAACTGCTGCAAAATTAAATGTCTCCAAATGATAACATATGGGTTTACCGTGTTGTATCAACACTGCTCCCCGACATAGTCACTGGCATCTGTTTGGATCTCAAATGGTCTTTGAAGATCAGGCAGTGCTAGTATTAGTGCTATACTAATCTTTTCTTTCAAGGTGTCGAAGGCTTTCTGCTGTTTTCCTCCCCACTGAAACACCTTGTTCAACCCTGTTAAAGCATGTAAGGGAGCTGCAGTTAAGGAAAAGTTAGAAATGAACTTTCTCCAATATTGTGCTGCTCCTAAGAAGCTTCTAACTTCTGTAGAAAATTTGGGTTTAGGCCAGTTTACAATGACTGCAACCTTAGAGGGATCTATCTTCAATTCACCACCCCCACTATATGACCCAAATAATTCAAAGATGTTTTACCAAATTCACATTTTAAGAGTTTAACATAAATTTTTTCTCTTTTCAAAACATCTAGTGTCTTCTTAACATGATTTAAATGTTCTTCCCACGTTTTGCTAAATATAAGAATGTCATCCAAATATACAATAAAAAAAATCATCAAGGAAAGGTCTGAGTACATCATTCACTATTCTCATGAAAGTAGCAGGAGCATTAGTTAAGCCAAAACGCATAACCAACCACTCGTACAATCCCTGCTTTATTTTGAAAGCAGTCTTCCATGCATCTTGTTCTGCAACTCTGACGTGATGATATCCACTATGCAAGTCTAACTTGGAAAAATAAACAGCTTCTTTCAATTGATCTAATAGATCATCTATGCGAGGAAGGGGATAACGATTTTTGATCGTTATCTTATTCAGTGCTCGGTAATCAAGGCACATTCTCCACGAGCCATCTTTCTTTCTCACCAAGACAATTGGAGACCCACATGGTGATGTGCTAGGTCTGATGTGTAATGTCTCTTAATAATAAATAATAATAAAAATAATGAATAATAAATAATAAATAATATAATATAATATTAAAATACAAGAAAATAAATAATAAACAATAAAAAAATAGTAATAGTAAATAAATAATAAAGAATAAAGAATAATAAAATAATAAATAACAATGCTAAAGCTCTAAATAAATATAAAAAGAAATAAAACAAGAAAGCAGTAAAAATCAGTAAAGCTATCAAAAAGTAAAAACAAAAGAAATAAAACAAGAAAGCAGTAAAGTTGCAAGTAGACACATGGAGTGTGTGGATCTGGTTCCCCTTCCAATATTTGCTCTATTTAATAGATGGTGAGGAAGATGAGAGGCATTCCATGATTCCATGATTCCACCATCCATTATCTTAGGAGAATAGTGTTGTGAGACAAAAGATACGCTGGCAGTAGTACGTTGATTGAGGGCTCGGGGGTGGCTAGTTGTAGCAAGATTTTGTACAATTGAGCCTACGGTTGGGTGGAGAGTCGTCCCCAAAACCTTGTTGCAGTTAGTAGACTTCAACTGAAATTATAGGTAAGTGTCTCTACTCATAGTTTTGAACTTTGATGTTAATTAGTGGATAATGGCATTTTTATTACTTGATTAATCTAATTAATTACATGTTTATTTTGGGTTGTTACATATGGTATCAGAGGCTTAGGCTCAACCCTTAGGGCCCATAGGCATCTTAAAAAAAAAAAAATTGTTTTTTTTGTTGGGATTTTTTAACTCGAGTTGTTCTGAAAGTTTCAGGATCGTTACTTTAGGGAGGCCACATGTCCCTTTTGGTCTACAAACCCTCGCTGTACACGTAATTTTTAATTTTAGGGTTTTCAAAAAAAAAAGGTTAAAATCCAATCTAATAGCTAAAAGCCGTTAAAAGATCTGATCTGCTCTTTAGTGAGGAATTTAATAAATAAAATCCTTTGCAAAATTTTTCAGGAGTTCTTCTAACATTCATCGTGCAAGACTAGTTAATTTTCTAGTGAAGTTGACGGTTCTTCTTCCTCTTAATTGACCAAGATCTAGCAGAATATCATCATATTAGGAGTTTTAAGAATTTTCTCTAGCATAACCGAAAGGGTTGTAAGGAGTGAATAGTAAATTTCTTGCAGGGTTTATCACATCTCTAACATCTCCGCCATCCATCATATTTTTCACCTTCAGACCAATATCTCTTTTCTTGATCTTGGATTTCAGCCCATAATATTTGTTATACGCATTTTTCATTGTGGGATTTAGGTCAATATTTTTTATCCGATGTCTCATATTTGGTTATTGCTATTTTCTAGCCAAAGCACTAAATTGTTTTTATATCATAGATATCCCTATTTATGTCTTGTGTCAAACCAACCATTTTTGGCTTGCTTTAGGTTTTTTTTAAATATAAACTTAAGCTAAATAGCCGATTCGTAAGTTGTTTTTGCATTAACTGTGGTCTTATTTTATTTTTTTGGTCAGGTCTATTTTATGCAAAATTCAGTAGCAATTCTTAGTTTGCACTCATTTCTATATTAACTATACCTTATTGCTTAATTAGGTTTTTCTATCCAATTTGTCAAGAAACGCCTTAACCATACAAGAAATCAATCTGATATATCAATAGTGAACTTGAGAATCTTCAAACTTCACATGTTTTAGAATCTGCTTTGTAATCATACTTTTAAGTCCAGTTTCTTTGACACATCGAATACATAAATCTCCACAGTTGCGCATAAGCAAATAAATATAAGTTCCGAAGTAAAGTACCCTTTAGATGATATACCGGAGGTCTGTTAATGATTTAGTGAGCTTTTCTGTATGTAACAACCCCGAAATAACAACACATAATTAATTGGATTAATCAAGCGATTTATAATCAAAAGCACTTTATCAACTAGTTTACATTAAATTACAAAAATAATGAGTGAAGAGAGAGACAACTTACCTGTGGAACGCTAGTTGAATGCTAGTTGAATTTTGCTACCTGCAACAAAGTCTTGGGGACGACTCTCCACCCAACCGTAGGATGCCTGCCTTGGGGCAGATGAGGTCTGAGTCAGGCGCGAGCGTTGGGGCCAGCCTTTGACTAGGATACAGACCGGGGAGGCTTATGCCTGGTTCCGAAAGTGGGAAAAAGGACAGAGATTCCTTGAGATTTCCCAGGTGTTGTGAAACTTTTGATGCCTGCTAGTTATACTAGTTCAGCAGAGGGTGTCGGGCGAACATGAAGTAATAAATAATAATAATAATAATAATAAATAATTCAACATAACATCGGGATGAAGTTCCTTAAAGTGGGAGAGAATGTAATGTCCCTCCCTTAATAATAAATAATAATAAAAATAATAATAATAATAATAGATAACCATAATATTAAAAAAATACAAGAAAATAAATAATAAACAATGAATAAAAAATAATAAAAATAAAAATAGTAATAAATAATAAATAACCATACTAAAGCTCTAAATAAAAATAAATAGAAATAAAACAAGAAAACAGTAAAAAAATTCAATAAAGCTATCAAAAAGAAATAAAACAAGAAAGCAATAAAGTTGCATGTAGACACATGGAGTGTGTGCATGTGGTTCCCCTTCCAATGTTTGCTCTATTTATTAGATGGTGAGGAAGATGGGAGGCATTCCATCATTCGAAGATTCTATCATTCATTCTCTTGGGAGAATAGTGTTCTAAGACAGAGGATTCACTGGCAGTATTACGTTGATTGAGGGTTGGGGGGTGGCCAGTTGTAGCAAGACCTTGCGCAATTGAGCCTACGGTTGGGTGGAGAGTCGTCCCCAAAACCTTGTTGCAGTTAGCAGACTTCAACCGAAATCACAGGTAAGGGTTCTACCCATAGTTTTGAACTTGAACCGTGGGTGGAAATCATTGATCTACGACATGAGGGACCGGAGTTGGCAGTGGTTGCCAGAAAACAGGGCTTACACGCAAACTAGATCACAGTTGAATGGGCGAAACAATCTCGTTGGAATGCCTTATGAACCTAGTCTTGCAGCAAAAGTTTAGAATCTTACTTTACAGATAACATGCATCCATCTCAATGGGTAAATATTTAGTTTCAACTTTCAACATATTTATTCCACTAACCTCTAACCTGGTTGTCTCTTGGGCAGTGATAACTGCACTGCCATACCTTTCTCAAAAGGGGAAAAAGGGCATTTTTCCCAGTGTCCCACTTTCTAATGTCATTCTTACAAATTCTCAGGTTTTGTATTTCACTCAAGAGCCGACATTCAATCATGTTCAAGGCGCACTATTTTGTGTTTTTAGACTGGTTTAAATGGCATTGGTGGATGTCAACCAAGATTTTGTCTCTTACTGCAGTCCTTGGTGGCTGTGAAACCAAGACTATCATTCCTTGCATATCAACTTGTGTGCAATTTGAAGTTTGTGATGTGAGGATTATTTAAAGATGATGAGAATACTTTGGCAAGGACTGAATCAAATATATTTATAATGAGGGGTCTAAAGTGGTGCGAGTAGAAAGCTCTGCTCAAGAAGGTACTTGACATGCCTAATTTGAGAATGCATTGGATGTGTACTCGCAACATTTGAGAAAAGTTTGGCAGCCCGTATAATTTATTAAGATTGTTTAGGCATTGGAAGAAAGACTAGCATCTGTCATGATCAAGCTTTATGGAAGTTTGTGCCCTATGTAATGCCCAATGTGTGCAGAGGAAATTTCCATGGAAGCTAGTGCACTGTGTGACACCAACTTGTATAGAAGAAGCCTTTTGAAGTTCTTTACTTTTCTGGTTGCAGAAGCAATGACTTTGAGCTCTCAATTTTAGCATTAGATCATTTTTATTTCTGTGTATTCTATTTGTGCTAATATGGCTAGTAGTGGGTATTTGCTCTAATATTGGAAAAAATGTACTGATGTCATTCTTTTTTTTTATAACATGGTGAAAGTAATTTTTGTTACTAGGTATGTAATCTTCCTTCCCAAAGTATAATTCTCGATTGAGGTAAATCATTATAATATTATACGCATGCATTTGCATTTTTTTTTATATTCAACTGACCCAACTATTGAAAGGGATTTATCATATCCATAACCAAATATACAGTCAGTTGCTCCAATGTACCCAAATCGTCCAAAATGATTTTTAATACCACTAAACTTGATGATTAATTCACTGGAGGAAGAACATTGGAGGTGCTAGTAATTGAGGGGAGGGAGCTGCACACTGCATTCGCTTTTCACTTTCATAAATAATTCATGCTTTGGGGGTTTAACCCATAAACATGCTTGTTCTATATTTAGTTCCTTTTATTGGTGTCAAATTAAATATAATCTTGTATGATTACTTTTAAATAACTATGTTTTTAGTGGAAGACATTTTTTTATTATTCTAATACTCTAGTATGCTAACTACCAAAATTTTCAGTTTTTCTTTAATTTTAATCTTCTTTTCTTTTTCTCCATACTCTTCTATCAGAATCTTATTCGTAATGAATTATTATGATATTTCAGAAGAAACACTTAATTTTAGCAAATGCAAAATGCAATTCTTCGAAATTACTATGTTAATCTCATTATTAAACTGTCAATCCTCTATTTTGTAGTTGCAATTCTTCTCAGAAATTTGTTTTTGCATAAACGTTCTCAGATCTCCATTATTACATAAAGTGCTCTAATACCATATGTAACAGCCCCAAAGTAACAACACATAATTAATTGGATTAATCAAGCAATTTATAATCAAAAGCACTTTATCAGCTAGTTAACATTAAATTACAAAAATATGAGTGAAGAGAGAGACAACTTACCTGTGGAACGCTAGTTGAACGCTAGTTGAATTTTGCTACCTGCAACAAAGTCTTGGGGATGACTCTCCACCCAACCGTAGGCTCAGTTGCACAAAATCTTGCTACAACTGGCCACCCCCGAGCCCTCAATCAACATACTACTGCCAGGGATCCTTTGTCTCATAACACTATTCTCCCAAGAGAATGGATGATGAAATCATGGAATGATGGAATGCCTCTCATCTTCCTCACCATCTATTAAATAGAGCAAACATTGGAAGGGGAACCACATGCACACACTCCATGTGTCTACATACAACTTTATTGCTTTTCTTGTTTTATTTCATTTTATATTTATTTAGAGCTTTAGTATTGTTATTTATTATTTTTTTATTATTACTATTTTTTTTATTTATTGTTTATTATTTATTTTCTTGTATTTTAATATTATATTATATTATTTTTTATTTTTTATTTTTTATTTATTATTAAGGGACATTACATACTTCCCCACTTTAAGGAACATCGTCCCGAAGTTAAGTTGAATTATATAATATTTTATTTATTTAGTTATTTATTACTTCATGTTTGCGCTACACCCTCTACTGAACTAGTATAACCAGCAGGCATCGAAAGTTTCACAACACCTGGGAAATCTCAAGGAATCTCTGTCCTTTTTCCCACTTTAGGAACCAGGCATAAGCCTCCCGGTCTGTATCCTAGTCCAAGGCTGGCCCCAAGGCTCGCGCCTGACTCAAACCTCATCTGCCCCAAGGCAGGTATCTGGTACGGTACTCAATGACTCTTGGCATCTCACAAGGCTGGCCCACTCCCTCCACAACTACTAAGGCACACAACCCTGGGCATCGAAGTCCTTACACCCCCACCAGACTTCGGCATCCCAATCCAATAACAGGCACCTAGCCTAGAACATCAGGCACTTGGCCTCCTCAAGATGGTCCCATAGCCCTTTAAGAGCTATCCATCAAGAGCTACACAAGACAAAGGAACCACTGGCATATGTAGTGTTGATTGAGTTTGTCGCCGGCCCATATGGTGTTACATATTCTCCCTCGCAGGTATGGGCTCCTACGAGATCATCAAATAAACTAGCCCTCTCGGCCCATTTGTGATTTCCTGTCAATCACCACATCTCAATATGCAACCAATGCATTAGCTATACCATCATAGTATCATAAAAAATAATCCACATGCCAAGTCTTGCATGTCATCATGAGAACATTCATCATTGTTAATCGCAACATTATGAATAATAACGAACTGCATGCTCATGCATGTCATAAATTTGTATGCAGCTATCATATGCTTTACCTCATGAAATACCATCATAAGTTATAACATCAACATATTTGAATCAAAGACATATCATGACTTCACATAATAAATGAACCACATGTCAATAAACCTCATACTATAGCATCATAATTCCTATGCCACGTTATGCATATCATATCCATCATGAGTATTCAACATTAAATACCTATCATCACGTAGTAAATGAATATGTCAATATACCTCGACATAACATCATAATTCCTATGCATATCAGCATCATCATAAGGATACATCATCACTATAAGAATCACATGTGCATCATTATCCTAATACCATCATATCATGAAACCTCATCATAAATATGAGAATCATCTCAATACACATAAAATATAGAACAATAATACTATAATCATTCTTATCATGAATCAATTCTGAATACCAACTATGAAATAAGATTATTCAACGTCTCCCTAGGATCTAGGTTATCTCACCAATCTTATTAGTGTCATGTTTTCATCAAGATACTGATTACTTTTTAATAATCATTCCCACTTTTTCCAACTACTAAGTTGTCCATTTACCCCATAGGTATACTTATTTTAAGTACATCATTAAATTTTAAATGGCCTCTAACTTTTAGCCATGTATTCTTCTTTCTCAATGAAATTTAGTGAAATTCATCATTAAGATATTATTTGTTGCACAATTATTTTTTAAATCTTCAACACCAAAATTAAAATTTCATGATCACTATTCATATTTTGGTTATCCATTATACATCCTCAAATGTGCATATTCTTATTGAAGTATCATTTAGAATTTCCAACAACATATGTTCTTATGCTTCATGTTCAATGTTTTCTCATTAATCCACCTAGTTTACAAGTATTCACAAATTCCAATGTTGACACTTCAATTTTGTAGGTCATCATTATGACTCCTCAAGTAAACTAAAATTCAATCCTAGGTTGTGACTTGTAAATTCTAATCACTGACCTAGATAAACATACCATACTTGTGAAGAGAGGAGAAAAGATAAAACCTATATACTATGAATCAGTAAATACATGAGCTTGATGACTAATTAAGTGAAAGTTGGAGAACACTTGACAACAATAAAAATTACAAGGCTGTATAATGTCAAAATACTTGACAACAAGAGAGTTTATAAATGTGTTGTATTACTTTTGTCTAAACTGTAAATGATATTATGAATTTCAAAATATATATATATATAAGGCCATAAAAGATATAAAATAAAATAGCATAAAATAGCATAAGTTGGTGCAAGCATACTATCATAAATCAAAATGGCATATCATTCATAGCTACCCTACTACATGTATAGCATGTTAAAAAATAATATACAATGAACAACAGACTACTACTAGCCTACTAGGCTTCAACCCCCTGTAAGAATGGGAAATTGAGAGCAGACTCAGAAAATAGAGCATTAGTCCCACAGTCATGAATGAACTACATTAGCAAGATCTGGTACAGATGACTCATAAATCCCATGGTGGATTGTATACAAGTAGCATTTGGCAAAATGGCAGTAACCCCACTATAGGGATACAATGTGAAATAAACCACCAATAGGCTTTAACCCCTATTAAAATGGGAAATTGCAAGCAAAATAAGGAAATACTGCAGTAATCCCACAATCATGAACTGGTGAGCAATCATAAACTAAATGGCAACACTACAACATACAAAATACAAAATCACAAAAGACATACTTATTACAAGCAGACAATGAATGATTGCTTCACTCCAATGTAGTGCAATAACCCTGTAGCATCATTAGTTGCTCTGCATATGAGACACTACACAAACCTCGACACAATTAATGGACCATGCACAAATTTAATTGCATCATTCCACACACCCCACAATCAACTATTTACCTGGTTTGTAGCTGCGGAAGACCATCATGCTGTCACCTGAGTTCATGGGCACCAAAAGTTAATCGATTTACACACCGTAGCAGAGACAAAGGACAATAACAACAACAACAAGTGACAATCATCGGACGAGAGACCAGATTTCGAAACCAAACCGCAGAAGAATGACAAAATGAGACCAAGAACTTACTGTGTGAAAAGAATTCGAGCAAGCGCACCTCCAGAGCCAAGACAGACTCGTGCCATAGGAGAAGTCCATTGACAACCACACAAACAAGTTTGGAAGGCTGACATTCACTTACAGCCATACCCAAAGAAAAACCAGAGATTGCCATATGTGTCAGAGCAAAAACCATACGTTGTGACAAATAAACCCTTGTAGAGTCGCCCAATAGAACAGAACCATCGCGAATGACCGGAAGGCAAAAAAATTTTGGGCAAAGACCAAACGGAGGGAACCAGACCCGAGGATCATAGGTGAGCATTTATTAATGCATTTAATTATTCCCAGTTTCCAAAAAAAATATCTGTTATCCATATTGCATACAACTGCCGAAACAACAACCAAACACACCACATCATAAAGCTTGAAACAGGTGTAAAGCTGAGGCTACGTGGAAGTGTGGGTTGGGTCACATCAAATTTCTTATAGTAAGAAATTTCATTTTAGAGTAAGTGTTTTGTAAGTGAATCTTTTCTGTGTCGGTGCTTAAAATTGATCTTGTTTTCTGGTTACAGTTTTTAATCAATAACATAGTTTTTTAAAAGTTAATTTAATTTTATTTATTTAGAAAATAATTAGGTGTAGTGAGATATAATTTTTAACAATATAAATTTACTTTTAAATATTTAAGAAACTAGTGTATTAGGAGTTCTTGTAATAGGAAATTTCATTTCAGAGTAAAAGCTAGTGTTTTGTAACTGAAATTTTCCTAAATTAGTGTTTTAATCTTTGTGTTGGTCATGTTTTATAGTTATATTATTATACTTTCCACAAGCATGCTATTAAGCATTTAGTTTTTTGTTTCACTAGCTATTTTTTAGGTTCTTAAAGTTGTCAATTTTTTCTATTATTTAGGTTCTAAAAGTTCATCTATCATGTCAATTTTTTCAACTATTTAGGTTCTCAAAGTTCATATATCATGTCAAATTTTTCTATTATTTAGGTTCTTAAAATTCATATATCATGTCAATTTTTTCAATCTTTAAACTTTCAATTTTATAGACTTGTCCATTGAACAATTTTTTGAAAACAATTTGAGAAAATGTTTTATTTGAAAAAATTGAACATGATTGTTTAATTCATATTTCAATTTCCTTTTTCCATATACAAAGAGTAAAATATATCAAATGTTTTTGATTTGAAGGAGTTTGATCTTTCATATTAACATTCAAAGTGTGAGCATTTAGTAAAAGACTCATTAAAGTTTTTAACAAATTGCCCACCAATGAGAAAATCCAAACTAAGATGTGACTAATTTGAGATTGTTCATCAATTTTTTGAAAGTTTAAAGTTCTTCTAGAAAAAAAATTGAAGTAGATAATCAATATCTATTTTATTTAAGAAGATTTTAAAATTATATTATTCTTTTCATATTAATTTAGTTGATATTTAGTTAAAAAAATTATTTGTTTTTATTCAATTTTTGGTCTAAAGAAATTGGCAATTAGGTTTGGTTGGTACTAGTTCGAAACCTTATATCTACACATTATTATATATTATATCACAAATTAGAGAACAAAGCACATTTTAGAAAATTATACATTCATGTTGTGTAGTCAATTGAACTTCATGGACATGTGGGATTCTTAAAACATACTCAAGAATTTGTTTCATTTTTAAAAATTTATATGGCTAATTTGTTTTCCACTTCAAGTTAATTATATTTAAATTAAGAAGTAGGTACTAGCTACTACATAGCACTTGTTTATATACACAATATACAATATATCAATTCTATGAAAAGTATAAATTTTTTTATATATACACTATTAAAATGTTTTAATTAAAAATAAGAAATAATTTTAATATACATATATATATATATATATATATATATATATATATATATATATATATATATGAGTTTAAATGACACAGGTTAATTTAAGGTGAGTACTTAAGAACATACATATTTTAAGATACTATAAGGAATAATTTTGTTTCCCTTTTAATTGTTTTTGTTTCTTATTTTTAAATATTTATTTATACAATAAACAATTTTATATTTTTAATTACTTTATTTTATAGCTTAAGTGGGTCTAATGGTTAAGATTATGTGTTTCCTCTTAAGAGATCACAGATTCGAAACCAGAGGGGCTAGAGTATGTATTCCTTCGTAGAATTAGTAGTGAAATCATTGCACAGAGGTTGATCCTTTGTCTCACAAACAAGGGGGTCTCATACACCAATTTGATGTCTGGCCATCAAGGTTGGAATTTGGATTTCTCTTAACCCGTCATTTAATGGAATTTGGATTTCTCTTAACTGGAATTGCATGGAGGTGGGTCTCCTGTCCCACAAACGAGGGGGTCTCATACACCAATTTGATGTTTGCCATCAAGGTTGGAATTTGGATTTCTCTTAACCCGTCATACAATAGAATTTGGATTTCTCTTAACTCGACATACAATACTTTTTTTTTTATGTTTTGGGTCCTGACACCATCAATAAATGTTATGTTTAAAGTTTTTCCCTTCAAAAGTGATGTTCTCATAATAAATTAACCCCTCACCAATAAAATTTCAATTAAAAATTTAACCTTTAATAACATAATTATGCTAAAATATTTCACATATATATAACAAGAAACAAAATTAAGATAATAGACAAATGACTTATTAAATATTGAATCTTGGTTTGAAATTGCATAGAACACTCACAATAAAATCTTTGGAACCTGAAACCAAATGTCTTTGACTTTGACATGCCATTGCATTTGTATATATGACATGTTGGGTTGTGTTATATTCTTTCCACGACTAGCCCACGTTGTTAACCGGGGGGTTAGAGGGGGGGTGGAGCACCCCCTTCGTTGCGCCGATTCTATAGCAGGGGGGGTCACAGGGGGTTTGAGGTGTACTCGTAACCCTACTTTATGGGGTCCAAGGCAACGCCCAGGAAAATTTTGGTTTTGGACCCTATGTTAGGTTGGGCGGACCCACCTATGGTTTTGTGCATGATTTTCGCACATGGTTTTGGACGCGATGGTTTTCGGTCCATGGTATTGGATGCTTCGGCATGTATAAATATGTATTGTAACATTGAAAGGAACATAATGAAAAATCAAGCTGGTAGTCCCGATTTTGGGATCTAGGGGAAAATCTCTGTGTTTATGTGTTTTATGTGTTATGCTCTCGCATTGTTTATTTTCTGTGTTTTAGAATTTGTATGCAGGTAATATCTGTACGGAGTTAAAACCTACATTTCGTATCAGAGTTGTTTTGGCTTCAAGGGGACACCTTTGTAGCTGAGGGGTTTTGCTTGGGCCTATGGTAGACCCTATTCAGTGGGAGATCTGCGAGATCGATTATGGTGGTGAAAGAAGATAGCGAGCAGTGGAAATATAGAGATCGAGAAATTTAATGGTCAAAGTTTTGAGTTGTGGAAACTCAAGATGGAGGATTTGTTGGTGGATAAAGATCAGGGGATCGCGGTAGATCCGGGAACTAAACCAACAGGAGTGTCCGATGAAGAATGGAAGAAGTTGGATCGGAAGGCAAAGAGCACAATACGATTGTGTGTCTCAGATTCAGTATTGCTCAATGTATCAGGGGAAGCTACGACGAAGGCTTTGTGGGACACGTTGGGGAATTTGTATCAATCTAAGTCTCTGGTGAATAAACTGTTCCTATGGAAAAAGCTGTATAACCTGAGCATGAAAGATGGAGACTCGGTGACAAAGCATCTAAACGCATTTAATACTGTGGTAAGTCAGTTAGCGTCTGTTGATATTAAAATTTCAGATGAAGATAAGTGCATCAGCTTGTTGTGTTTTCTACCAGATTCGTGGGATAGTCTGGTTATTGCAATAGGTAGTAATGCAACTACCTTGAAGTTTGATGAAATAGTCTCATCCTTGCTGATGGAGGAGATGAGACAAAAAAATACGAAGAGCCAGAATAGTGATGCCTTGTCTGTATGAGGATGGTCCCAAAACATAAACAAAAATAAGTCATCGAGTGGGAGATCTAAATCTAAAGGGAGATCTAAATCTCCAAGAAAACCTATAAAGGTGGTGTGTTGGAAATGCGGAAAGGAAGGGCACTACAAAAGGGACTGTAAATCTAAGGCTCCTGATAAAGGAAAGGGATCTGATGATGCTCCTTCTGCAGAGGTGAAAACCACCTCAGATGAAGGTGGGGATGTGTACTTGGCTTCTTCAAGTACACATGTAGATCATGAGGCATGGTTGATTGACTCAGGTGCATCCTCCTTTCACTTCACTCCCCACAAAGAGTGGTTTTGCGAGTATGAGAAATATGATGGTGGCGATGTCTTCTTGGGGGATGACAGGAAGGCTAGAATCATTGGTCGTGGAAAAGTAAAGTTGAAGCTGCAAGGTGGAAGGGTTAGAACACTTCCGGGTGTTCTACATATTCCTGCACTAGCCAGAAATCTGATTTCTGTTAGCAAGCTAGATGATGCAGGTGTAAAAATAGTGTTCGAGAAGGATACCTGCAAGATGGTTCAAGGAGCACTAGTATTGATGCGGGGAGTTTGGATTGTAACTCCGTACAAGCTACAAGGTAGCACTGTGGTTGATGGGTGCAACAATTCTGTGGTTCCTGAAAGTGGAGCAGAAAATCTAGTGGTCTCTGGAGAGAAGACCATGTTGTGGCATCAAAGGCTTGGACATATTGGAGACAAGGGCCTTCGAATACTTCATGGTAAAGGTATGGTAGAAGGTATGAGTGATAGCTCTCTCAATTTTGATTTCTGTGAAAATCGTGTATACGGGAAGCAGAGTCGGGTGAGTTTCCCCTCTAGTGGTAAGAGGACGAAACATATATTATAACTTATGCACAGTGATGTGTTTGGACCTATGAGGGTTCCATCACTGGGTAAGTCTGTGTATTATGTATCATTTATAGATGACTTCTCAAGGAATACATGGATATATTTCCTTAAGAAGAAATCTGAAGCCTTTGACAGTTTTAAAGAATTTAAGGCTCTCGTGGAAAATCGGACAGAGAAGAAGATAAAGGAGCTAAGGATAGATAATGGTGGAGAGTTTTGCAGCAAGGAATTTGAAGAATTTTGTAAGAAATGTGGTATAGCATGACAGAAGACTACTCCATATACACCTCAGCAAAATGGAGTTGCAAAAAGAATGAATAAGACATTGATGGAAAGAGCAAGAAGCATGCTCAGTGGTGCCGAGTTAGGATAGGAATTCTGGACAGAGGCAGTGGATACTACATGTTACCTGGTCAACAAGTCACCTTGATCAGCGTTGGAGGATAAGATTCCACAAGAGGTATGGACTGGTAAGAAACCCTCTCTTTCACATCTGAGGGTATTTGGATGTGATGCATATGTACATGTTCCAAAGGAGAAACGAACCAAGTTGGATAGTAAATCTGAAAAGTGCATCTTTATTGGGTATAAGGATGGTTTAAAGGGTTATAAGCTTTGGAAGGTTGTGTACAACCGAGATGTGGTGTTCAGAGAGGTGAAAGATGTTATTAAACATGAATTCCAACCAAAGGAAGCTGAGAAGATAGAGTTTGAGCTAAAGGAGGAAGAATCAGACTCTACAGCAGAGGAGGAATCAGAAGAGGAAGAGCCACAAACTCCGGCTATGAGAAGATCAGTTCGAGAAAGAAGGCAGTCAGAAAAGTATAGTCCATCTGCTTTTTGTTCAAATTTTTCTTTATCTATTACTGACGATGATCCCAGAACTATGAAGGAAGCAATAGATTCAGAGGATGGAAAACTCTGGAAAGAGGCCATGGTTGATGAAATGGCATCTTTGCACAAAAATGAAGCTTGGGATCTGGTGGAGTTGCCGGCTGGAAGGAAACCCATTGGCAGCAAATGGGTGTTCAAGAAGAAGACAAATGCAGAAGGAAAGGTGGAGAAATACAAAGCTCGGTTGGTAGCAAAAGGTTATTCCCAAGTGTCGGGAATTGATTTTGGGGATATTTTTTTCTCATGTTGCCAAGGTAACTTCTATTAGATTACTTTTATCTGTTGTTGCTGCTTTTGATTTTGAGGTAGAACAGATGGATGTGAAGACAACATTTCTTCACAAGGATCTAGAAGAGGAAATATACATGAAGCAACCTAAAGGCTTTGCGGTGAAGGGTAAGAAAGAACGGGTATGCAAGTTAAAGAAGTCTCTGTATGGGTTAAAACAGTCACCAAGGATGTGGTATCAAAAATTTGATACATTTATATGGGGACTTGGCTTCACCAGAAGTAAAGTGGATCATTGTGTGTATTTTAAATTAATTGGTGACCGTGTTATTTATTTGGTCTTGTATGTGGATGATATGTTTCTAGTTGGAAATGACAAAGAAATTATCCAGGATTTAAGACCCAATTGTCCTCCAAATTCGACTTGAAAGATCTTGGTGTTGCAAACTATATTTTGGGCATGGAAATTAAAATAGATCATACGAAGAGGAAGCTGTAGTTAAACCAAAGGAAGTATGTCGAGACAATACTGCAGAGGTTTAATATGCAGGATAGTAAACCGGTGAAGGTTCCTATTCTTATAGGTGTGAGGTTATCTGCTGAACAGTGTCTCAAGACTCAAGAAGAGGAAGAGGACATGTCCCGTGTTCCATATGCAAGTGTAGTTGGTAGCCTAATGTATGAAATGGTCTGTACTAGACCAAACATTGCACATGCAGTGGGAGTATTGAGCAGGTTTATGTCAAAACCAGGGAAGGAGCACTGGACAGCAGTGAAGCGGGTTTTCAGGCATTTGCGTGGCACTGGTGATTATGGTTTATGCTACCAAGGAAGACCAGGATTGGACAGAGTGTTGGATATTCATGGCTTTTTTGATGCAGATTGGGCTGGAGATCTGGATCAGAGAAGATCTACAAGTGGTTATGTGTTTAACCTATTTGGAGGTGCAGTCAGTTGGATGAGTAAGAAACAATCTATAGTGGCACTATCAACTATAGAGGCAGAATACATGGCAGCCATTCATGCAAGCAAGGAACTAGTTTGGTTGTAGATATTGTGTTCAAGTATGAGGTTAATACAGGAAGCTATAAGGATAGACTGTGATAGCCAAAGTGCGATTTTCTTGGCAAAGAACCCTGCATATCATTCAAAGACAAAGCGCATTGATGTTCAGTATCACTTTGTGAGGGATATGATAAAAGACAAAAAGGTGTTGATGGTAAAGGTGGACATTTTGAAGAATACTGCAGATGCATTGACAAAATCTGTGAGCTCTGAGAAGTTCTCTTGGTGTAGAGAAACAATGGGCATTTCAGGGCTGGAAAAATGACTAAGCTCTCTTGTGGCCCCCTGTGGAAAGAAAACAACAAGTGGGAGAATGTTGGGTTGTGTTATATTATTTCCACGACTAGCCCACGTAGTTAATCGGGGGGTTAGAGGCGGGGCAAAGCACCCCCTTCGTTGCGCCAATTGTGTAGCGGGGGGGGGGGGTCACAGGGGGTTTGAGGTGTACTCGTAACTCCACTTCATGGGGTCTGGGGTAGACCCACCTATGGTTTTTTGCATTATTTTCGCACATGGTTTTGGACATGATGGTTTTCGGTCCATGGTATTGGATGCTTCGGCATGTATAAATATGTATTGTAATAATGAAAGGAACATAATGAAAAATCAAGCTGGTAGTCTCGGTTTTGGGATCCAGGGGAAAATCTCTGTGTGTTATGTGTTTTGTGTGTTATGCTCTCGCATTGTTTATTTTCTGTGTTTTAGAATTCATATGCAGGTAATTTCTGTACGGGGTTAAAACCTACATGACATATGACTAAGAAGATCTTATGAGATATATAAGATGACTAACAAAGTAAAACTATTCATTGTTATCAATAAAAACTCAAAAGTAGATTAATTAATATGGTTTATGTTATGGTCTACATAATCTAATATATACTATTGGATATAAAGATAAAATATACATTTTACTATAAATATTTTTGCATTGCTTTGGATCATAAGATACACTAATATTAATAAGATTGAATGCATATTATATAAACCTTTTAAAAATTAAAAAAACTAAACTTATAATAAATTGACCATACGAATATTAATAAAATTGAATGCATAGTATCTAAACCTTTTAAAAAATAAAAAACTAAACTTTTAATAAATTGACCTTGTGGATCTCCTAACATCATGTCATAGGATTATGTTATGCTTTTCTCCTTCATTATTACATTCTCACACAACATTGAAGCTTGAACATGTATGAAGTACTAAAGGAAAATTAAAACAATAATTTGGTCGGTGCTTTATTTTACCCTACTCCAATGTGCCTCATATCCCTAACATGTTTTCCTCCATAAAATATCTTAACCTACCTTGTTAGATATGTTTGTGTTATGCACCAATGTGTAGTTATGTTTAGTACAATTCAAAATCCATTTTCTAGATAAAATAATTTAATGAGACCTTATGCAATGCTCCTTGTATAAAGATAAATCAATGCAATGGTCTATTTAGAGCACACTAGAGCAATGGTATGTTTAGTGCACATTGCACAACAATCATTTTAAAACTTATTATACTACACATTGTATCACTTGAATCAATGTAGCTATTTTATTTAGTGCATTAACATTTTTTTATTATCAAATGTTAGCCTAATGTAGTGTGCATGGCATTGTACGAATGGGTGCCTCTTCCTTTTAAATTGGCATTTTAGCAAAATTTAGGTTTTGTATTAACCCTATAACTAGCATGTTTGGTAACACAATGTACATGTGTGTTGTACTTAATAACAAGCATCAGGAAAATTATATGTTTTCCTTACCATGTTGCATCTTTTTCAATGTATGTATTTTACAAAAATTGAGCGTGGGAGGATGTATAACTATCAAGAGAGAGAGGGGTGTTATGAAAATGTAATTGTCGAGACTTTAAAAGTTTATGTGCTCGAAAAACACTCTACTAAAAACTTTTCCATGTCTATTCACCTCCACTAAAAAGAGAACAAGAACAAGTGTGTTTGTTAAAAGTTTTATTAATTGGTGTTTTCTTTCTAGTGCTTCCTTCTTTGTTGGGGGGCATTCTCTTGCCTAGCTTCTATATCATGAGCTCAAGGTGTCATGAGAGCCATTAATCTTAGCTTCTATATCATGAGCTCAAGGTGTCATGAGAGCCATTAATATTATTACCCTTTCATAGGTCTTATGGAGATGGTGCCTAAGCCAGACTTGTGATTTTTATGATGGAAAGTAGGTATATATGCTTTTGTCTCTTAATATTTGATGTAGTTTAATTGTTCTATATTTTGGTCTTTTTGTCAAAATTTGATGATAAAATTCTTTGAAAAAAAAATAATTTTCCATTATTTATATTTTGTTTTGAATGCATAAATGGACTGAATGTCCAAAGAAACCTTTAGAGCACTTAAATTGTGTGGAATATATAACTAAAATTTACAATCCAACAAATCCATTAACCACAAAATTTACTCAAAAAAAATCAAAACATTAGATAATTAAACTACACTTTTACATTTTAACATCATCCTAGATTTCACAAAACCCTTTATCCACATACAAAGGTATAAAATTATATATTTTGTAAAAAAAAGAGGAAAGAAAATTACTAACTAATATATTGAGATTCCATCTAAAAGTAAATGTGAAAAAATAATGTACTTGTTTTTTCCAAGTTTGTTTGAAGTTTAGTGCTTTGATATATGAATGCCAATATACTTTTTTCTTATGGGTTAATGAAAAAAATTAAATTGTATATGAATGATTATTTTTTAATCATTAATGTTTAATTAATTTAAAATACAAATAAATTTATTTTTATAACTAATAATAATTTAAATATGAGGAACTCACAAATTTAGGATCGATACAGTTATATTAGTAAATATGATTGATATATGTTTATCATTATTTTTTATCTTTTACAATTAATGGGTTGATTCACATGGTGTTATTTGTTATTTGATAATTTGTGTGGTGAATTCATCATTGTATTAGGTAAATGTAAAAGGATACATATTGATAACTGGAATAAGAGATAACTAGAATATATCAATATATTTCATTTATGACCATTAGATAAAGATTTAGATTAAAATATAAATAAATATAAGAATCTTCCCTCAAAATTACCTATGAACATAAATAAAAACAGCGTTTATGAAAGATCTCAACAATTTTCATAAAAATAAAAATAAATTGATATATTGTCTAGTAAAAGTAAGTTTTATTATACATAACCACATTTAAATTTCTTTTATTATTATTTTAACGATGTAATTAAAGACCATTATTATTTCAGATGTAACTAAAGACAAATTGATTGAATTATTCAATTTGCACAAAGAAAACAAGGCAGATTTTGTTATCTTTTAGAAAAACAATTTACTACAACTATCAAGTTATTATTTTTTTAAACTGACTCACTCATCGTTTTTGTAATTTTTTATATAATCATCACATTTCTTATATTCCATAAATAACATTATTACCTTCTTATTCTTTTATCTCCATAATAAACTCAAAACATATTCAAACCAAAAAATACATAAAATAATTAAACAAACTAAATCACCCACTAAACTAAGAGAATCAAAGTTTATGATGCGTCATTATCACTGGTCTAATTCTCAAGAAAATAAAAGTACTAAATTATATATATTTACAAAATAAAAGTTTCTGGAAATTTATAATCACTTCAATTATTTAAAAAAAAAAAATTATTAATAAAGTGGAAGATTAATGTCGTCTCTCAAGTTTCTTACCACTTCCACTTAATCGATGAATGGTTGATCAAGTTTGCAACGCTCAGCGGCTTTTGAAAATCAGGTGGGAATTGGAAGTAAAAAGATGTTTCATTTACCATGATGATTGCCTGGAATATCTCGTGGGACCACTGCCAACAAGGATGCCATGTATGGATTCATATCATGTCTTCCATGCCAGTCAATTAGGGTAAGCTGAAAGAGGAAACGACAGTCCGTCAATTAGGGTTTGATGGCTGAAAAGGACTAGCCAAACCAATTAGGGTTGGTACTAGTTGCAAGTGAAATACTTGCATACTATTTTAGATACCCAGATATTTTAGAGTCAGGAGAGTCAGGGATTCTGTCATCAAGGATTCTGTCATCAAGTAAAGGAAGGCAGATCACGATGATCGTGTTTTTTCCCTCTATCTGAATTCAACCACCCCTCCCTTTCAATCTCCTACTCTTGGCTTGCCCGCAATGGGTTTTACAGGGTTAAACAAGCAATTACTTGCCAATCCTGCTTAACCCAAATCAATTAAATGTCCCTCTCCAGATGAACTATGTCTTACCATCTCCGTCCCTGTCCTTTTCATTCAATTTCACTGGAATTGAATACCGTTCAATCCCGGATTTTTGCATTTTTTTTCAGAGAAAAAAAAAGCAGAAATGCATTATATTAAGACACGGCTTTTGCCTTTCGGCGTTTCTCCTTCCCTGAGTCTTATCAGAGAAGTCTCTAGCATGCTCTCTCACATTTTTCTGCTGAGCGCTGGTTTTCGCTATTTTCCCTGCAGAATTTCTTATTACGTTGACGAAAAGGAGACGCTGCTCGTACGCAGTCATAGGTGCTCTCGTCCGTAGGTTTCGCTTCGGTAAAAGGTCAGTTCCCCGCCTCTTCAGAGAAAAAAAGCAGAAATGCATTATATTAAGACACGGCTTTTGCCTTTCCGCGTTTCTCCTTCCCTGAGTCTTATCAGAGAAGTCTCTAGCATGCTCTCTCACATTTTTCTGCTGAGCGCTGGTTTTCGCTATTTTCCCATGCAGAATTGCTTATTACGTTGACGAAAAGGAGACGCTGCTCGTACGCAGTCATAGGCGCTCTCGTCCGTGGGTTTCGCTTCTGTAAAAGGTCAGTTCCCCGCCTCTTCTCGTCTGTGGGTTTCGCTTCTGTAAAAGGTCAGTTCCCCGCCTCTTCGTGCATATGCTTTTTCCGTTTACTGAACTTGTAGTGATTTTTAGTTAAATTATCCATGTATGTCTTATCCTAGAACTATGGACAGTCCTATGAAAGCCTATCTTTCATGCTAGATTCGTTACAAGCTCTCCATACTCAGGTAGTCCCCTAGATTGCAAATTTTCCCTGTCCCTCTCCTCACGATGTTTAAGGATTTTCTTCAAAAACTCAGGAATCTCATCGTTTTTTACAAGCCATGCTCAGATATTAGATTTAGAATTGGACAATGGTGGTGTGTTTTTGAGGTTTACTGTTGCTGTTTTGCATGCCTCTGAGATCACAGCTTTGAATCCTCACGAGCCCCCCTATGCTGAACGGTCTCTCCTCCTCTCACCGGAAAACTTTTTCGGTGTCCGTTTTTTCCTTCCGGTCTCCTCAGATTTTCAAATTGTCATTGGGATTAGAATCTGACGTCCTACTCTCATCTAGCATGTGCCAAAGTATCTTCAAGGCCCGGCATTTTGCATTTATCTGTACAGCATATCGTTTAACCTGGTAGATTTGTTTTGACCAGTTTACTCCATCCATCTATTTGTGGAGCAGAGGAAGTTAGAGTATTAATGCAACTTTCCTATCTTTGATGAACATTCCTGCAATCGAAAGCAACAAAAGCATGCAAGTAATGTTGTATATCCATTACGTCATCAGTATACTATTAATGTGAAGTTACATGATGTTTTATAATGTGTGGTTAATCGGAAATAGTGAACTCAAGATATATCTATAGAATGATAGTTTTTTTTTTTCAACCATACGTATCCTATTATGGTTGAGTTATGATGCGTTTAGATCTTAAAGATTCTTCATTGAAAATAATTTAATAATTAGATACATTTTTTCCACATATACTATATTATTATCACAAAAACTATATTATTATCACAAAAATCATTAAAAAATGTTATTAATAGTTAATAAAAATAAACTTTCAAAGTTTATAAATATAATTAAATTTAAAAATATATATATAATTTTTTAAAATATATATATAAAAGATTAGACACTAATGTAGATTTATCTTTTTAATTTAATTTACTGATATCAGATAACAACTTTTCTCCTTGTCATTAAAATTAACTATTTTAATAATTACTCAATGTTGATAATAATCATATGGTTAATGATATTGTTTATTTTAATAATTACTAAATGTTAGTAATAATATATAGAAAAGTGGTAATAATAATATAGAAAAACAAAAGAATGGATAATGATACATATTTCTGTTGGAGCAGTGAAGTGACATTATAAGATAAAATCACAGATGCATGTTGAGGGATCATAACTTTTTAGGGTTATAACCTGCCACTTCAATCACCTTGAGACTCCATGCAAATTTCCTTTTTTAGATAATTCCAACCTGTTTCATCTTTGACCTGTTCCAGGCAAATTGTTTTGTCCCTGCATAATTCTTTTTTCAAGGTATTGTGTAAGGCAAATCACCGAAGCATGTTCAGATCATAATTTTTTTAGGCCACTTCAATCACCTTGAGACTCCATGCAGATAATTTTTTTAAGATAATTTCCAACCTATTTCTCTGTGACCTGTTCCACGCAAATTGCAAATTGTTTTGTCGGTATTCTGTAATTATTTTATTTTTGAAATTACAAGACAATTTTTTTGTTTTTTCTTAAATGATTTAAAATATGTTTTTAAATATATAAATAAATTCAATTTAATGAGAAAATTTAGAAACATTTAAATTATACAAAGTTTACATTTCTAATTTTAATAAATTCCCCTAAATTTTAATTGAAAAATATCTCTGAAAAAAACTCCAAAATGTAAGACAATCAGACTATAAATGGTCATTGCTATAAGCTTTCTATTCTTACATTTAATTTTCATTTATATAGATGACTAATGTATTTTAAATCTAAATCATCTATTATTATTATTATTATTATTATTATTATTTATAAAGAAAAGTGTAAATATGATGGATTTTTTTTAAAGAAATATATATATAGAATTGGAAATTTTGGAGAATGTCTCTTTAATCTATGTATTTGGAAAACAAATCATTCAATAGTTTTTTATTTTGACAAAATCTTAAAATATTATTTTAATGATAAAATTATAATTTTTTATTGTTTAAAAATATTTGAATATATAAATGAATTTAGAATTTTTAATTAATTAAATTATGTAATTTCAATCGGCATAAATGTTCATAATATGTTTTATCAAATTTTAAATCAAATCTGAAATTAAAAAATAAATAAAATGTTTAAAGAATATTAACAAATTTCCTAGTTCTAAACTGCCATATCAATAACCTTCAGATTCCATGCAGAATATTTATGTAGATAATTGCTAGCCTCTTTTATCTGTGACCTATTCCTTGTTGGTTAGGATTTTAGGCAATTTTTTTTTAGGTATTGTGTAATTATTTTTTTGAAATAACAAAATAATTTAGTGATTTTTTTTAAATATATTTTTGAATATATAAGTGAATTTAAAGTAAAGAAATTCTTTTAAAACAGTTAGATTATAGGCATTTTATATTTGTTGATTTTAATAAATCTGACCAAATTTTAATTAAAAAATATGAAAACAAAACTCTAAAATTAAAACAATCAAATTACATATGCTCATTGGAGAAGACTCTTATTTTTACATTTATTTTTCATTTATATGAATGATTAGTGAATTGTATCACTTATTATTATTATTTCAAAATGTAAAACAACCCGATTGAATAGGCTCATCCTCATACACCTCATATTTTTACATTTAATTTTCATTTATATGGATGACTAGTATAGTGTAAATTTTGATCACTAATTATTATTATTATTTTCTTTGTGGTCATGTCATATCTTTAGGCTTAAGATAAATCTATACTGATTTTAACACAATGTTAATAAATTATCAAAATCTAATTACCAATAAAATTATAAACTTTATTAATTACATATTTTTTTTAACATATAAATTAATTTCACATGTTTCATTGATTAAATTTTCTAATATTAATTAACCATTCATATTTATAATATGTTTTAATCAATTTTTTTTTTTAACTGAAACGGTTAATTTTTATTGATAGAAAGCTGATCAGGCATAGCCTAAACGACCATTACAATTTCCAATAATAACTAAAGCACTCTTTCCTCTTAAGGAATGTTTGCCTTGATCGGAAGTTCTGCATTTATGCTGATCATTCCTTCTTGAAGAGAGCATCCAATATTTGCCAATCTGTCCGCGTCTTTGTTTAATCCTCTAAGAATATGGCATATTTGAGCCGAATGGAGATCTTTCAGCATTCTGTTTACTCTTGCTAGCTGTTTGTTCAGTGCCGGATCCTTGAGACTTTTCTTTTTTACCATTGTTTTTATCAGCAATTCTGAATCGCCTATGATTAGGATTTCATTTGGGTTTTCTTTTCTGGCAATTTGGCAAGCTTTCCAGAGACTGAGAATTTCAGCTTGATTGTTTGTTTTCAGTCCCAGGCCCCAGCTGAATTCGTCTTTTTTCCCATTCCGGTAGAAGATCACACCTCCTGCTCCTGACCTCCCTGGGTTGCCTTTTGAGGCTCCATCAAAGAAAATGGTGCATTTGTCCTGGGATTTCCACCACTTTTGGAAGTTGTCCTCAGATTCACGGATCTGCCATCTTTCCTTGTGGATTGGGCGCTTAATTGCTGGATGTCTGTCTTTTCCTGTGTAGTCTTCCAACCACGCTCTTTCTTCACTTCTTAGGGAGTTGTCTTCCTTTGCTGTATAGTGATTGAGAGTTTCTAAGAGGAGCTTCTTTGCCTGTTCTGCCACTTTCACTGCTGGCAGCTCAGTGTTATTGAAAATAATCTCGTTCCGGGCTAGCCAGATTTTCCAGCAAACATATTTAGGAGCAGCTGTCCATACTTTGTGCCAAATTGATTTGCTGACAATACGGTGGGGATAGCTGGCATTCCAGGATGTAAACATGGAGGCTATCATGCTTTGAGAAGGGGGGCTCACATTCAGTCCGGAGAAGAAAATGGACCATACCTCCTTCGCGAAATCACACACTATGAACATATGATTTGCAGTTTCCAGTTCTCTTTTGCAGAGGGCGCATCTATGTGGCCCTGCTATGCTCCTTTTGCACAAGTTTTCTCCCGTAAGAATTTTGTTGTGAAATAATGTCCAAAAAAAGAAGTTGATTTTAGGGATGTTGAAGCTGTCCCAAATCTGCTTCCACACAATTCCCTGGTATGGTGAATCTTGTTTGCTTTGCATTTGATAATATCCTTGGCTTGCTGTGTACACTCCGTTCTTGCCCCAGCCCCAAATGTCTTCATCATCGATGTGAACTGGAGCAAAATCAGAGATTGCTTCGATGAGGACAGCCAACTGATTTTTTAATTGTTCTGGAATTCTGGGTAAATTCCATCTCTGCCAATTGCCATTGCTGTCCCATTCTGATAAATCCTCGATTTTCCTGATGCCTTTTGCTCGGAGCCAGTCTCTGATCTCAGCGATCTCCATTTTTTCGATGAGAGGCCGGTGTCCCATTATACAGTCTTTCCATAAATTGGTTTTTTTCCCATTGCCAGGAATGCGGTATAAATGGCTTCTGAAGAACTCTATGCCTTTGATGCACAATTTCCAGGCCTGCGTGCCTTTTGGATGTTTCTCCGGCTTGTAAGTCATGATGGTCTGATTCTTGAGGTATTTCTTTTTGAAGATCTGGCTTACTGGATGGTTGGGCTCAGCGCAGAGCTGCCATAGCAATTTGCAACCTAGAGCCAAGTTTGCATGCACGGGATCGCGAATTTGGAGGCCTCCTTCCGCCATCGGTCTTTTCACTGTTTCCCAGCAGACTAGGTGGAATCGATTGTTGTTCCCTCGCCCACCGTTCCACAGAAAGTTGCGTATATATCTGGAAATTTGATCTGAAATGGATTTAGGTGCCATCATCAGTGAAGCTTGAAATGTGGGCAGAGCCGAGAGGACAGATTTGATTAAGGTGAGTTTGCCGCCTGTAGATAACCAAAAACCTCCCCACGCTGCTATCTTCTTCTTGAATTTTGAGATTACTTCCTCCCACAGGTGATTTCTATTGGAGCCCAGCGTTATAGGAAGTCCCAAGTATTTGATTCTTTCCCATTCTGCGTGCCCTGTGTATCCCAGGTCTTCTGCGATTTTCCCAATTGAGTGTTGGTCTGTATTCCAACCATAGACCGCGCTTTTCTTTTCACTTACCAATGCACCCGTGATGCTGCAGAATTTCTGTAATATGGTTCTGAAGGCTGTTGCTATTCTTGAAGAGGCCCCCCCCCCCTAGCAAGAGCGAGTCGTCAGCGAATAGTGCATGGTTCACTGGTTCTATGCCTTTCTCGATTCTGATCCCTGGTATACTGCCTTTTTGTTTTTCCATAGTCAGCTTTCTACTTAAAGAATCTGCCATCAGGATGTAGAGAAAGGGTGAAAGGGGACAGCCCTGTCTCAAGCCCCTGGTGGCTGGGAAGAAATTTGCAGGTCTGCCATTTATCATTGGTGCTATCCATATCTTCTCCAGGCAAGCTTTGATTAAGTTGATGAAGTCCTGGTTGAAACCAAAAGATGATAGAACCCTGTACAAAAAAGACCTATTAACTCTATCAAAGGCATTACACATATCCAGTTTGATTAGCATACCTTGTTCTTTTCGCATCTGACTGGAGTGCAGAGCTTCCTGAACTTGGATGACGTTATCCAGGATGTGTCGCCCTTTCACAAAACCACCTTGAGCAGGAGAAATTAATTTTTGAAGTAATGGTTTGATTCTATTTGCCAACAACTTGGCCAGTATCTTGTAGGATGAGTTACATAATGAGATAGGTCTGTATCTATCGAATGAACCTGGGTTTGCTTCCTTTGGAATTAGGGCGAGAAAAGTAGAGTTTATGCCGCCTCCGACCTTTGCCTTCCTCATGAAACCCTGAACCATTCTCAAGAGATCAGATTTGATTATCTCCCAGCATAATCTATAAAAGTGAATTGAAAATCCATCGGGCCCGGGAGCTTTATCTGGCTCCATGGACCAGACTATGTTTGATATTTCTTCTTCTGAGACTGGTCTTAGAAGGGTTTCATTGTCATCTGAACTAACTAGCTGAGGAATGTTTGTGAGGAATTCTTCTATGTCCTCCTCGCTCCCATCTTTTCCAGCACTGAGAAGGTTTTGGAAATGCTTAACGGTGGCCTCCTTAATTTGTTCAAATCCTCTGCATACCTGTCCACTGGATGTAGTAATTTCTGCAATGTGATTTCGCGAGAGCCGAGCCCTGTATTGTCTATGGAAATATGTAGTGTTTTTGTCCCCTGCTTTGAGCCACAAGCTGCGGGACTTTAATCGCCAGTATTCTTCCTCATTTCTAAAGGAGCTGTATGCTTTCCTTTGGGCGTATTTTTCTTTGTCTAGATCCATGGTTGAAATGTCTTTCTCTTCCAGTCCAAATTGGAGTTCTTCCAACTGTTTTGTTGCTTCTTTCCTCTGGCTGGTGGGAGTGCTGGCGACTTTCTTTATCCATTCTTTAAGTGCCTTCTTGGTGTTCTTCATTTTTTGCTCCCATACGAAGCTTGGGGAGCCTAAGACATCTGTTTTCCATGTTGTTTGTACAGTTTCAAGAAACCCCTCTCTTTCGACCCAGAGAGGACTGAATCTGAATGGGAGGGGACCGAGATCTTCTTCCTCCTTTATGTGCAGGAGGATTGGCTTATGAACCAGAGCTTCCTCTTTGCCTAGTCTCTTTTAATTTCCATGCCCAAAATATAGTTTTCAACACCAAGATCTTTCATGTCGAATTTGGAGGACAAATGGGTCTTCAAATCCTGGATAATTTCTTTGTCATTTCCAACTAGCAACATATCATCCACATACAAGACCAGATAAATAACACAGTCACCAATTAATTTAAAATACACACAGTGATCTTCTTTGCTTCTGGTGAAGCCAAGTCCCCATATAAATGTATCAAATTTCTGATACCACATCCTTGGTGATTGTTTTAACCCATACAGAGACTTCTTTAACTTGCATATGAGTTCTTTCTTACCCTTCACTGCAAAGCCTTTAGGTTTCTTCATGTAGATCTCCTCTTCCAGATCCCCGTGAAGAAATTTTGTCTTCACATCCATCTGTTCTACCTCAAAATCAAAAGCACCAACAACAGATAAAATTAATCTAATAGAAGTTACCTTGGCAACAGGAGAAAAAATATCACCAAAATCAATTCCCAACACCTGGGAATAACCTTTTGCTACCAACCGAGCTTTTTACTTTTCCACCTTTCCTTCTGCATTTGTCTTCTTCTTGAACACCCATTTTATCCCAATGGGTTTCCTTCCAGCCGGCAACTGCACCAGATCCCAAGCCTCATTTTTGTGCAAAGATGCCATTTCATCAACCATGGCCTCTTTCCAGAGTTTTCTATCCTTTGAATCCACTTCTTCCTTCACAGTTCTGGGATCATCATCAGTAATAGATAAAGAAAAATTTGAACAAAAAGCAGATGGACTATACCTTTTTGGTTGCCTTCTTTCTCAAACTGATCTTCTCACACCCGGAGTTTGTGGCTCTTCATCTTCTGATTCCTCCTCTGTTGTAGAGTCTGATTCTTCCTCCTTTAGCTCAAGCTCTATCTTCTCAGGTTCCTTTGGTTGGACTTCATGTTTAATAACATCTTTCACCTCTCTGAACACCACATCTTGGTTGTACACAACCTTCCTTGTTACTGGGTTCCAAAGCTTATAACCCTTTAAACCATCCTTATACCCAATAAAGATGTAGTTTTCAGATTTACTATCCAACTTGGTTCGTTTTTCCTTTGGAACATGTACATATTCATCACATCCAAATACCATTAGATGTGAAAGATAGGGTTTCTTACCAATCCATACCTCTTGTGGAGTCTTATCCTCTAACGCTGATGAAGGTGATCTATTGACCAAGTAACATGATGTCTCCACTGCCTCTGCCAGAATTCCTGTCCTAACCCGGCACCATTGAGCATGCTTCTTTCCCTTTCCATCAACGTCTTATTCATTCTTTCTGCAACTCCATTTTGCTGAGTTGTATATGGAGTAGCCTTTTTTCGTGCTATACCACACTTCTTACAAAATTCTTCAAATTCCTTACTGCAAAACTCTCCACCGTTATTTGTCCCCAACACCTTTATCTTCTTCTCTATCTAGTTTTCCACCAGAGCCTTAAATTATTTAAAACTGTCAAAGACTTCAAATTTCTTATTAAGGAAATATATCCATGTATTCCTTGAGAAGTCATCTATAAATGATACATAGTACACAGACTTACCCAGTGATGGAACCTTCACAGGTCCAAACACATCACTGTGCACAAGCTCTAATATCTGTTTCGCCCTCTTACCACCAGAGGGGAAACTCACCCGATTCTGCTTCCCATATACACAATTTTCACAGAAATCAAAATCCAAAGATCTATTACTCATACCTTCTACCATACCTTTACCATGAAGTATTCGAAGGTCCTTCTCTCCAATATGTCCAAGCCTTTGATGCCACAGCATGGTCTTCTCTCTAGAGACCACTATATTTTCTGCTCCACTTTCAGGAACCACAGAACTATTGCACCCATCAACAACAGTGCTACCTTGCATCTTGTACAGAATTCCACTCCGAACTCCCCGCATCAATACCAGTGCTCCCCGAACCATCTTGCAGGTATCCTTCTCAAACACTATTTTTACTCCTGCATCATCGAGCTTGCTTATAGAAATCAGATTTTTGGCCAATGCAGGAATATGTAGAACACCCAGAAGTGTTTTAACCCTTCCACCTTGCAACTTCAACTTTACTTTTCTGCAACCAACGATTCTAGCATTCCTATCATCCCCTAAGAAAAAATCACCACCATCATATTTCTCATACTCGCAGAACCACTCCCTATGGGGAGTGAAGTGAAAGGATGCACCTGAGTCAATCAACCATGCCTCATGATCTACATGTGTACTTGAAGAAGCCAAGTACACTCCCCCACCTTCATCTGAGGTGGTTTTCGCCTCTACAGAAAGAGCATCATTAGATCCCTTTCCTTTGTCAGGAGCTTTAGATTTATAGTCCCTTTTGTAGTTCCTTTCCTTTCCGCATTTCTATCACATCACCTTTACAGGTTTTCCTTGAGATTTATATCTCCCTATGGATTTAGATCTCCCACTCAATGACTTATTTTTGTTTCTATTCTAGGACCATCCTCATACAGATAAGGCATCACTATTCTAGCTCTCCATATTTTTCCGTCTCATCTCCTTCATCAATAAGGATGAGACTATTTCATGAAACTGCAAGGCAATAGAATTACTACCTATTGCAATAACCAGACTATCCCACAAATCTAGTAGAGAACACAACAAATTAGTGCACTTATCTTCATCTAAAATTTTGATATCAATAGAGTCTGATAACTGACTTACCACAGTATTAAATGCATTTAGATGCTCTGTCACCGAGTCTCCATCCTTCATCCTCATATTATACAACTTTTTTCGTAGGAACAATTTATTCACCAGAGACTTAGATTGGTACAAAGTCCCTAACTTGTCCCACAAAGCCTTCATCATAGCTTCCCTTGATACGTTCAACAATACTGAATCGAAGACACACAATTGTATTGTGCTCTTTGCCTTTTGATCCAACTTCTTCCATTCTTCATCAGACACTCCTGTTGGTTTAGTACCCGGATCTACCATGATCCACTGATCTTTATCCACCAACAGATCCTCCATCTTGAGTTTCCACAACTCAAAAATTTGACCATTAAATTTCTCGGTCTCTATCTTTCCACTGCTCGCCATCTTCTTTCACCACCAGAATCGATCTCGCAGATCTCCCACTGAACAGGGTCTACCACATGCCCGAGCGAAACCCCTCAGCAACAAAGGCATCCCATTGAAGCCAAAACAGCTCTGATACCAAATGTAGGTTTTAACCCTGTACAGAAATTACTTGCATATGAATTCTAAAACACAAAAAATAAACAATGCGAGAGCATAACACATAAAACACATATACACAAAGATTTTCCCTGGATCCCAAAACTGGGACTACCAGCTTGATTTTTCATTATATTCCTTTCAATGTTACAATACATATTTATACATGCCGAAGCATCCAGTGCCATGGACCAAAAACCATTGCGTCCAAAACTATATGTGAAAATCATGCACAAAACCATAAGTAGGTCCGCCCAACCTAACATAGGGTCCAAAACCAAAATTTTCCGGGGCACTGCCCTGGACCCCATAGAGTGGGGTTACCTACACCCCTCACACCCCCTGTGACTCCCCTTGTTATGCAATCAGTGCAACGAAGGGGGGGCTTCACCCCCTTTCTAACCCCTCAGTTAACTACATGGGCTAGTTGTGGAAAGAATATAACATAACCCAACATGGATTTAGGGACTCCTTTAGCTGCGTTTTAGGGTTCTCTTTACAGTGGATTAGGGTTTTTGATTAAGGCACCTTTGATCTGCACAAGGGCACATTTAGGACTACAGTTAGGGCTTCTCCTTAGGCCTCCTTCATTGCGGCTAAATCTTCCTTTAGGACAGCGTATAGAAGCTCCTCTTTGCTACGGATTAAAGCCTCCCTTTGCTGCGTATAAGAGCCTCCTCTTGATTACGGCCAGATCCTTCTATTTTCCTGTGGCTATGTCTCCTCCCTTTAGGACTGTGTTTCTCCTTAGGATAGCAATTAGGGCTCTTTCCTTTAGACATCTCTTTCCACCAAAACCCAAACGAGTGGAAAGAGAGATCACAAGATATGAGTGTATCAAATGACTTGAAGACATCTTCTATTTATAATGCAACGTTGGGGATAAGTTGGGGTAATCTGGTTATTGGTTGACCTTGACAAATTGTCAATAATATAAATAAATTCATATCTCCATAAATACATGTCGGAATCGAATTATCTTTAGATCAATCCTACACCTCTCGAGAGAGGAACCCAAGAAAAATATCAGTTGTCATAAATGAGATGACCCACATGGAATTTTGCCCTAGTTGCTTAACATGTCTCTTTCTTCTCCATTCGAGGGATGGACCTCAGAGTTTGAGGGAAGATATGGCACTGTGTGGGCCTATGTTGAGGCTAAAGGACTCATTTTGGTTGCATAATATTTTCATTATAGCATGTTGTCTTTCTTGTGAGCCAGAGAATTTTTAGATCCTTTTGGATCTTTTTGGTCATGCCATCCTCAATTTCTTTTTTTGGCATATGGGGGGTAAGAGTGCCCTTGAGAAGAAGGAAAAGAATTTAGAAATGACATGGCTATTGACAGGTACTACAAAAAAAATATATGTTTTCATAATCCACTGAATGCGAAAAGGATAAATCATTCCAATTAAATAGGATCTAATCAAGAAGCCCTTTGTTGAGATCTATTTTGACATAGATGTGTGCAAAGGTCATAATACCTCCGTCAATATTGTTTATATCTATCTTAATAAAAAAACTAAGTGAGCTTCCTACAAAAGATAAGATACTTAGATTTACCAAATGAATAGGCATATTAGGGAGTCTTAACCAAATAGGGGTGGCCAAAGTTGTCATGGATAGAGAGTTGAATTTAGGAAACCATGGTTGAGTGGAGAGCCCAAATCAGACCCAAAACTAGGGTCCTTGATCAAAAGCCCTTTGATAATCCTCTTTATTTCTAAAATAAACCACAAAGAAACCCTTTGAACAAAAAACTAATTATGTATTTGGGGACCAGGTTTGATTCACCCATTCCGGGAGCGTTAATGCCAATGGTCAAGGCCCATTAAAGTAAGAAAACAATGGGATTCTACTCATATGTCATGTAAGAAATATTGGATTCGGTGTTATCCACCTCTATAGTTATAATATCTTATGTTTGTTCAAAAATTAAGGAAAACCTTGAGAGATCTTTTGTTGTTGGTTGCCAAAGCCCTGCTTTTAGAGCATCCTTAAAGGATTGTGACTGAGACAAAGGGGTCACACCCTAGCCTTTGGCTCCTCTGTTCAATATTGAGACTAGGAGGATTAAAATGTCCTTGGCTATATTGTAATATTTGAGTGAATTCTCTTCCTGAAGCTACTTATCCTTGTGTAGGATTTGCATTGAGACAAAATGGATTCCTATCTAATATTGAATTCTAGATGTGATTGTAGAGACAAATTTAGTGGCTTTCACCTGCATACAAAGGGTAACCATTGAGATCAACCTTACAAAGTCCGAAAATTTTGAGAAATATGGAGCAATGGCATCACTTTGGAGGTGGGAAGAACCTTGCTTCAAAAGAAATAATTCCCCTTGGTTTACCATATTTGCAATAATGACACCAAAATGAGGGGGTTTCAAATGGAAGGAAGAGCCCTAGATCCAAAAATATCCCAGCGACAGGGAAGCAACTGAAGGCATTAGGGTTTCCATTGTAATCTCCCTCCGACTACAAGTTCTTATAATTAATATACTAAAAGGAATTAAATATAGTTTATTTTAGTTAATTTCACTAGCTATCTCCACTAGCTCTCTTTATATATATATATATATATATAATCATTAATAATAACAACAATTATTTTGAATAAATTTATAATTAAGTTTTCATTTTTCATTTTTTTATGGATTAAAAATTTTATTATCTTATGAGCAAGAAATGACATGAAAAGTTGAGAAATTTAGATTGGTCTATCACTGGGGAAACCCATCCAAACCCAAAACCAAAAGATAGGTTAACCCAAAATTGAAATTACAATACTGAGATTCTGGTCTTTGAGGCTAGGAATAATCATGGAATTTTTCTCAAAATGTTTTCTTCTTTTTTTATTATGAACATCAATCCATCCTAAGAAGTTCTCAAAAGAAGATGGTGGGGATACATTGGTTGCATTTGCAGAGTTTTTGCGACCATGGTTGCTTCATTATTATTGTCTCAGTGATATAATTCACGAAGATGTTTGTGCCTACTCATTGATGAAGCCAATATCATGGTTATGTCTCTTTATTCTCCATTAAATGGATGGATCCTAGAGTCTGAGGTATGATATGGCATTGCGTGGGGTTGAATTAAAGCTGGAGAACTTGGTTTGGTTGAAGAATCTTTTTTTTTTTCATGTTGTCTTTCTTATGAGCTGAATAATTCTTAGATCCTTTTGGATCTACTAGGTCTTTCCATCCTCAATTATTTTTCTTGCAATCAAAGAGGTGAGAGTGCCCTTGAGAAGAAGGGAAATCATTATAGAGATGACATGGTTGTTGATAGGTCCTACAGCTAAAATTTATGTTTTTGTAGTCCACCAACTATGAAAAGGATAGGGCATTCATATTAATGAGGATCCAATCAAGCAACCCTTTTCTAAGATATATTTAATCACAGATACATGAAAATGTTATCATACCTCTCCCAAGAATATTTGTATACATCTTAATAAAACTATCGACTGAGTTCCTATAGAAGTTAAGATATTCGGATTTAACAAATCAATGGGCATATTAGGGAGACTTGCCCAAAATGAGATGGTCAAAGATTTCATGGAGAAAAGGTTGAATTTAGGAAACCATAGTTGAAAGGAGAACCCCAAGAAGCTACAAAACCAAGGTCCTTGATCAAAACCCCTTTAATGATCCTCTTGATTTTTGAAATAAACCACAAAGAAACTCGTCAAACAAAAAAATAATTTTGTATTTTGGGACCAAGTTTGATTCACCCATTCCTAGAGTGCAAATGTTGATGACCAAAGCCAATTAAAGTGGAAAATAATGGCATTCTACTCATATGTCATGCAAGATAGATCAGATTGGGTGTTATCTACCTCTAGAGTTGGAATATCTTCTACTTGTTCGATAATGAAGGTTGGCCCTAAGAGATATTTTGGATTTGATTGCAAGAGATCTGAATTTAGAGCATCCTTAAAGGATCACAATTGAGAGGAAGAGGGAACACCACAAGATTTGGCTCCTTCATTCAATCTTAAGACTAGTAGGATTAAAGAATCATTTACTTTATTGTAATCTTTGAGTGAATGCCCTTCCTAAAGCTACCTACCCCTGTGTAGGAGCCACATTGAGACAGAGGGGTTCCTTTCTAATCTTGAATTATGGTTGCAAGTGTATAGATAAAGTCAATGGATTTCACTTGCATACATATGGTATACCTTGAGATTAGCTTGATAAAGACCAAAAATTTTGAGAAATGTGGAGCAATGAAATCACTTTGGAGGTGGGAAGAACCTTGTTGGAAAAGAAATTCTCCTTGGTTTACCATATCTACAGCAGTGGCACCAAAATGAGGGGGTCTTGAATGGAAGGAAGAGTCTTAGAGCTGAAAATATCCCATAAATAGGATGGTGGAGGAAGGCATTAGGGTTTCCATTGTGATCTCCCTCTAATTACAAGTTCATATTATTAAAATAGTACTTAATTATTTTCTCGTTAAAAAAAAAATGTTGCACAACTAACACATGCATGATATGCCTAATTTCATTACAGGGACTTTGAACCTAAATTTCACGAGTGAGAGTTGAGTATCTCACCAAGTAGGCTACAACAAAAAAGTGAACATGTGTATTATAAAAATCACGCATTTTTTTTCCAATTAGATGTCATTTGTGTTATCTTGCACACACACAATTAATTTTGAAAATGAAATTGCTTAGGAAGAAAGGAACAACGACTCTTTGTGTCCATTTTTCATAAGTGAATATACACAAGAACCATAATATTATTAACAAAGCTATAATTGTTTGATGGATAATGATAGGCATATACAGTTAGAGATCACCATGATTACTTGAATTTGATCTCTTTTGTCATCCATAATTCATATACATTCATGTCACTTGATAATTAGAATACCTATAATTACCTAAATATGATTAGTTGTTTCATAATGAAAACACTCAATAATCACCTAAATTAAATTTAATCCCACGCACTATGTCATGTATTGTTTGATAATTGGCATAAATAGACACAATAACCATCATATTCTTATTTTGGTCAGTTTAACTTCTTCTTTCTTTCTTTTTTTCCTTTTTTGATTGGCAATAAACAAATTTGGTAAAATTGTAGTTTTTTTAATTTATTTATTTTTAATAATGTATAAATACATTTGATAATCCAAAAAATCAAATTCCTAAATATTTACATTATACATATTTTATAACTCAAACTTGGTATTCCAACAAATTTGACAAAAATAAAAGGGACTTGTCTACGTAGGTAACAATTTCGGTCGGACGACGATTTTCTCAGTGGAATCCAACCATTTTTTTCAAAAAATATGAAACTGGGAATGTTTGAATCATTTTTTTAATGGTTAAAATGGATTAAAAACCCTCAAGGACCCCTTAAGCACCAAAAATTTTGAATCTTGGCATTTGTAACCTGGATTTCCAAAAAACAAATCATCGAATTTCATCAAAATTATGCCAAAAAAATTGTTCTTTTCTAGGTGAAATTATCATCTAGTTAGACTACGCAACATAAAAGTAACAATATAAATAAAATGTAAAAACATTACACTATAAATTCATCTAGTCACACCCACTTATTTCAAAACCACATCCTTTTTCGTTGGCTAACAATCGATATAAATTTTAATCAAAATCGTCAAAGCCACATCCTTTCTAACTAGCTTACAATCCATATGAATTTCAATCCAAAAATTTAGTATTTGTTTATGCTCTCCAATTGTCTAAAATATAATTATATTATATTTAATATGATAAAATCCTAGATTTTTAAGGTTTGATAATTGTATTTAGGGTTTATGACAAAACCCTAGCCAACGTTGATGTAAAAGTCTATGGCTTGAAAGTGTAACCCTAGGCATAAATGCTTTCACTATGGCTAAAACCCTAACATGGTTTAGTTGTTGGATATCTATGGTTTATGCTCCCCTTGTGATAACATGGTAACCCTCGTTTGATAAAGCTATTTTCATTCTCTTATACATATATATTTGTTCTTGGTTTTACTTGCTAATGAGATTTGTAGGTACATAGTTTTTAAGAGGTTGTAAAGATGTATGCCTACCTCATACTTTATGATGATTTTATGATAATGTTGTAGATTAATTCCCACCTCATGCTTAATGATGATTTATGATGATACTGAAGATGTATGCTTACCTCATACTTGATAATGAATTTATGATGATGTTGAGCAAGATGGAAAGTGGAATTTATAAGAACCCCAATCGCATTGAAGCTTACATTGATGATTGAAAGGTGACTATGTTGCTATATGAAGATAAAAGGATTGAAATATTGAAAGTTCAAAGTTCTTTGATGATATGATGATGCAAAAGAAACAAATTGTGTAGCTAGAAGAATAAAGTTGTTGATGATGGACTTATCTCCTAAGTTGAGAGGGATCTTGGATGAAGAAAAGTGTATATCCTCCATAGTTGAGAAGGAGAACATGAGGTATAGTAAATAATATGAAGAAAGAATAAGATCGGAGAATGGATAAATCTCTACTGATGGATACTCTTGTTTAATGAAGTTGTGAACAAAGACTTGCTTGTTTTGAGAAGTGATGAGGCTGAGTTTGGTGCTACTTGAGAGGTTGGAAAAGGAAGCTTCTGTCGAAATTTGTTTGGATATTACGATGAATTAAGAAACATAAAAATAGATGAGGAACCCGAATTTTATGCTAGAATATTAATAGTAAGAACCAATACATTAGAAGTTTGATACTATTTGGGGTCATGGAGCTACAATATGTTCTTGTGGATGAGCAAGTGGCTCATGTGTTGATCTCTCCTTGAGAAGTTTGAATATTTGATAAGCATGTTGGTTTGATGGATATATCTAAGAGGGAGAGATGATTATCTTAGGTTGTGTGCTAGTATGATTTTACTTGGGAGGACATATTTTCCTAGTTGGTATTGAGATATTAGTTATATTTTGGTCGTGATGATGTCTAGGTCCTGGTGTGGGAGGGTATCTTGGTCTTAAGGAGCTATGTTTTAGTGTTTGACCTTGATGATACCATGAGGTTTTGTATCTTGGCATGGAGGCCTAGATGGTATCTAAATCTTGTTGGATTATACCAGGGTTGTAGCCTAATGGCACATGTATTGGAAAGTTGCCTTGATGACATCATAGTCCCTATTGAGTTAGTGTCTTGGCAGGTAGCCTTAATGACACTTTATTGATATCTTGGCAGTTTTTTGCCTTGATGGTATGTAACATTGCATATGTTGTTATAATCTTCTTGGAACACTTCAAATTGAGGTCAAATTTATATCGGTTGAACAATTATTAATACCTCCCTAGTTAAGAGGGAGTGTTGAAAATGTAACTAGTATCGGTCTTCACAATTGTTATCTTGCTCATGACATGATGTATTTATTATGTATTTGCAAAAAGAAAGAAAAAGAAAATTTATTGTAAAATAAAAGAAACCTATTATTTTATAAGCATTGGTTTCATGCTCAAATTATTATATTTCTAGGTCAAAGCACCCATTATGTGATTCTAGGGTTTGTGTCAGGAGTCATTGTCCCTGCCATCTTGTATTAGACTCTTCTTGGGCTTATTGTTTCAAAGAAGAAAATTATGTTTGGGTCAAAAATGTAATTTGTGCCTCCTCCACCAAGCCGGCCTCAAGAATTTTCAAGTTGACCTCATGAAGGGATATTGACCTCACAAAACCACTATATATCAGCTATGGATTCGACTTATTGTGGCATCCAAGAAAATAAGTTTGATCTGAAATATAAGGAAGTGTGAAGGAAAGAAAAGGAGAAAGCCATGAAGTTTTCACTTGAGAGGGGCCACACTTGCATGCAGATGAGGAGCTATTAGTTCCTAAGGATGAGCTTCAGGACATGGATCAGCCACAGGACGAAGTTCATGGAGTGGAAGAGACCACTCATGCAGCGCCAACCATCGGAGGGCGAAAGCGCACTACAGAAGCTCAGTGACTGGCTCAAGATGCAGAGTAGGTTGTAGGACCACCTACAGCACAACGTAGACAGACAGTCACCTGATTGGTACACTGGATACATGGCTCTTGTGAGCAGATGTGTCATGAATGAGCCATCCTCTTTCGAGGAAGCTGTGGTGGATCCCGCATGGGTAGATGCCATGGTGGAAGAGTATGATTCGATTGTCAGAAACAGTGCATGGGAGATTGTCCCAAGACCAGAAGGGCAATCAGGGGTGGGTTCGAGATGGATCTACAAAGTGAAGCAGAAAACTGGCAAGAGTGTGGAAAAGTATAAGGAAAGATTTGTTGCCTGAGGCTTTTCATAGATAGAGGGGATCGATTATGAGGAGGCATTTTCACCTGTCACAAAGTATTCTTCCATACGGACGATTCTTGCTCTCTCAGCATAGATGGGGTAGCACATTCATTAGATGGATGTGAACACTGTGTTCCTCAACAGAGTCATCAAGGAGGAGGTGTACATAGAGCAGCCCGAAGGTTTTGAGACCTTCAGCAGTGAGTCGCATGTGCGCAGGCTCAAGAGAGCGTTGTATGGGTTGAAACAAGCACCATGTGCTTGGTACACACGGATAAACAGTTATTTCACCGGACTTGGATTCTCCAAGTGTGAGGTGGATCCTAACCTATACCAGATTGTGGTGGAGGGTAAGTTGCTTATCATTGTACTGTATGTAGATGATTTGATTCTGACAGGTGATGAGTTTTTGATGCTTTCATGCAAGGATGATCTTGCTAAGTAGTTTGAGATGAAGGATTTGGGCCTCCTTCATTATTTCCTGGGATTGGAAATTTGGCAGCGCAGTGATGGACTGTTTGTTTCTCAGGGTAAGTATGCTCGGGAGATATCGGAGAAGTTCAACATGCATGGTTGCAAGCCTATTGATACTCCTCTCCCTGGAGGTTGGAGGAAGGAGGATGCTACTTCAGCGGAGGTAGTGGATGCCACTGTTTATCGACAGTTGGTGGAGTCGCTTATGTATCTGGTAAATACACGACCCGATATATGCTATGTTGTTAACCAGCTTTCACAAGCTATGGTTAAGCCAACCAAGCTCTTCTGGAAGGCAGGCAAGCATGTATTGCGTTATCTCATAGGCACATCGGGATATGGATTGTGGTACAGACAGGAGGATGAGGTGAAGCTATGTGGCTTCACGGATGCAGATTGGGCAGGGAGCCCAACAGACAGAAAGAGCACATTTGGAGGGATCTTTAGTATCAGGTCGATAGCAGTTTCTTGGTACAGCAGGAAGCAAAGATCCGTGGCATTTATAGCAGCAAGTTTGGCTGCATGCGAGGCTATATGGATGAGGAAGATCTTGGTCGGGTTGTTTGGTTCTCACTTGGAGCCTACAGTGATTTATTGTGATAACCAGATTTGCATTAAACTCTCGGCTAATCCAGTATTTCAGGATAGATTCAAGCACATTGACATCAGGTACCATCATATCAGAGATTGTGTGCAATGGAGAGTCATGTTATTTTCATACATTCCAACGGAGGATCAGGATGCTGATATCTTAACGAAGGCGCTCACCAGGAGCAAATTTGAATACCACTGAGGCAGGATAGGGGTTGCTAATAATCCATATCTTGTTGAGAGGGAGTGTTGAGAATGCAACAAGATGATGGAGCTTAGTGGAAAGAAGTCGCCTTCACTAAGTTTGCCCGCAGGCTATTTTTGGCGCAAAGTCTATTTTTAGACTATGTCTATTTTTAGACATATGGATCATGGTCTATGAGTTGCAGGATGCTATTTGTGGATGATTGGTCATGTTGGTAAAAATAGATGGACTTCTATTTTTAGACATATGGGCGGAGTCTATTTTTAGACTGCCAAGTTTAAATATAGAACAGTCGAATATTATTAGCTCTTAAAAATATTTAGACTATAAACATTATCTTATCCTCTTGGAGAACTTCAGTTTGAGCTACAGATGTGGCGCATGTAGCTGTCAGAAGGAAATACGCTTTTCTTGTGGATCATTTGAGCTATTGCATGCAGGACTTCAGTTAGAACTCATGTGGTTGAGTTTGGCGGAGTTGACAGTGGAGTTGATGGAGTTGTGTTCAGTTTAACTTGGTTTAACTAGTTGTATTTAGTCTAACTAACAAATAGACTAATGATGATTTGTGTGAATTAATTATTAATTAATTCACTAATTATTAACTCATAAAGAAAATGAATAATACATCAGTTAACTCAGTGCATGTCAGTGCATGTACAGTTCAGTGGAGACAGGTGTTAGAGGTTAAGATTGCTATCAGTTGTGACTATATTTGTGCATGAGATCTTGCACAATCAGCGGGATTGAGTTTCCAATGAGGATTGCATGGTCACACACAAGGAAAAAAGACAAGTTTGGTTCAGCCATTCATCATTCTTCTCTTGCAGGATTGCGCAGTGGAGGCAGGCAAATAGTGGAGGAGATTTGAGGCATCAGATCTTAGCTAGTTTGTGTGTAACAGGTGGAGATAGTACTGAGTACTTGCAAGGAGTATTGTACTATGTATTGTTACATGTTCTCAATCATTATAATATACAGATAGTGTTGGGTTTTCAGTTGTATGCTTTCCCCAGGTTACATACTGTGTTAATGTGCGCATGCAATTGATGTTTCATTGTTTTTAATGCTGCTAAATTGATGATCAACATAGAGGAGATTATGTATTGTGCATGGTTCTGCAAATAATGTATGATCAGGATAATCTCTGTGAATAAGTGTCATATTATTCAAAATTTCTACAGTCAAGAACCTATATGCACTTGAGGTACAAAATTCATGCAAAGCCTTGAGGAGAAAGGAAAAGGTTAGGTACGTGGTGGTTGAGAGGGAGCATGAATTACCTCTCAACATACAGCCTCAAAATTAGCCTCAGCAAGTTGTGGAGCAGCCACAATTGGATAAGCATAGAGGAGACCAAGTGGAGACCTCCAGTAGGTGGGAATTTTGATCCAAGTGGGTAGAGGGATCACATGCAGCCATACCTCTAGGTGAGAGGTGGGGCGATGTGAAGCAATAGTCCCAAAAGTGCAGAAATTTGGGCACGGTCCATTGAGGTGTTTTTTGCCTCATGGATCATCACCTTACTATGTCATCCCACAATATTCAATAGCAAGAGGATCATTGTTAGTCAGATACCGAGGAGTGCAAAGCGGTTTTGACTATAGATTATTGTTGACTGCAGAGCAGTGTTGACTGCAAAGCAGAAGGCTCAATAGAAGAGTCAGCAGCAGCACAATTTTCCTAGTAGATAGTTGCGGACACAATTGATTCAATTTATTTTTTTGGATGCCTTTTAGTTGCATATGTTGCAGTAGAAACATCAACATTGAAAAGATTTGTATGAGTAACATTCCAAAGGTACCGGATCGGGATAGAGTTGAATTCATTTCTTATTGAGAGGGAGTATAGTAACAAGAAATGTTAAAAATAGCATCAAGAAAAATCCTAATTTAATTTGTCCTTGAATTAAATTGGGAATAAAATTGTAACTCCACATCTCATTATAGCTTGTAATAGTTAACTAAGTTAATTTGACTTAGCTTAGTTAATTCAAGTTGAAGATCTATATAGAGTCATTTAGAATGTTTCGTACAATTAGGAGAACTAGTTGAGTTTATTTTGAGTTGTCAATTTAATTCAGTATAACTAATTTAAATTCAGTTAAACTAGTTCCAACTGATGGACGAATTAGTGGGAGGTCCTGTAATGGGGTGCAACCTGGAGTAGTACGGTGCAACCTACAGTAGTGGGGTGCTTCCAGTAGTAGTGCGGTGCAACCTGTAGTAGTGGGGTGCTTCTTGTAGTAGTGGGGTGCTTCTTGCAGTAGTGGGGTGTTGCCTATAGTATTGGGGTGCAACTTACAGTAGTGGAGTGCTTCCTGCAATAGTGGGGTGCAGCCTGCAGTAGCGGGGTGCTTCTTGCAGTGTTGGGGTGCATCCTGCACTAGTGGAGTGTTTCCTGCACTAGTGGGGTGCAGCCTACAGTAGTGGGGTGCTTCCTGTCGAATAGTGGGGTGCTGCCTAAAGTGCAGTGTGGTGCTTCCTGCAGTGATCAACCAGTAAACTGAATATTCACTCATAATTAACTCATGCATGTTAGATCATAGAAAGACCCAGTTGAGATTGGAGTTCAGTGACAGTGTACTATCAGTTGTAAAATCATGTAAATTAAATCGATGGTGCATGCAATCAAAGCAAGGCCTATGAGGATTGCGCAGTTCATAATTGTGGAATTTCCCAGTTAAACAAGGGCTAATTCATAAGGGAACAATGCAAGGAAGTAGGAGCTTAGAAGGCTACGAATTTGGCAAGTATTGACCAAAGCCAGTCATTCAGGCAAAGGATAGAAAATACTTGTGCAGGTTGAGCTAAAGGTTGAGCAGAGCATATTGTATTCATCCAAATTCTTTGAATAATGCAATATACAGATAGCAAGGATTTTTAGTTGTGGCTTTCCCTAGAAAATCATTGTTTTATCTGTGATTAAATTCTTTATCTTATATCCTTCGTGATTTTATCGATCGTTTATTGTTTCCACTGATGAGTAGTGTAGATTCAAGTCAATTGTTTTAGCATATTGCAATTTGCAATTTGAATCTATAAGGAATTTCTACAATTTCCATTGTGATCTCCCTTCGATTGCAAGTTCCAATAATTAATGTATTGAAATGAATTAAATAACGTTTATTTTAGATCATTTCACTAGCTATCTCCACTAGCTATATTTTCATAGAGTAGTTTCATATTATATATATGAATACTTTATCTTATTTTTTTCTGTGGAAAATCTCGGCAGATCCACCCGAAGGGATCACATCGCGCCAGCCAAACTAATCAAAGCCCAACCCTAAGGGCATAGAGGAGAATTGACCATGTGACCTCCCAATGGCGAGGTGCTTTAGCAATGGGACATTGACCAGTTAAGCTAGCCCTCGAGGCTATTAATACTTTTATCATTAATAATTAATTATTATTATTATTTTAAATAAAGTTATATTTTGTTTTTTTGGATTGCAATTACATTACCTTGTGAATAGGAAATTACATGAAATGCTGAGAAATTTGGATTAGTCTATCACTGAGGAAACCCAACCAAATCCAAAACCAATAGACAAGCTAACCTAAGATTGAAAATACAAAAACATATACTGAGATTCTAGTCTTTGAGGCCAGGAATGATCATGGGGTTTTCTCAAGGTCTTTTCTTCCTTTTATCTTACGAAGATCAATCCATCTCAAGAATATTTGAAGAGAAGATGTCGTGGAGACATTGGCTGCATTTAGTTAAGGCAATTCCTTTTCTAGAGGGTTTGCAACCATGGTTGATTCCTTATCACTATCCAAGTGATTTGATTCATGAAGAAATTTGTGCATGCTCGTGGAAAATCCTAACAACATGGTTGTATCTCTTTCTTCACCATTCGAGGGATGGAACTTAAAGTCTCAGGGATGATATGGAATTGCATGGGGCTGAAATGAGGATAAATGACTTAGTTTGGTTGCATAATTTTTTTTTTTTTGCATGTTGTCTTGCTTCTGGGCTGAAAAATTCTTAGATCCTTTTGGATTTTTAAGGTCTTGCCATCCTTGATTCTTTTTCATGGCATCTGAGGGGTGAGAGTGCCCTTGAGAAAGGGAAACCAGTCTTGAGATGACATGGCGATTTATAAGTCATAAATTGGAAATTTGTTTTTTCATAGTCCACCAATTGCAAAAAGGTTAAGTCATTCCAATTAATAAGGATCCAATCAGGAAGTCCTTTGATGAGAGTTATTTTGACATAGATGTGTGCAAAGATTATAATACCCCTTCCAATCTTGTTTGTATCTATATTAATAAAATGGCTGAGTGAGCTTCCTACATAAGCTATGATATTTGTATTTAACAAATGAATGGGAATATTGTGCAGTCTTGCCCAAATCAAGGTGGCAAGATACGACATCGATAGAGGGTTGAATTTAAGAAACCATGGTTGAAAGGAGAGCCTAGAGCAGCCCCAAAACCATGGTCCTTGATAAAAAACCATTTTACAATCATCTTGATTTTTGAGATAAACCACAAAGAAACCCTTCGGAAAAAATAAAAAATAAAAATATATAAATAAAAATAAAAGTATTAAGAAAATATATATATAGATATATATATATATATATATATATATATATATATATATATATATATATATATATATATATATATATATATATATATATATATATATATATATATATATAAGGACTAGGTTTGATTCACCCATTCATGGAGAAAAAATGTTGATGGACAAAGCCCATTAAAGGGGAAAATAATGGCATTTCACTCATATGCCAAGCAAGAAAGATCAAGTTAGGTGTTATCCACCTCTAGAGTTGGAATACCTTATGCTTGTTCGATCATGAAGGCTTTCGCTGAGATATCTTTGGGAGTTAACTACGAGAGCCCTAGATTTAGAGCATCCTTAAGGGATAGTAGCTAAGAGGAAGAAAGGGGCACCTCAGCTTTTGGCTCCTCCATTCAATATTGATACTAGGATCATTAAAGAATCCTTGGATATACTGTAATATTTGAGAGAGTGTCCTTCCTAAAGTTGCATACCCCTATGTAGAAGTCGCATTGAGACGAAAGGCATCATGTTCGATCTTGAATTCTCGTTACATGTGTAGAGACAAAGTGGGAGGATTCCACTTGCATACATAGGGTACACCTTGATATTATCCTAATTAAGACCAAGGAATTCAATAAATAAGGAGTGATGGCATCACTTTAGAGGTGGATCGAAGAAACATGTTGCAAAATAAATCCCCCCTGGTTTACTAGATTTTTAGCATTGGCACCAAAATAAGGAGGTTTCAGATGAAAGGAAGAGTCTTGGAGCTGGAAATTTCCCAGAGACAAGGCAGTGGCTTAAGGCATTAAGGTTTCTATCATGATCTCCCTCTGATTACAAGTTCCCATAATTAATATATTAAAACAAATTACATATAGTTGATTTTATTTAATTTCACTTGCTATCTCCACCAACTATCTTTTTATAGAGTAATTTCATACTATATATATATATAGATATATATATATATATATATATATATATATATATATATATATATATATATTCGTTTTATTAATAATTATTATTATTGTCTTCAATAAGGTTAGAATTTAGTTTTTTTATGGATTAAAAAAATTATTACCGTATGACTAGGAGTTTACATGAAAAATATGAGAAATTCAAGTTAGCTTTTCACTAGAGAAACCTAACCAAATATAAAACCAATAGATAGGCTAACCTGAGATTGAAAATGAAAAAATATTTACTGACATTTTGATATTTGAGGCTAAGAATTATCATGGGGTTTTTTAAGGTATTTTCCTCCTTTTTCCTTACTAACGTCAACCCATCTCGAGAATTTGTAAGGAGTGGATGGTGTGGAGACATTGGCTGCATTTCCTTGAGGCAATTCCATTTTTGAAGGGTTTGCAACTATGGATACTTCATTATCATTATATGAGTGATATTATTCATGAATACATTTGTGCCTACTTTTGGACAAAAGAAATAAATATCATGGTTATGCCCCCAGAGTCTAAGGGATGTTATGGTGTTGTGTGGGGCAGAGCTTGTTGAAATACGTAACTAGGTTTGATCTTCATAATGAAATGTGTAATCGTGATTTGTACATATTTGATATAAATAAATAAAAATATTATTGTTATTTCTTGAGGCATGGGTTTCATGCTCAAGGTTATTTGATTTAAGGTCAAGCACGCATTGAGTGCTTCTAGGTTTTTCATGGAGTCAATTAAGTCATTTTCATGTATGGAAGACCCTTTTGTGCATGTTACATATTGTAAATAAAATTTATTTGAGTCAAAGTAGAGTCAAAAGACCCTTTAAGACCTTGTCAAGATGCTACAACAAGTTGGCCTTCAAAAGGAACATGTCTGCCTATCCAAAAGGATAAGTCAGCCTATTAGGGGATTGAAGGAATCCTATATATAGGAGCACCTTACCTCATTCAAGGAAGCACTCATCCAAAAAAAAAAAAATGATCAAGGAAGGAAATATACCTAAATAAGAGATAAATAAGGAAGGAGAGTTGAGCACAAGAAAGTCAAAATTTCTTATATGTTTTAATCTTCATCTCCTCGTAGAAAATGAAGTGATTGATCATGTCAAGGGTAAAATTTCAAAACCATCACAAGAGGAATCTCAAGAACTAATGAATTATATGAAAGGAGAAATTAGGGCTCAAATAATTCTTATACAATCAATCAAGTATCCCTGCATCCCTTATGTGGAAAATTTGGAGACATCAAAACAAATCTATGATAAGCTAGTAGAATTGTTCTCTGTAAGCACTGTTGGAGAAATCATATCTTTGAGAACCGAGCTATACAATATGAATATATCAAAGGGAGGCCATCCAAGAAAAATTCTTCTTGTCCCTGTGGTAAGTTTTTAAAAATATTGACTGCCCTCCTAAGGGGGAGGTGTGCAACTCCTAAAGAAACTTTTTCTTGAGTTGGGAATTATTACAAATATATAAGCGATTTTTGTACCATAATGAATCATTTTTCCAACTAAATGTATCAGATGTACAGGGATTGTTGGGCGCAACCCAACTTTGTCAGATTGTGGACAAGGAAGTTGAATTTTGGGGATAACGTGCGCAACACAAAGTGTGAAGTGGACTGCACAACAAAGAAGCATAGCACACAAGGACTGCACAGTAAAGGGGCTTTGCGGAAAAGCCCCTTTTATTGTACAAATGAATAATATTGTATAAGTTGAAGAGTTTTGGCCCATAGTCCCTTGTATTTTGGAAACCATGGTATGTGGTCCATGGTAATCTAGCGATGTTATCGCTTGATGTAATACTATATATGGATGAATAATAAAGAATGGAGAGGCAATAATTATGAAAAAAACCATGTATTGAATGACTGAATCTGTGTGATTGGGTTTTGTGGCTAAGGAAAAGGCTCTGCAGTTGAGTGCGCAGAGGCATAAGTCTGTAGCTGAGTGTCCAGACGACATGCAACTAAGTGCATAGGTCAATAATTGTTTTTGTATGAAATTATATATTATAAGAAACAATTATTTTAGACTTAGTCCCACATTAGTATGAACCACAGTGAAATTTGTGTCTACCTGTGTTTATTTGCTTATTATCTGCACTTTATTTCAATACTGTAAATTTTATGAATGTTTGTGATATTTTTAAATAATGATAGTAATTTTGCTAAGTATAAGTGTGAAGTATTTCACCAATGCGAAGTAAAAGGTTAATGTTAAACATAAGAAAACACAAGGATGCCACAGTGCAGTATCCCTCAAGCTGCAGAAACCTGGTTCTACAACCTCCCATAATCACTTCGGGTGAGAATGCGATCTGCTTGTAGGTCGTTGTTGAGAGGGCCAGTGGTTGATGGTTTTGTTGGTGTACAGTACGCTTTGAACCTGGGTCGAGCCCACCTAAGACAACTAATGGTTTCGTTTCCGGGACCAGGATTTGTTTCAGGGATATGTTTTGGCATCCACCGAAGAAAGAAATCCATGAGTGGGTTGAAAAGAAAGAACAAGAATTTGCAAAAAAAAAAAGAAAATAAAAACCCTCATCTGTCGAATGAAAGGTGGCTAGAGAAGTATATCTTTGAATATCAATATGAAATATTCTTTGGTTCGTTTCACATCGAGCTATACGAGTGGGTATCAAGAATGACAGAAAGAAAATACTACTTCAAAGGAGACGAACCTAAGGAGTGGAATCCTAAATTAATACAACGACTCAAGAACACCAACAACGGGATCTCAAGAGTTGTTGATTTCTAGATCAATAAAATTTTGGGAGGATTCATTACTGATTTTGCAGTATATTCAATTGCGTCTTACAGCAAAGTAGAATGAATATTTTTCAAAGGACCATGAGGTAAGCTCTTAAGATCTTTGAATCTCTAGATTAAGATGCTTTTGTGTGAAAAGGTAATTTTACAAATGCAGTCAGATTATTAGCTACTTATGTTTAGAAGATATGAAGAAGAGAAGGGAAAAATGCACTATCGAAAAAGGTATAGAATAGACACGAGAAAGAGATCTTGTGGCTAAGATCAAAGGGTTTTTATAGAAAATGAATATAGTCCTCTGTTAAGTGAGTCTGAAAGTGAAGAAATTCGTCTTGAAAGCCCTGAAGTAATGTCGCAGTATTCACCTTTCTAGCCTGAAAGTTCGCCGAAGTTAGTATCAAGTAGTAATCAAGGTGTTTTTGGTTTTCCTATCGCCCTATGCCTCCTACCCCCCATCCCCCTCCCCTTATGAACCCCCCATACCCACCCCCTCCCATCCCCCTCCAAGTGGAATCATGGTCAATGATATTAAGTTGCATGTCCTTAAAGGGACTAGATCAGAGGATCTGGAGAAATCTTGGTTCTTATGCGAAGCAGTATGGACAATGAAGTAGGTGCATGATGAAAACATAAATAACGCAGCTTGTCACAACATTATGGGATAGAGTGCTGATGTGGTACACGAAGTATTCCAGCAATCAGAACAGAGCATTTGCAGACATCAAAACAAGGTTGGTGAAAGAATTTAAGAAGCCAAAGTCTAATTCACAATGTATTATAGAACTAAAAGAGATCAAACAAAGGCCTACTAGGTCTATCTGGGAATTTGATCAAAGATTCAAGATCTTATTTGATCAGGTGAGCTTTGAAATACCTCCACAACAACATAAGGAATGGTTCATAGTTGTGCTACTTCCACGCATAAGGTTGCCTCTATCACAACAAAAGATAGAGACTCAAGCCGAATCTTTATAACTTGGGATGAACTTAGAAGCTTTACCCATAGGGGATACTAGTGTAGGTATGCAGCAGATCTAGAGTCAGCTAGAAAATTTGACTATGCAGATACATGGTATGAAGAAAAGTAAGGAAGTGAGAGAAGAGAGATGGTGTACAAAGTGTAAAGGAGAAGGCCATTCTAAGGAACAATGCCCTATTTTCATAACCTACATGGCTAGTGGTGCATTGACCCCTTTAAACCCCTTGAATGTTGGATCTAGATTATGGTGCAAGATATGTAAAACTAGAGGAGAATACCGCCCATAATATTGTTATTTTTGTAGAAGTACGTACAGACCCAAAGGAAATTGTATTGAAAGTTCTGAAAATCAGTGGGACATGATGACAACAACTATCGAGCTTATGAATTAATGGTGGACCGAAGTGTCGATGCATATAGAATGCAAGTTGAAGAACATGGACACGAGGAACAGGCACAGCACAGCAGGCGATGTGGCTATCAAGTTCGATGTCAAGGTAATGGTCGAGGTGGAGATGGTCAAGGATGAAGAAATATTATCTGCTACAACTGCGGCCAGGAAGGACATTTTGGAAGATATTGTCAGAATCCTACCACGACATGTAAGTATTGCAAATACTTTGATCATGTTATTGAAGAGTGTCTAGTACTTATGGAAAAAACGCAAGAAAAAAGGAACCAGAAGCTAACACAAAACATCCAAATGATGATTGTGGAACCAAGGACCAATGAACCTCACATTAGCATTGTAACAAGGAGTGGAGTCACAACTACAGATGATAAAGAACATGGGAAAAAGTAAGTTGAAGCTCCATGGGTAAGAAAATCTACTCAAAAAGCTCTTGTATTTGACATTAATAAGGAAAAATAAGTATTCATGGAAGCGAGGAGAAGATTTATGGATGATGGGGCTTTGATCTCTAGTGCGCATCCAACATAGAAGAACAACTACGATATAATATTAGTTACAACACAATATGTGGATCCAGATATTTTGAAGTCTTTTCTACAAACATGTATGAAGTTCTTAAGAAAATAGAAAGTTATAGAAGGGTTGCAAGAGTTAATAGACTCTTGTGCTTCTAAAGAAGTACCGCAAAGTGATATGTGTGCAGTGAACAATCTACATCGACACAAAAAGAGGACTGGAAAAGAAATGAGGCTTACTGCACATGTCACAGAATATGACATGGATCAAGTTATTATGGATTGATGATCAAATGCCAATGTTTTGCCGAAGCAGGGCTGGAATTGATGGGTAAGATGAAGTTGAAATGGTCACATATTCAGCTAAAGATTGTGAATCAACAGAAGATTTTTCCCCTAGGAATGTTATCAGGTATCACAGTAGACATTGAAAGACTGCGCACTACTACCGATTTTGAAGTGATAGGAATTGTGGATGATAGTAACCCCTACCCTAAATTACTTTGATTGGATTGGGAATTTTCTAACATCGCTATAATAAACTTAAAAAATAGGCAAATGATATTTGAAAGAAATAATATGAGAGGCATTGTTCCATTAGATCCATCAGAAGGAGCGAGGTATATTGAACCAGTCAAAGAAGAATAGAACAGAGCTGACATAGACAACATTTATCATATAACAACGAAAGAAGAAGAATGGATCAAGCCTAATGCAAATGGAAAATTGGATTCGGAACAAGACAGTTCCTACAATTCAGATTGAGAAGAAGAATTGGAAAATTAGCAAAATAGGTTACATGAAGTTTCTACCAGACGATGTGCAAGGATCACTAAAGTAGTTCGTTGTATGACAATTGAGGTATGTGACTTACATTTTTATGATGGTTTGGTAATATAAACATTTTTCTTAAGGAATAGGAGAAACAGGTACCAGAATTTCAAAGATTGTTAGCTCTGGATCTAGCCCTAAGAGCTACTCCTTCTAGATAGTGGGGTACACATAAGAGGAATATAGGAACTTGGAAAGAATGTCGAAGATTGATATGGGTAAGATTTGTTCATGTAGAACTAGAGCTGGAAAATAAATATGACGGTAAAATTGATCCTAGAGAGCACATTCAACGTTGCATCAAAGCATGGAAGGAGATTCCATGAGAAGAATGGGTGCATGGGTTCATCCATACATTGGAGGAAATTCCTCAAAATTGGTTCTTGGAAACAGAACTTTGGCATGGTACTGCAAACTGGGCAGATATGGTTGATGGGTTTATATTAACCTTTAGCTTTGAAGATGATTATCCTTATATAGATTCATCCCTATGGATAGTTAAGAATAATATTTTTAAGAATGAAATTCCACTCACTTGGCAGCTTGATTGGGTTGCACAGCTACATAATGTACTATAATGATATAACATCATTGCAAAGAAGATAAATACCCTCATAATATTGACATAGTAGAATCTGAGGGTCACCGCAAAGTGAATGTACCTAAGATAGAGATGTCTAATATAACAAATCCATTAAAGACAAAGAAGGTGAATATATGGTCAAAATATGAGCTGAAGTTTGCAACGATAGGAGATTATTGGGATGAAGAAACAGTTAGCAAAGTGACAAATCTTTTGCTTGAATACCAGTATTTATTCCCCACTAAGTTCTCATATATGAAGGGTATAGTAGGAGACTTGAGAGTTATGAAAATTCCTTTAAAGCCTGATGTGAAGACTGTCAATAAAAGACCCTATATATTGAATCAAAAATATAAGGAAAAGGTAAAAGAAGAATTAGATAAAATGGTAGCAGCACGAATCATTGAACCAGTTGAAGAATCAGAGTGGGTAAGCCCTATGGTGGTCCAAGAAAAAAAGGCTAAAGGGTAAATCAATATATGTATAGATCTAAGGAAATTAAATGATGCATGTGTGCATGATTCCTTACCTGCACCCTTTACAAATGAAGTATTGGATAATGTAGGTGGACCGGAAGCCTGCTCTTTCGCAGATGGATTTTCAGGATACCATCATATCACAATTGCACCAGATGATCGACATAAGACCACCTTCGCTATAGAATGGGGTTCATATCAGTATACAGTGATGCCTTTTGGACTAAAGAATGCCCCTGCCATATTTTCAAGACTGGTGCTTGCAGCTTTCAAAGAATATTTTCACAAGTTCTTAGAAGTATACTTCGATGATTGGATAGTGTTTGGTTTATTAAAGAAACATGTTGCAGGCTTAAGATTGATGCTTGACACATGCAGGCAGTATCATATTTCTCTAAATATCAAGAAATGCATATTCGGTGTACCTTTTGGTATACTGCTGGGAAACATTGTTTGCAAACAAGGATTGATGGTGGATCCTGCGAAGATTGATATCATTGTAAATTTACCTCCACCGAAGACAGTTAGGCAACTTAGCACCACACTAGGACATACAGGATATTAGAGGAAATTTATCAAAGGATCTACACAGATTACTACACCTATGGAAAAATTACTGACGAAAGATATCATTTTCCTATGGAATGAGGAATGTCAAAAGAGCCTCGACACACTAAAAGAAAAGACGGTAATTACCCCTATCTTGGTATTTCCATATTGGAATAAGGAATTTCATGTTCATGTCTAGATTTAGGAGTGGTATTGGCATAGCCTGGTGCAGGAGAAATTGATCACCCTATAGCTTTTGCAAGTAGGAAACTATCTAAAGTAGAGAAGAACTATACAACTACAAAAAGAGAAGGATTAGCTACGGTATATGCATTGCAGAAATTCAGACATTATTTGTTGGGAGAAATTTTTAAGATGTTCACAGATCACTCTGCACTAAAGTATCTAGTCAATAAGCCTGTTTTAGGAGGGAAAATTTGCAGATGGTTACTATTAATTCAGGAGCGTGACTTTGAAGTTGTTGTCAAGCTGAGAATACTAAATGTTGGACCTGATCATTTGTCAAGGTTAGAGACAGGAGAAGAACCAATGAATATAGAGGATAACCATCCTGATGTGCAAATTTTTGCAATCAGGGTAGAAGATGATCACTTCGCTGATATTATTCAGTTCTTAACTAGAGGGATGGCTCCTTCAGAATACACTATGCAGCAGAAAAACAGTTGGTGGTTAAAAAAATAGTTTTTTCGCTGATAGCAAGACATTTGTACAAAATGGGACCAGATGCAATACTACGCAGCTATGTTCCTGAGCACGAAATACAAATAATTTTTCCAGAAGCTCATAATGGCACAGCTAGTGGACATTATGCAAGGAAAGATATTGTGCATAAAATTCTAAGAGCAGGACTATGGTGGCCTAAATTATACAAAGATGCAAAGGAGTTTTGTCGAGCTTGTGATATCTGCCAAAGAACAAGAAAACCTTCAAGTAGAGATGAAATGTCACTAGTCCCACAAGTAACATTGCAGATTTCTGAAAAATGGGTTATTTATTTTGTTGGACCTATCAATCCACCAAGGAAAAGGACTAGTGTGAGGTATATAATCATTGCAGTTGATTATTTGACAAGGTGGGTCGAAGCACAGCTAATGAAGGATTGCAGCACAGAGATTGCTTTGAAGTTCATCTTTGGATACATACTATCTAGATTTGGGTGCCCAAGGATATTGATGAGCGACTAAGGGTCACATTTCTTGAATAAGACCATTGAAGAATTAACTGAGGAATTTCAAGTTTATCACCAGAAGAGCACTCCTTATCATCCTTGGGAAAATGGAACTGTGGAAGCATTCAATAAAATTTTGGATAATTCATTGACCAAGGCATGTAATGTGAATAAGGATTACTCGGATCTTAGAATTCCAGCAATATTATGGGCTTATAGAACTACATGTAAGAAATTGACAGGTCAGACACCATTTAGGTCAGTTTATGGGCAAGAAGTTGTGATTCCTATGGAATACATTTTCCCTAGCCTAAGAATTGTAGCTTTTACAAATATGACAGACCCTGACATTACGGAAGAAAGGATTTCGTAGTTACTAGCTTTAGAACAAGACAGTTTTGTAGCAAGATTTCATCAACAAGTGAAAAAAGAAAGATGAAAGGCTTGGCATGACAGGCACATTAAGAAAAAGAAGTTTCAGGTAGGATACCTTGTTCTCCTCTATGACAACAAGTTTAAGAAATTTCTAGGAAAAGTCAAAACACATTGGTTAGGCCCATATGTGATTAAATTTATTACTAATGGAGGCACAACACAATTAGCGAAGTTAAATAGAGAATTAATTCAAGGAAAATTGAATGGCAATAGATTGAAGTTGTACAGGGAAAACCCTGTCCTTACAGCTTTGCCTTAAATAAATGTTGGGCACGACCCAACTTCGTCCAATTTTGGTAAAAGACTCTTAATTTTGAGGAGCGGAGTGGGCAGTACCGCGAAGCTATATTTACCGTGCAATGTCCTAAGCGTTTCGGGTTGAGTCGAAGCCCCTCATTTTGTAACGGGTATTGTGGTTTTATTTTATTGTTTTGTCGTGCCCGTGGTATGTGGACCATGGTTTTGTAGCAATGTAGTGTATATAAAGAGATGTAATACTTTTTCAAATATCATGAATGAATAGAATTGATGAACAAGTAATTGTATCTTCTATTTTTAGTCTGTGTTTTGGGCCTTAAGGAAAGGGTAGTTGGCTCTAGAAGAAGACAGGTTTGTAGGAGGATTCCATCAACAAGTGTAAAAAGAAAGAGAAAAGGCTTGGTATGAAAGGCACATTAACAAAAAGAAGTTTCAGGTAGGAGACATTGTTCTCCTCTATACAGCAAGTTTATGAAATTTCCAAGGAAATTCAAAACACATTGGTTAGGCCCATATGTTATTAAATATATTACTAATGGAAGTGTAGCGCAGTTAGCGAAGTTAAATGGAGAATTAATTCAAGGAAAAGTGAATGGAAGTAGATTGAAGTTGTACAAGGACGGCCCCGTCCTTACAGCTTCACCCTAAATAAGAAAGAAGGAAAGTCTTACTATCACATGTAGTTGACAGTGGACATTGGACTATAAACTACGTTGCAGAGAGAGAGAGCTTTGACAAAGAGAGTACTTCGCTACTATCAAGAATATGTCGAACTTCGCAGGTAGTCATGACATAAGATAGAGGTGTGCTACAATAGAGAATGTTTTGAAGTTCACTGTAAAAGTGAAAATATGATCATTACAGAACGACAGAATTTATAGATGGATACACATTTAATGATGAAATCAGAACAGAATCAAGACAAAATCAAATCTAATCATGAGGCTCGAAGGTTGGAATTGTTATAAATAGCTGACTCTCGCGCCAATTATGGACTTTGCTAAATCGAGAGTTTGAGAGAGTAATAGTGCGAAGCCATTGCAAATATTTCTTGCATGAATATCCTGTCGACTAAAGAAGTTGTGCGATTTATTAACAAAAGAGGTCTAGAATGAGTCGTGGACACAGCCACAGCAAAAACAGTTGAGACACCCACAGCACCACCCATAGTAGCATTTGAAACACCTTCAGTAGCAACATCAACATCGCAGAAACAACGGAAGTCACCAAGAAAGTAGAAGTAGACCAATGAGGATAGATCCAAAACAAAACAAGACAAGAAGCCCGATAAACTGTGAAACCTTAGAAGCAACCGAAGCCAATCGATGTTGAGGAAGAAGAGATAGAAGAGATAGAGACAGATGCAGGGAGTGCAGTACTATTCATTTCACCTCTGCCATATTATATTTCACTGAGGAAGTCGAATTCTAAGCCAGTAAAGGATGTCAAAGATGCGAAGTACGGGACATTCACACCATTATTGCCGGAAGAAGTGCCATTTGAAGGAGAGTTGTTAGGAAAATTTCGCAGCTAAAGTTTACAGGCAACGACTTCAATGGCGGGACGAAGTACCCACACTTGGCATCAGACTGATACTTGCAGCAAGTTCACTACCTAGACAACGGATTGACTATATTAGAGGCGCAATAGTGGGCGAATGGGTTGAAGCAGCCAGGGCTACTCAATATGTTAAACGTGTCACACTTTGGCAGGAGCTCAACTAATACAGCATGTGTATGCCAATTATTGGTGCTAATTCACGACAGACACTTGTGGTTGGGGGACAAAATCCCTGTAAATGAAATGATGATTTGGAGTATTACGAAGTTTCCATCTCAAGGGCGAAACCCCGCCGAGGAGTTTGTCGGGGAGTATTAGGACCGTGCCTCGGCAAAAAGCATGAAGTAGAAGTATGGGTTGGTCAAAAGGAACAAGGGCTACGACATCAACTCTATCAGCAACCCAGTAGTCCACTTTGTGGTACACATTCTGGGCAAGAAAATCATACGAAAGTGCCGCGCGAATGAAGTCCCTACGCTGGTGGTAGCCTTAGCCACGCATTGTGCAAACAGAGTGCAGTACAACTAGGTTGTGTACCTATGCAAAGAATTGCTAGATGACTGCCGCGAGGTACAAGAAAAAGGTACCCCTTTTCATTATGCCTGGCTGATCTTAATTATTTCAATGTTAGCATGGAGGGAGTCGGAGGACACACAATTCCCCGCAGTACCTATAGATGTTTGTGAGGATGCAAGGTGTGCATCCTTGTGGCATACTACTCAGCAATCGCGAGCCCAGGAGAATATAATTTTATTCATTCTATACCAGATGGATTCGCATATGATCGTAAATCAGTATCCGTTCCTATCACCAAGTCTCTACAAACAATATAACCTTATGGTGAGCTTCAAGGTGGATTTCCACAAATTACAAATTCAAGCGTGCAGAGACCCCAAGAGGAAATGGCACACATTGCCATACTTAGTCAAGGAGGAGGGTCTGGCAGCCTTACTGCAGAAATGGCTCGTGAAGTGGATGACTTTGACAGAGAAAGAAAAGGACAGAGCCACCGAGGAAGAAGAACTGGACACTTCATACCATGGCGAAGCAAGCGAAAAGATAAACAACAAGAATAAGAGGAGGAGAAAGAGGAACAGGAAGAGGAACACCATGAAAAATAACACCATGAAGAGGAGCAGCGTGAGGAGGACCCTAAGGGAGGTGAAGATATGACGAAGTAGACAGAGAAGGAAAAAATAGAGAAATCTATTGTGGAGAAAAGGAAAATGCAAACTGGAGCTTCTCCGAGCAGCAGAAAGAAGCACAAGGAAGTCAAGTCTAAGGACACACTACCACTGGTCCTTACTGATGGGGACCTAGATGAGATTGGTGAGAAGGTGCAGGAAATCATAGCGCACTCGTGGAGTAGGATAGAGGATCATTATGACAAGCTTATCACAAGTGTATAGGATAGTATCGCAGGTTTGAAACGTTTTTCTTTATTAGTTAGACAACCCATACAAGGACAAGAAATAATTACAGAAGGAAGGTGGATAGAGCCTACCCTTGCAGTGAGGCTAACAAAAATACTTGCAGGAGCTCTACAATTCGATTCGACAGAAATTTAGCAGCAGGCCAAGGAGTGGACACATATAAACCTAAACATCGTCACAATGCCACTACCAATGTTGCATAAGATGCATGAAGAAATCATAGCAAATTTAAAGCTAAGGGAATAGCACACATCGCAACTCAATGTACAAATAGAAAAGGAGAGGGTCGTGTTGTCACAGAAGCTCGACCAAACAATACAAGAGAGAAATGAGATAGAAAAAGAATATTAGCAGCTGAAGGAAGCAATAGAAGCAACATGTAAGGGAATTCTAGACATGGAGGTGCGCGAAGAGGAATCATTAGAAGAATAGGTCGCAAAGCTTGACCTTGCAATCAAGGAGCAAAAAGATAAAATTGTTGTGGTACATTTTGAATATGAAGTTAAAATCAGTGAGTTGTGATTGAAGCTGCAGCCAGCTACACCACTGGAAGTGAAAAGTCAGAGGGAGGCTGACTTAAAAATAGTCATGGTTAGTATCTCTGCAACATTGGATGACTACAACAAGCTACTGGATGAGAGTATGCATATTTGGAATTCACTGCAGGAAGATCCGAATGTTCATAAATTGTAAGAGGAGATGCAGCAAAAGCAACAATAGCTGGAGGAAACTCGAGAAGCTGCGAAGACATTGCCTATATTGCAAAAACTTGCAAAGATCACTGAAGCGAAGGAGCTGCAGAAGAGGATCAAAGAGATGAAGAGGAAAGAGTAGATATTGATAGATAGAAATTAGCTTTGGCAGGACGAGGCCTTCAGCTCTCCCGGACAGTGGATGAGAAGCGTTGAGAGCTTCGACAGAAGGAGGAAACATTGCTACAGAAGGATAATGAGCATGTAATAGAAGCTTTGTTGGAACATGACAGAGTTGCTCCAACATTTCAACCAGACCTATAACAACATTGTGGAGAATATTAGAGGCACAACATTTAAGTGACTCGGAACAAGTTACAGGTGAGTTTCGGGGGCTTGTTGGGCACAGCCCAACTTGGCCAGATTATGGGCAAGAAAGCCGAATTTTTGGGATAAGTTGTGCAATACAAAGTGCGAAGTAGACCGCGCAGCAAAGCAATGAAGCATGCAAGGAATGCGCAGTAAAGGGGCTTCATGGCAAAACCCCTTCCTTTTTGTAAAAACATATAATATTGTATAAGTTGAAGAGTTTTGGTCCATAGTCCCTTGTATTTTGGAAACCATGGTATGTGGTCCATGGTAATGCAGCGATGTAATCCCTCGATGTAATAGTATATATGGATGAATACTAAAGAAGGAACAGACAATAATTATGAAAAAACCATGTATTAAATGATTGAATCTATGTGATTGGGTTTCATGGCAAAGGAAAAAGATATGCAATTGAGTTCGCAGAGGCCTAAGTATGCATTTGATTGTGCAGGTCAAGAATTTTTGTTGTACAAAATTCTATATTATAAGCAACAGTTCTTGTGGACATAGTCCCAGATTGGGATGAACCACAGCAAAATTTGTGTCTATATTAATTTATTTTCTTATTAAATTCACTTTATTTCAGTACTGTAAATTTTATGATTTTTTATGATGTGTTTAAGTAATGACCGTATTTCTGGGGAGTAAAGTATAAGTGTGAATTATTTCAAAATTTTGAAATAAAATGTAAGTGTTAAACATAAGAAAACACAAGGGTGCCACGATGCAGTATCCCTCAAGCTACAGAAACCTAGTTCTACAACCTCCCATAATCACTTTAGGTGAGACTGCAATATGCTTGCAGGTCACTACCGAGAGGGCCAGTGGTTGAGGGTTTTGTTGGTGCGTAGTACACTTTGAACCTAAGTCGAGCCCACCTAAGCCAACAAGGATCTTGCTGAAACTTTTGAATGAGTGTCCACGCCTCTTCATCACTCTTCCATTCATACCTTGCTTCGATTATCCAGTCAAGTTGGATAATATAAATGGCACAAATAAATGCCTCCACATCCTCATCCTTTCTTGAGACTACATCTGAAACAACATTTTGCTTCTCTTTTTTGAATATGATTTCAAAGTCATGACCCAACATCTTTGTGACCCATTTTTGCTACTCTTCTGAAGATAATCTTTTTTCCAAATATTATTTAAGACTATCATGATTTTTTTTTATCTTAAAGTGTCTTCCCATTAGGTAAGGTCTTCATTGCTTTAGTGCATTTAGTATTGCCAACATTTCCTTTTCATAAATATGTTTGTATAAATTATTTCCTTTGATTGGATGACTTTCAAGAGTAATTGCTCTTCCTTATTGCATTAAAACAATGCCAATTCCATTTCCTGATGCATCACATTCCACAATAAAGGTTTTTGTGAATTATGGTATAACTAAGACCAGTGCTTGGCACATTGCCTCTATAATATGGTTAAAGGCCTTAGTTGCTTCTGGAGTCTAAGAAAATGCATATTTCTTCAGTAATGTTCTTAAAGGTGTTGATATTCTCCGATAATTCTTAACAAACTTGCAATAGTACCGTGACAACCCAAGAAAACCTCAAAGATTATTTATGGTTTTAGGGATTTTCCATTCCTTAATGGCTTTAATTTTGTTAGGGTCTACCTTAACACTCACATGAAATACAATATGACCCAAATATTCCACCTCCTATACTCCAAAAAAACATTTGGAGGTTTTTTCATATAATTGTTTCGCCTCCAATAATTTGAGAACCCTATCAACATGTTGAACATGATCCTTCTGAGACTTTCTATATATTAGTATATCATCAAAAAATATTAACACAAATTTTATGGAGGGGTTTGAAAATGGAATTCATCAAACCTTGAAATGTGGAAGGCTCATTAGTAAGTCCAAAAGGCATGACCAAAATTGATAATGACCCTCATGAATTTTGAATGTTGTTTTAGAAATGTCTTCAGTCTTCATTATAATTTGATGATATCCTAAATGAAGATCCAGCTTGGTGAAGTAAATTGCTCCATGTAATTCATCCAACAATTCATTAATGAAAATAATGGGAAATTTATCTTTAATAGTGATCTTGTTTATCTCCCTATAATCAGGACACACACTCCATGATCCATCCTTCTTGTGCACTAACACTACTGCAGCAGAGAAATAACTTTGACTCGGTTTAATTATACCAGCCTCTAGCGTTTCTGTAACCATACATTCAATTTCACTCTTTTGAGCATATGGATATCTATAAGGTATAGTGTTTGGATGAACACTTCATGTAATTAAATGAATGGAATGATCATGATCACGAATAGGTGGGAGGCACTTGGGAGCCTCAAATACCTTGGAATGGTTGTCCAAGACTTTTTGGATATCTGGAGAAATATACGATTTCGATGTTTGAGCCTTTAGTGAGCATAATTATGTAATGACTCCTCGTTTTTTTTTATTAAAAAGCTTTTTCATGCCATTAGAGCTAATTGTATTTCCCAGTTTCCCTACAATACCCCTTAATTCAACTTCATTTCCTTCCCAAAAAAAATTCAAGAAAATTTCTTGAAGATCAAAAGTTATTGTCCCCAAATATTATAACCATTGGACTCCTAGTACAACATCAACACCACCCATTGAAATAGAAATAATTGGACTATTCAATACATATTCCCCCATGGTTTGCTTGATATTATGGCACTTTCCAAAGTAATTTATAGTTCCTCCATTTGAAACCATCACTTCACACTCTGGTGTGGGATATAGGAAGCAATTCATTTCCTTGGATATCTTACAATGAATAAAATTATGGGTACTACCCAAATCAATCAGCGCTATTACCTTTTTATTCTTGATATATCCTTCTAGATTGAGAGTTTGAGGAGTGGTAATTCCTACCAATGCATTACAATATATGGTTAGATTCATTTATTCTTTATCTGGGTTGGTTCCTAGTGTATATCCTCCTCTTTGGATGTTTCTTGTTCCTTTTCTTCCTCCTCTTCACAATCCATGTAGAATAATTTCTTCTCAGCATACTTATGACCTTTAGTGTATTTTCTATCATAAATATAACAAATCCCTTTTTCTCTTTTTTCCTCCAATTGTTGTGGCATCAAACTTGTAGGTTGTGGAAGGATAGGAGCAGCAACACTTCCATTTTCATAGTTGTGAGTGGTAGACTTCCTTGTTGCCATAAGTTTGCTTTCAACTTTTCTTTCCACCCTAAATGCCTTCTCCCACGTATCAAGTTACCAAAGGTGAAGCTCATGTTGGATTTTATCCTTCAAGTCCCTATGAATACATCAATATTATGCTCCTCTGGAATATCAATTACCCTAATATTCAATTTTTGGAAGCCCTCAATGTGCTATAACATTGAACCCTTTTCTTTGAGATTTATCAATTGACTAAAAGAGGTGTTTCTTTTTGTATCCTCCTAATGTGCTATCATTTCCTCCATAAAAATTGACCCAAGTGAAAAGTGGTTTACAAGAACAAATCCATCGATACCATAAAAATTGATTGGGTTCTAAATATAAAGATGCAATGTGTACCTTTGTGTGTGTTGCACATCATGTAGATCAAAATATTGCTCCATCTATAGTATCCATGTTACTGAATCCTTGCCATCAAAATTCCTCATATCTATCTTTGAAATGTGGTTGTTCTTAACCCCACATTGGAGTCTCTAAAATCATAATTCATATTCCTTTTTTCCTCATCATGATTTTCATTGAGTACCTTGTCACCACCGGGAAGCCTTTCTTGCAAAAACTTTGTCAAACCTTCCATAACTTCTTTCAAAATATCCATCTTAGCTTCCATGCCATCCTTCAAACCATCCATGTTTGATTTTAAACCATCCATGTCATCTTTGGTTGCTCTTTATGGAAGCGAAATTTGTTGCACTTGGTTCTGTAATTTTGATATATCATGTGGCAATTCTTCCTCTTCATGTGTCATAGTAGATATTTCTGAGGGCTTAATGGGTGTAGAATTATTTTGTTTTGGAGGCATTTTAGAACCAATTACTGATGTATATGCTTCAATATTCCCTTTGAATCACTTCAAACTGATTTTTCAAACAAAAGTTATGCAAAATTTAAAAAATACACAACGTTTTCTTGCTTTTCTGTAGCTTGATATTGAAATTATTGTATCTTTGCAATTCAGGATTTCCAAGGTGTGAAATTCGGTCTTCTGGTATCCCTATAAATATTATCTGCAATGCCACAAGTAATACTAGTATTGGATTCTTCAATATATAGTTATGCCAAATCTCCAATGATGGCTTGATTATGGACTGGTTCAGTAGAGCGAAGTTGTACGAATTCCAGGTGTCATTGTTCCAGCATTCGGCCTTGAAATTTCTACAGGGAAAACTAAAAACATTTCCTTTCAGCCATTTTTTACATAATTCAAATCTAATTCTTGAAGCAAAAGTTATGATGATTTTCCCTAGGTCACCTGTTTGAGATGGAATTCAAGAGCCTTCAAAAAACCTACTTCCGTGGATCATATCTCATAAAATATAGTGAACCAAGATCTAGAATTTGTACACAATGTTCACCATGATTTATGCTCCAAGTGGTCGAAATTTTATCTTCTAAAGCCTCACAGAAAAATGTTATAGCGAAAATTCCAAGATAACCTGTTTGAAGAAGTGAAAACCTAGAATCCAAAGCTCTGATACCAAATCTTATGCAACCGGCTAGAAAAATAGAGAAAAGATAGATCAACCACTTGAGAAATAGCCTCTTCTAGGGGGGGAACCCCTTTACATCACATAAATGAATAATTCTTGGATGATGAAAATGATAAGACCTCCTTGGTATTTACAGGGGTCTAAGGGGTCACAATATGATCAGAGCCTACATAAGAATAATAATGTAAGGGCACAACAATACCAATAGTGGTCTTCCATGGGGCACAAAACTGACAACATGGGGGATACATGGGAAAAACAATAACAATAGGGGGCTACACTAACAATAAAAATAAGGGGAATACACTAGTATCATAGGGACCTAACAACATTTGTGCTCAATGCACTACCAGAGAAATGGGGAAACTTCGTATCAAGCATCTATGGAAAGAAGGAAGTTAATTCATTTAGTGAACTCTTGTAATTATGTGAGATTGAAGAAATTGGTTAAAGGAAAAAATAGGTATAGGATCAAATGAGCAAGTTAAATCATTTGTTTCCATGGCTAGGAGGAAAGGAAAGTTTGGGAAGTTTGGTCCTCAAAAAAAAAAGATTGATATGTCTAAGATCCAATGTTATGGTTGTTAGGAGTATGTAAATTTCAAAAGAGATCATCGTAAACTCAAGAAGGAAAAAAAAAAAGAAAATAAAAGAAAGGAATGAAGCCCATATCACCGAAGAAGTAGAAGAATCTGATGAGAAGAAATCCAAGAAGGAAGGATAGATCTTCACTATTAAGGTCTCTTAGGTACATAGCAAGGAGAAGTAGGAAGTGAAAGGAAATATGCTATGGTTAAAAAATTACGGTCAAGATGAGAAGCATTGTAAGTATGACAAGATGCATCTTAGTAGAAGATGGGATCATATTGGAAGCATATGATTGAAGAAAATAAAAAGCTCATGACATCATTGTAGAAGCTTTAAAGGACAACTGAAGTAGAAATATACATGGTTGTAGAAGTTATGATGATGGAAAGAAAGTAGCTCATACCAAAGTAGTAGTATATATATGGTTGAAAGAAATTCATATAGCATAGAAATAAATCATCATATATTATCATCTATAGGAAGGACAATTTACAGGAAGAGGATAATCAAGATCCTCCATTATAATGTTCGTTATAAGGTTCACCTATACTTGGAAGAAGCAAGTGTCTCACTGATGGAATACATTCCACCTTCTGTGGGATCCTTTGTGTAGAAGGATGATGGTATGATGACATAGGAGTTCAACATGGTTGAAGTACTTTCATGAAAGGAAATGAAGCTGCCAAAGGAAGTCTAGATGACCAAAAGAAGGAAAGAGGTGTGTATGTATTTGATATATTAAGTCATGTCATCATATAGTTGTGATAGCATGGAATAATGCTCTGTCTCATGAGCATGATTGAAAAAGAAGGAACTCTTCCCTTAGAAAGTTGCATGAAGGCATAAGCCTTGAACTAGTTCACATATTGATAAGATGAAATCAACATAATATGTCCTAATATGGAATATGAGGTGGTTAACAAGATGAAGGAACAATGTATAGAATATCCTAGGAAACAATATTTGAAGGAAAGGAAGAAGGGTTCATGGAAATGCAACCATTGTCACATAAGAAAATATAAGGAATCAACATCTAATAACTAGAAGGATCTGTTATAACATCTCCATCGAAAAGGTATGAAGACCTTGATAAATTCTGGAAAAGAAAAAAACCCTTGACAATGGAAGTCTTGGATATGTATTTATGAATGTGCGGGATGTTGATATTGCAAGAATCAGATGACATGATGAAAGGCCATCATAAAAGGTAACTTTGATTTGATGTTCATTTTGATTTTTGAAAAACATATCGTTGTGTTGAAATAGGACTACTAGAAGAAATTTGTAGATGTCACCTACATCTAGTACTCATGGGAATGGATAGAATATCTTGAAAGAAAAATGACTTGGAAAAGGTAGCCACGTGAAGAAAAACTTGATGTGGAATATAAGATCACTTTCCAATGAAAAGAATGATGACATGATTGTTAGTTTAATCCTATGGTTCGTTGAAGGAAGGTAATGAATGGTCAATGTCTTACAAGATGAAGGCTCTAGAATGAACAAGATTTAATTCATGACATCAAAAGGAGGATCCCTACAAGCAACTAATAGTACCATGAGCTCCACCAAAGAGTTGAGAGTTGTTGTTGGTAACAAGTCCCTAGTTAATAGGTATCTTGGTCAAGTCCCTGGGTAAGAGGGAGCTTGGGTATATTCATTTATAGGAATGATTATATATTCCTTATTTGAGAGGGAGAAATAGACACATCATTATTGTCTTCATGCTGTGAAGAAAAATGCAGGATTGGGTAAGCATCTGAGATTGATTCTGATAATATTTGAGGATGTGGTAGGGAGTCCAATAGGTAAGAGTAGTCAAAGAGGAAATTACTTGAGGATGTGTTATTGCAAGATAGGAATTGTCCTAAAAGGACATACCATGTGAACACCTGGGTAGTGTATGTGCCTTGAGAGACAATAATGATGGTGCCTATCAGTCATTGGTATCGCCCACATTATGCTCTGATCTTGTGGAGAGATATAGTTGTTAGTCAAGATCTTTCTATGTAACAATTTTGGTTGGTATGATGAGATGATCTAGAATAAGCTAAGGAAGTATCTTATGAGATGGCTTACCAATTTGACTCTTCTTATGAGAATTCTTCAATTTGAGAATGTCCAAGTAGGCTTGTATGGATTGTGAATACCTCCCTAGTTAAGAGGGAGTGTTGAAATATGTAACTAGGTTTGGTCTTCATAATGACATGTAATCATGATTTTTATGTATTTGATATAAAAGACAAATAAAATTATTATTGTTATTTCTTGAGGCATGTGTTTCATGCTCAAGGTTATTTGATTTATAGGTCAAGCACCCATTGAGTGCTTCTATATTTGTCATGGAGTCAATTAAGTCATTGTCATGTATGGAAGACCCTTTTGTGCATGTTACATATTGTAAAGAAAAATTATTTAAATCAAAGTAGAGTCAACACTCTCATATACCTTGTCAAGATGCTACAACAAATCAGCCTTAAAAACGAGCATGTGGGCCTATCTGGAAGGACAAGTCAAAATCTCAGGGGACTCAAGGAAGTCTATATATCTAGCAAAAAAAAGAAGTTCGGTCAAGGTAAGAAAGAGACCTAAAGAAGAGCGAAAAAAGGAAGGAGAGTTGAGCACAAGAAAGTAAAAATGTATGATTTGTTTTAGGATTCATCTCCTCACACGTGTAATATCTAGGGAATCACTTTACTACAGTAAGTATGAGTTGCAAAAGAAGTCGAATTTCAGTGAAAAGGAGTGGAGTTTTCTAGCCAAATAATCAAGGAAGATAGGGCTATCCAAGCGAAGAAAAGAAGAGAACAAAATAACCATAACTATCTCACACGTTCCACCTAGGGTTTCTACAATTGGGGCCAAAAGCTACAAGTCGAAATTCAAGTCAAGGTTTCAGGTCATCAATCTTGGTGAAAGGTGAAGTGGAAGTTGCTAGAAGGCAAGTTTGACTTGGGTTGAGAAAGTGCTTCAAGGAAAAAAATTTGACTTGGTCTTGGAGGAGTATTGGTAAAGGTTCATAGTTCTTGGAATTCATCATTTTAAGTTCTATAAGAAGAGAATATTTCTTATCAATTTTCCTCTCAAATGGAGAGGTTTTGGCCTTGGATAATCGCCTACATCTTGTGTCCTATTGTCTCATTTTTCTTTATTGTTTGGTAGTTGTTTGATAAGTGAAAGAATAAGATAATTAGGTAAAGTAAAATACATCACAAATAGTTATCAAAGTAAGAGAACTCACCTAATATGTTACCCCTAGATTTCTCAATAGACCTAATGCTTAAGGACTTGGTTTGGATGCAGAAGTTTTTTTTTGCATTTGTCATTCTTGTGAGATTAAGAATTCTTAGATCCTTTTGGATATTTGGGTATGTCATCCATGATTATTTTTCTTCGCATCTCAGGGGTGATATTTCCCTTGAGAGGAAGGGGAAGTAGTATGGATATGACCTGGCTATTGACAAGTCCTATAGTGGAAAGATGTACTTTTGTATTCCATCGATTATGAAAAGGATAGGTCATTCCAATTAATGAGGATCTAATCAGGCAGCTCTTCATTGAGATGTATTTCAAAAAAGATGCATACAAAGGTTATAATACCCCTCCCAAAAATATTTTTATTTGTCTTAATAAAATAATAGAGTGAGATTTCTATAGAAGCTAAGATATTTGGATTTAACAAATGAATGGGGATATTAGGGAGTCTTACCCAAAAAGGGGTGGCTAGAGTTGTCATAGATAGAGGGTTGAATTTAGGAAACCATGGTTGAAAGGAATGCCCAGAGCGGCCCCAAAACCAAGGTCCTTGATCAAAATCCCTTTGACAATCCTCTTGATTTCTGAAATAAACCACAAAGAAACCCTTATAACAAAAAGTAGTTGTGTATTTAGGGACCAGATTTTAGTCATCCATTACCAAAGCACAAATATTGTTGTCCAAAGTATAATAAAGTGGAAAATAATTGAATTATACTGCCATGCAAAAAATATCAAATAGGGTGTTATCCACCTCTAGATTTGGAATATATTTTGATTTTTTGACAATGAATGCAGCCCCTAAGAGATATTTGGAAACTGTTCTAAGAGCCTTAGCTTTAGAGCATCATTAAAGGATCATGACTGAGAGGAAGAGTGTGCTCCCTAGTCTTTGGCTCCTATGTTCAATATTAAGACTAGGAGGATTAAATCATCCTTGGTTATACCATAATCTATGAGTGAATTCCCTTCCTAAAGCTACCTAGCCCCATGTATCAACCACATTGAGATAGGAGGGATTATTGTCTGATCTTGAATTTTGGATGCGAGTGTAGAGAAAAATTTGGTGGATTTCACCTACATATAGAGGGTACCCCCTGAGATCGGCCTAATGAATACCAAAAAGTTTGAGAAATCTGGAGTGATGACATCACTTTATTGGTAGGAAGAAACCTAGTGCGAAATAAATTCCCCTTGGTTTACCAGATCTACAGCAATGGCACCAAAATGAGGGGGTTTCGAAAAAAATGAACAGTCTTGGAGCTAAAAATCCCCCAAATATAGGGTGTTGGTTGAAGGCTGCTTGGGATTTCCATTAGGATCTCCCTTTGATTACAAATTCATATGATTAATATATTGAAACAAATTAAATATTGTTGATTTTAGTTGATATCACTGGATATATTTACCATCTATATTTTTACGTAGTAATTTCATAATGTATACTAAATATTGTTATCATTAATAATAAAAATAATTATATCAAATAAAATTGTAATTTAGCTTCTTCATTTGTGTGGATTAAAAATTGTATTACCTTCTAAATAGGAGATTGCATGAAAAGTTGAGAAATTTGGAGTGGTTTTTCACTAGGGAAACCCAACCAAATCCAAAACCAATAGACAAGCTAACATGAATTCAAGAAACCATGGTTGAAAAAAGAGCCCAGAGTGGACCCAAAACAAGGGTCCTTAATAAAATAGGATTTGATAATCCTCTTGATTTCTGAAATAAACCACAAAGAAACCCTTCAAACAAAAAAGAAATTTCTTATTCGGGGACCAGGTTTTATTCACCCATTCTTGGAGCATAGATATCAATGGCCAAAGCCCATTAAGGTGGAAAATAATCACATTCTACCCATAGGCCATGTAAAAATGATCAAGTTGGGTGTTATCCACCTCTAGAGTTGTAATATATTTTCTTATTCGACAATGAAGGCTAGCCCTCAGAAATATTTGGGAGTTGATTGTGAGACCCCTTGCTTTAGAGCATCCTTAAAGGATCATGAATGAGAGAAATAAGGCCCACCTTAGCCTTTGGATCCTTCAAGCAATCTTGAGATGAGTGTTGAAGCGTCCTTGGTTATATCATAATCTGTGAATTATTCCCTTCCTAAAGGTGCATGCCCTGTGTAGGATCCACATTTAGATGGAAGAGATTCCTATTTGATCTTGAATTATGGCTCTGAGTGTAGGGACAAAGTCAACGAATTTCACCTACATATAGAGGTTACCCCTTGATATTGTCCTTGTGAAGACCAAAAAGTTTGAGGAACTTTGATTGATGGAATCACTTTGGAGGAAGGAAGAACATTGTTGTAAAATAAATTCCCCATGGTTTACCAAATATGCAGCAATGGCACCAAAATTAGGGGGTTTCAGACAAAAGGAAAAGTCTTGGAGCTAAAAATCTCTGAAAGAAGGGCAGATGCTAAAGGCATTAGGATCGCCATCATGATCTATGTCTGATTACAAGTTCATATAATTGATATATTCAAATGAACTAAATATAGTTGATTTTAGTTAATTTCACTAGCTATCTCCACCAACTAGCCTTTTATAGAGTAATTTCATACTCTATATATTAATTATTTTTATCGATAATAATAAAAATAATTTTTTATTTTTGTTCATAAGTACAATGTTATATATTCCATATGAGGAATATACATAAATTATCAATATTGTTAACATACGTCATGTCACTTGCAAAAATTGAACATGGGTGGGGAGGATTCCACTCCTTCCTCCCAACCACCCAAGACAACCCCAATTGACAATAATAACAATAATTATTTTAAATAAAGTTATAATTTAGTTTTCTTTATTTTTTTCATGGATTAAAAATTCAATTACCTTCTAAAAATGATATTACATGAAAAGTAGAGAAATTTGCATTGAGATATTGTTAGTGAAACCCAACCTATTTCAAAACCAAAAACAAGCCTAACTTGAGATTGAAAATACAAAAACATATACTGAGATTATGATCTCTGAGGTCATGAATGATCATGAGTTTTTCGAGAAAAAAAATTCTTTCTTTTTTCTTATGAACATCAATCCATCTCAACAAGTTTTCAGGAGTAGATGATGTGGAGATGCTAGTTGCATTTCCTTGAGCCAATTTCATTCCCAGAGGGTTTGCAACTGTGGTTTCTTCCTTAACATTGTCCAAGTGATATGATTCATGAATACATTTTTTCCAGCTTGTGGACAAGACCAAGATCATGGTTGTGCCTCTTTATTCTCCATTTGAGGGATGCACCCCAAAGTATGAGTGATGAGATGGAACTGCTTGGGGATGGGATGAGGTTGAGAAACTTGGTTTGGATGTAAAATATTTATGTTCATTGATGTTGTCTTGCTTGTGAGCTGAAGAATTATTAGATTCTTTTGGATCTTTCAGGTCCTTCCATCCTTAATTATTTTTTTCTTGGCATCCAGAGGGTGTGAGTTCCCTTGAGGAGAAGGGCAAGCATTCTGGAGATGAATTGTTGTTGACAGATCCTACATAGGAAAGTTGTGTTTTCATAGTCCACCATTTTAAAAAATGTTAGGCCATTCAAATTAATTAGTATATGATCAAGAAACCATTTGTTGAAATCCATTTTGACATAGTGCATGTAGAGGTTATAATACCCCTCCCAAGCATGTTTGTATCTATCTTAATAAAACAACTGATAGAATTTCCTATGAAATCTAAGATATTCATATTTAACAATTGAATGGCCATATTATGCATTCTTACCCAAATTGGTGTGGCCATAGATTTCATTAACATAGGGTTGAATTTATGAAACCATGCCTAAAATGAGAGTTCGGATTGGCCCAAAACCCACAGTTCTTGATCAAAAACCCTTTGAGGGTCCTCTTGATTTCTAAAATAAATCACAAGGAAGCCCTTTGAACAAAATAACGGTTTTGTATTTGGGGATTAGGTTTGATTGACCCAATCCTAAAGTGCACATTCCAGTGGCCAAATCCCATTAAAGTGGAAAATAATAGCATTTTTCTCATATGCCATGCGAGAAATATAAAATTGGGTGTTCTCCAACTATAGAGTTGGAACATCTTCTACTTTTCTGACAATGCATACTGGCCCTGAGATATCCTTTGGAGTTGGTTGTTAGAGTCCTAGATTTATAGCATCCTTAAAGGAGCATGACTGAGAGGAGGAGGGTGTGCCCCAGCCTTTGGCTCCTCCGTTCAATATTGAGACTAGGAGGATTAAAGCGTCCTTAGCTATACTGTAATATTTTAGGAAATGCCCTTCCTAAATCTACTTAAAACCATGTAGGACTCACATTGAGATAGAAGGGGTTCTTGCCTGATCTCGAATTATGTATATGAGTGTAGAGACAAATTCATTATCTTTCGCCTACATATAGAGGGTAGCCCCTAAGATCAACCTAATGAAGATCGAAAATTTTGAGAAATATGGAGTGATGGCATCACTTTGGAGGTGGGAAGAACCTTACTGCAAAAGAAATTCCCCCTAGTTTATCACATCTAAAGTAATGGCACCAAAATGAGGGGGTTTTGGACAAAATGAATAGTCTTGGAGCTTAAAATATCCCATAGACAGGAAAACAACGAAAGGAATTATGGTTTCCATCCCAATCTTCCTCTGCTTACAAGTTTCTTTAATTAATGTATTGAATTAAATTAAATATAATTGAGTTTTCAAAAATAGTGGCATTTTGATCATATGTCATGCAATAGAGATCAGATTGGGTTTATTCACATCTAGAGTTGGAATATCTTCTAATTGTTTGACAATGAAGGAATGCACTGAGAGATCTTTAGGAGTTGGTTGCAATATCTCTAGCTCCCTAGCTTTAGAGCATCCTTAAAGGAGTGTGACTAAGAGGAAGAGGGTGCACCCCAACCTTTGGCTTCTTCATTCAAAATTGAGACTAGGAGGATTAAAGCGTCCTTGGCTATAACATAATCTTTGAGTGAATGCCCTTCCTGAAGTTTCCTAACGCCATGAATTGAAATGGAAGGGATTTTTGTTCAATCTTGAATTATGGTTGTGAGTGAAGAGATAATGTCGATAACTTTCACCTTCATATAGAAGGTACCCCCTTAGATCAGCCTGAAATAGATGGAAATTTTTTATAAATATAGAGTGACAACATCACTTTAGGGCAGGAAGAACCCTGATTCAAATGAAATTCCACCTCATTCACTAAATATGCAACAATATTGACACCAAAATGAGGAATTTTTGGATGAAAGGAAGAGCCTTGGAGTTGAAAATATCTTAGAAAAAGGCTAACAATAGAGTTCATTTGGGTTTCCATCACAATCTCCCTCCAATTACAAGTTCCTATAATTAATATATTGGAACAAATTAAATATAGTTAATTTTAGTTAATTTCACTAGCTATCTCCACCAACTATATTTTTATAGAGTAATTTCATACTATATATATTAATTTATAACCATTGATAATAAAAATAATTATTTTAAATAGGTTTGGTGGGAGGGGGAGGGGTTATATTTAACCTGAAGGAAAACTAGTCATTGTTATGAAACCAGCTCACAAAAAGATAGAAAAGATAGATCAACGACTTAAAAATTAGCCTCTTCAAGGGGGCAACCTCCTTTACATTACACAAATGAACAATTCTTGGATGATACAAATGACAAGACCTCCTTTCTATATATAGGAGTCTAAGGGGTCCCAATACAATCAAAGCTACATAACAATAATATTGTTGGGGCACAACAATAACAGTCGTGGGCTTCTATGGGGCATAATAATAACAACATGGGGACTATATGGGCACAATAATACAATAAGGGGGTTACAGTAATAATAATAAGGGGTTATACTAGTAGTATAGGGACCTAACATGCCCCTCTCCTTCAAAAAGTGTTGTCCTCAACACTTGAGTAGTTCTGGATGCTTCTGCATAAAATTCTCATCCTTCCATGTTGAATATTTAGTGGGTAGGTTCTTCCACTTGATGAGATACTCTGAAATTGATCGATTTTTTAGATGTCGCGTTCTTGTTTCCATGACTGCTTCAGGTTCCAATATGATTTTTCCTTCCTCATCAAGTTTCGACAATATTGTTTGAACTGGGAGCTTCTCACCTATAACCTTCTTTAAGCATGAAACATGGAAAACTGGGGGCAATCAAGAAGATGCAGGAAGCTCCAATTTGTATGCCATAGTACCAATCTTTTACAGCACTTTGTAAGGACCATAATACTTTGGTGATAATTTAGTATCCTTCTTAGCGTGCTTGAGGGGCATTTGTTTGTATGGTTGTACTCGTAAAAATACCCAGTCACCTATGTCAAAACTTCTTTCGCTGCGATGTTGATCTGCCTATTGTTTCATTCGATTCTACGCAAAAGTGAGGCTATCCTTTTTCTTCTTGATATGTCCTTCTATCTTGAGAGTTTGAGTGGTAATTCCTGCCAATTCATTACAAGATATGGTCGGATTCATTTCTTATTTCTTTGCCATTGGTTCCTGGTGTATATCCTCTTCTTTTGACATTTCTTGATCTTTTTCTTCCTCCTTTTCACAATCTTTGTAAAATAATTTCTTCTCAGCACACTTATGACCTTTAGTGCATTTTCTATCACACTTGTAACAAAGCCCTTTTTCTCTTTTTTCTCCCAACCGTTGTGGTGTCAACCTTGTAGGTTGTGGAAGGCTAGGAGAAACAACACTTCCATCTTTATAATTGTGAGTGGTAGGATTTCTTGTTGCCATAATTTTTCTTTCAATTTTTCTTGCCAACCTGAATGCCTTCTCCAATGAATCAAGTCCCAAAAGACGAACCTCATTTTTAATGTTATCCTTTAAAGTCCCTATGAATACATCAATCCTCTGCTTCTCTAGAATATCATTTACCCTTATATTCAATTTTTGGAAGTCCTCAATGTGCTCTGTGATTGAACCCTTTTGTTTGAGATTTATCAATTGGCTAAAGAAGGTGTTGCTCTTTGTATCCTCATATTGTGCTATCATTTCCTCCGTGAAAATTGACCAGGTGAGAAGTGGTTTACGAGAACAAAGCCCTTCATACCATAAAAATTGATTTGGTTATGAATATAAAGATGCAATATGTACCTTTTGTAACAGTTGCACATCATGTAGATCAAAATATTTCTTCATCTATAGTATCCATGTTATGGGATCCTTGCCATCAAACTCCCTCATATCAATCTTTGTAATATGGTGGGTCTTCAATCCAATGCTATATTCTATGAAATCATGATTAACATTTATTTTTTTCTCATCATGAGTTTCCTCTACTACCTTTTCATCATTAGGAGGCCTTTCTTGTAGTAGCTTTATCCCACCTTACTTCAAACCTTCCATGTATTTCTTCAAATAATCCATGCCTTTCTTCAAATTTGCTTTCCTACCATCGATATTAGCTTTCATGGCACATATCTAACTATTTATCTTAGCTTCGATCACATTCTTCAAATCATTCATCCAATTTTTCTTACTAGGTGTTTCTATTCTCTTGATTCGAGTTATTATTTTTCTTTCTTTTAGCAGCTCAATCTTGAATCTGTTTTATCTCTGAAATTTCGGATCTCCAAGGTCTGAAATTGTGACCATAGGTATCCCTCTACGTCCTCTTTCCAATGCCACCATTCTGATCGAAATTGGATTCTCCTAGAAAGAGTTGTGCCCAATCTCCCAAGATGACATGATTATAGACTGGTTCAGTAGAATGAACTTGTACGACATGCCACGTGTCATTGTTTCGACCTTAGGACCTGAAACAGATATACATAAAACTAAAGTTCGTTCTCTTTCTATAACTTTTTATTTATTTCAATCTAATGCTCAGAGAGAAAGTTATGACGATTTTCCCCAGATCATCTGTTTGGGATGTAATTTGGGAGCCTGCAAAAATCATAAATGTCTTTGATGATATCTCAGAATGGGTTTTAATTTTAGAGTCTTAACATTCGTAGAAAAAAATTATAGCTAAAATTACATGATGACATGTTTGCAATGGAATTTTGGAGCTTGTAGAAACCCTAACTTCCTCAAATCATATCTCCGAAAATATAGCGAGACAAGATTTGAAATTTAGACCTGAGGTGCAAAAAGATTTCAGCACAAATGGGTTTTTTTTTTAGCTTCTGAAACTTCATAGAGAAAAAGTTATAGAGAAACTCTCACGATGACCTGTTTGGAGCAGTGAAACCCTAGAATCCAAAGCTCTGATACCAAATGTTATGAAACCAGCTCACAAAAAGAGAGAAAAGATAGATCAACGACTTAAAAATCAGCCTCTTTGAGGGGGAAACCTCCTTTAAATTACACAAATGAACAATTCTTGGATAATACAAATGACAAGGCCTCCTTTCTATATATAGGAGTCTAAGGGGTCCTAATACAATCAGAGGCTACATATCAATAATATTGTAGGGGCACAACAATAATAGTAGTGGGCTTCTATGGGGCATAATAATAACAACATGGGGACTATATGGGCAAAATAATACAATAAGGGGGTTGAACTAATAACAATAAGGGGGTTGAACTAATAACAATAAGGGGTTACACTAGTAGTATAGGTACCTAACAGTCATTAAGTATCTTGGGGGTTGGGAAAGAAGACTAGTAACCAAGTGGAAATATATGGTATATTATTAGGCACAATATTGGCTCAAGATATGGGAATCTTTGAGATTGTAATCTTGGGAGACTCTTTGATTCCTATATAACATATTAACAATGACACATCTCCTAAAGAGAGCCACCTCAAGCTGCTTCTTCAAATGATTAAACGTGCTCTAGAACACTTTATCTCAAAGTCTTTGTTCCACATTCTCAAAGGTCAAAACATAAAAGTAGATCATCAAGCCAATCTAGCATGACTCCTCAGTGTGGTCCAGATAGAAATAAATGGCTCTAGGATTGGAGAACCATCCCATAGGTATAAGTTTGATGCATAAAATCCCCATGCGAACAACACTACGCCTCATTCACAGTGTCAACATAATGGGAAATATAAAGCTTAATGATTGTATGCAATGGTATTTGTTTATGGATGTCATGGCCAAGACTAAGAAAGAGGACGATGTAGGGGAGGGTAACCTATTTAATCCATATGCTAAAACCTCAATGTTCGGATGGAATCACTTTCCTCAAACTGCCCAGGCACCTCGTGTTATGATGAATTATGATATGTTGGGAATCATGAATATTAATGGTGATTTGATGGTCTCTCCATGTGAGTCCAATGGCTCCTACTTTAAATACATGACATGTTTTTGGCTCCTTAATACTTATGTCAAGGTGAAATTATAGTGGGTGCATCCTCCCTATCACTCCCAAGAACATATTATGTCAATTCACTCTAAAAATATTCTTTATTCTTCCATCCTTGGAGATAATAGGTTCTGCAACCGACTCTGTGTTAATATATGTTCTATCAGCGTCAGTGGGAAATGTAATTGGCTCCCCCATGTCAAATGGAGCAATATCCTCAAATGGTCTCGAGAGATTTACCAATATGTGCACAGAAGCAGTAATTGTCAAGCTCATGGTTGCCTCAGAAGTTTGGAATTCAACGATAAAGGGAAAAAATCACAAGTCAACATGTCCCTTAATGTTGCCTCTATTTGGTTTTCTCTAGTCCCTTGAGGGAAATCATCAATACCCCTGGCACTTTTTCACCCTTGGTTGTTGATTTTCCTTCTCTAGAATTTCTCTCAGCTCTGGATTCGCTCAATTTTCCCAATCCCCGACCTTGTGAATCCTTGTGAAATAATTAAGGCAAGGTTTTCCTCCCTTGTAGTTGCCCCCCCATCTACGTAATGTTGGCATTGATGTTGTGATGAGTAATGCTTTGATGAGGTGATGATTGGCATTGATGTCAACCTGGACTTGTGTTGGAGATGATATTATTGCTTCATGGTATTTGTTTCTATTGTTTTCTTGTGCTAAATATGCATATGCTTGATTGCTTGATGGTATTGGTTTCTATGGTTGTTATGGAAAAATTTTATGTTGCAGGCACTTTGATGGCTTTGATGGTTGGTTGGTTAATTAGGTATCCATGAGAATGATGCTTGTATTATTTCCTTTGAGATTCCCTTGATGCTCCTAAGTTATGGATTGGAATCTTAATGATGTCTAAAGGTGTTGAAGAGGCTTTCATGATCCCCTCTATAGCTGAGCTTCATGTTTGATGCCACTTGATACAATTTTTGCTCTCATGAGTTGGTTCTTGCACTTATGGTGACTAGATCATGTATAAGCTCAACATGAGGTTGCATAGATGGTTTTGAGGCTTGTCATGGATTGTAATAAGGGGAATTTCGAGGTATAAAATGGGCCTAATAAGGAAATTATAAAATAATAGTGGAAAAAATATAATAAGATTAGGTTACATCAGCGAATTTTAGAGGGAAAAAAGGAAAAACTATTTTTTCAACTCGTATTTTCAACTTATCTCCGTATGGGTTTACTCAAATTTCGAGCGGAAACTCTCGTTGGATGTAGAATTTGATTCCTCATCCAAGAGGTAGGCATATTGAATACTTTTGATGTACTGTGGTACACAAAAAATGAGAAATAGATGAAAAATGTTATTACAATCACGTTTTTTCATGTATTCCTCATTTCTCATGTAGCAGGGTCCATCGAAAGTATGCAACATGGGTAATCCTTGGATGAGGAATTAAATTTCGCATCCAACGAGTACTCCCAGTCAAAATTTGAGTTAACCCTTAGGGAGATAAGTTGAAAAAGTAGTTTTATGATTTTATTATTTTTTAATATTTTTACTTTTTTACTCCAAAAATGGTAAATCATCCCCCATGGTTGACATCATCATCTTCAATCCTATTGGTTCTTATAAAGTTTATTTTGGTTGTACATTTTTCTTAGGAGGCCCATTTGAGACCTCCAAATTCCCCTAATGAAAAGCTTTACAGATGCCATATATGTTTATCAAAAAGTTGGAGGTAGTTCTGAGTTGAAGAACTTGTGTTTTCATTGATCCTTTGCTTCAGTCACTCCCTTTCAACCTGGTCCATGCAACTGAAAGCTCCAACCGTTGGGAACAAGGCTTATCCATGTGACTATAGTCAAGTTTTAGAAGTGTTACACCAGTGGTTATGTCTGTAGATCGTTTTTCTTTGGATTCCTCACGCTTCTCAGATGATTTAATTGGTTTTATGGTGTATCTCGATTGAGAAATTTCTTAAAATGTTCGAATTGACTAAATCAACATGTTGGAATAAAGCTTGAAATGTGAATGATTTAATGCAGTAACTAGGTGAGTAGTGGCAAAGATAATTTAAAAGATGAAGCAGGTCGACCATTGTTGAGAGTGTGGTGTGAAGAGTTTAAAGCGTAATCCTCAGTTCGAGCTCTTGTAGTAGCAGAATAACCTAAGATGAAGAGATGAGTATGTTAGGAGTGTAGAGATGCAGAGTTTGCTTTATATACCTGTGAGACGGAATATGTAGTCATTTTGGAAGAGATCAATGAGTTTCATATCATAGTTCATAACAGATATTTGTGCATGTGCTTCTTCAAATGTTTCATGCAGATTATGAAGACAAATCATGGAGGATATTTCTGCTTTTGTGGAGGTTATATGTTAAGCATGACCTCTATCGGACTTTTGTTGTGCTAACATTGTATTTGTTGGAGTTCATAACTGAAGGGAAATTGATTATATTGCAGATGTTTGAGTTGTATGGTTATAGCATTGCATTGTATAGCTACTCCATTTCCTTCTTGTTTGATCTTGTGCACTCAAAGTTACTATGCTTTTGATGGAGATGTTTTTGGAGTGTAGGCGTGCATGATTTCAATGTATGGTTGTGTTTTATGAGTTTTATGGGTGTTGATTACTCAATTAGATTAGTGTGAGCATATATTCCTTTGGAGGATTATTGTATATCCTTGGAGACCATATATTGTTGTGAAGTGATGGTGTCTTGCATTGAGACTTTGTTTTGTTAGAGCCATAGTTTATGTATGCTTCTAGTTGAGTTGAGTGAGATGTATTGGGTTTGCTTGATTGAGATGATATTGATGTGTTGAGGTTTTCAAAGAGAGAAAGTTGTTATTTCTTTGTGCATGGATATAGTTTGAAACATTATGAAATGAGGCCCTAGATGATCAACAGGTCGATATAATTTGGTGAAGAATGGATGGGTGCTCATTGTCGATGGGTGTCGGTAGCTTCAATAGAAGAAGTCGTAGTTCAATGGGTGTTGGGTGAGGCTTGCTGACGGTAGAGACCTTAAGTGGATGGGTGTTCACAAAGTCAATTTCATATGAGAAACTCCCTTGTTGGACATAGCCAACTATGTTGATGTAAATTGATTTTTTGATTAATAAAATATAAAGCGGAGCAACAGCAGCAACAAAGGGTGGTTTTTTACCCAGAGGGGTTTTTCCACCAAAGATCCTTGTGTCTTTTGAGCATGTGATTTTTTTATTATATTTTAGCTTTCATGTAGTGGTCATGGTATTTACTTTTTTGGTTAATGCATTATATGAGCTAATATACTAATGGCATAATGTGTGATTGTGAATCATCAAATCGAAAAGGAATTTTAAAAGTATACATATAGACCTTGTCACTACTAATTCATCCACCCTCTCAGTGGTGAAAACATTTCCAACATGTAATTATTGCCATCTCCGTGTCCATCTACGTTTTATACACCACCTTTGACTTCTATATCACCCCCTTCTCCAATTCTCCCAACCCAACCTATTTTGTCACCTCGGTCCCCCTTTTTCACTATCATCAATGCTTACTAGGAAAGGTAACTTATTTTCTGCTAGAGGCATTAGTGCCTGTAATGTTTGCAGACATCAAATTGAGACCATTCAGATGGAGAACATGGAAATCAAATGGAAAATTCATGAACAAATGAATTATGTTATCTTCCTCACTGAGGAAATTCACTCACTAAAGGATAAGCTCTCCCATCAGGATGACGAACTTGATGCTCTGCAGTGGCATATAGAGGACCTAAAACAAATGCCTCAAGCTCTAGAAAATCGTGACATTCCCAGTACTGATTCAGTCCATCCCAAAGGAAATTGGCATTTAGATCTCAATAGGTCTCCAGAGGAGAATTTATTTTCCCTCTTTTCATGAGCTCATATTGTGAATGCTTCATGTTGTTAGAAAAAATTTGCAGGATCTATGAATGTTGATTCGCTATTATAGTTTGTTTCCATCATAGTTTTTTTGGTAAATAAGACAGTACCTCCTTGGAGGATTCTATGAAAGAATATGTAATGTTTTATATCTCCCATGTATTTGTTGTTACTGGGTACATATTTTAATATAATATCTACATATCTGTGTTTAAAAAAAAAAACTTTAATTATCTTAAATAAATTTATAATTTATTTATTTTAATTTTGTGGATTAAAAATTGTATTACCTTCTGAACATGATAGTACATGAAAATACGATAAATTAGGATTGTTTTTTCACTAGGAAAACCCAACTAAATCCAAAACCAAAAGATAGGGTAACTTGAGATTGAAAATACAAACACATATATTGTTTATGGTCTTGAAGCTAGGAATGGTCCTGAGGTTTTCTGAAGGCCTTTTTTCCTCTTCTCTTACGAACATCAATCCATCCTAAGAAGTTTTCAGTAGCAAATGGCATGGAGATACTAACTTCATTTCATTGAGGAAATTTCGTTTCCATAGTGTTATAGACATTTTTGGGCACTGCAACCCCAAGCATAAATGTCCATAAAATAAGGGCTCCTAAGTCCCTAAAAGTGTTGTTCCAACCCCTAAAAGAACAAGGTCAACTGATTACAGCTTCTCCCAGAAGTTCTCCATGAAAAGCTTCTCATAATTGGTCAAAACTGGACCATTTCAACTGCTCCATAGGCAAAGTGCGTTGCATCTCACCTAAATACACACAGTAGGTGCGTTGCATTTCAAAAAGCCCTTCTATGGGGTGCGATGGGCGAGAAGGGACAAATGGCAGTGTCAATCCGCGAGGTGGAGAAACATGGAATCTTCCAAAAACTTCTCCTGTGACACTTGCCTCTCTAAATTCGATCAGGGATGAGTAAGAGATCATCAATCTCCAAGTGGAATCAAGAACTATCAGGGGGAAGACACTAATCAAATCACAAGCTAACTCATCTCCCTTGCAGACATCTATATATGGATCCCTCATCCCAGAGATCCAGAGGCTGGAATTTTGCATCTTGTAAGGAATTGTTGTTGGTTTCTTGAGGCAACATCATAGTGTTGGGTGATCTAAGCTTTTCATGAGGTGAAGAGGGGCTCACTCGCTGAGAGGATGATGCTAGGTCAGAAAAATTGGTTGTAACTCTCTTGGCTCTTTCTTGATTATCAATAAAACTATTCAAGTTTTCCTCTACTCTTGTGTGATTTATGTTTTATGCATTTGTATGGTCAATTTACATCTGATCCTAGATTGTTTATGATAATAGATCCATGTTCTCGTATAGTGTTATGCTGCTTTGATTCTACAGGTACTCTATGAAGCTGGGTATACAAGAAAGCAAGTAGCAAAGGACTATCAGAAGAGAGACGAATCAAGCAAGGAACCAAGCGCAAGACGGAGGTTGGTCTCCTTTATTCTTCTCTCGTCTATCTTTCATAAAGGAAAATGAAAGTAGTTTTACTTTGTTTGTTTCTAAAGTAGCTACCACCCTTAGTGGGATTAGCAGTTCTACATAGACACTTTTCCCTGTAACAAAATGGTGACTCCACTAGGGAGCAAATAGATTGATTGTTTATCTACATTTGTTTACTTTATAAACTTACAGACGGAGACTGAAGTCAAGCGAGCTAGCATTCAAACTGCAAGTGCAAAGTCGATCAACGCTGCTTCAGTCAATCTTCGGGTTTTGTTTATGAATTAAACAATTTATTTACAAGATTTCTAATTGCCCTCGTGGTGGCTCTAGTAACCTCCTTAGATCTACCCCTATGATTGATTTACTGATTACCACTTGCTCGGCCAAAATCCCTTAACTGAACTGCAAACTGTGACCTGGAACCCAATCAAAGTCTCGTCCCTGGTCCAGCGCACTGTCTGTTCTGTGAATCTCAAATTCAGCGCACTTCCCGAGTATAGTAGGTGCACTGCATTTCAAATTAACTGTGTTATAGGTGCTCTGATCAGACTAGGCATTGTTCCTAAATTTTGGTTTCTGTGTTCACTCTTTTCAGTTCTATTCAAGAGTTTTGCTGCAGGTATTCAGTACACCTCTGTTTGAAACCCCTTTCCTTTCTTTTATTCTGCCTCCATTGTGCAAAGAACTGTAAATGTTTTTATGTATTTTTTGAGTCATTTTCAGTTCTCCTTTACAAAGAAGTAACATAATTGTATTGTCGTTTCTTGATTTGAAAGTGTCGCAAGTGTCATTTTCAGTCATAGAAGAGGATTTGATTGTTCTTGATAGTCGATTACCCTGTTACTATTGTATTTGATTTAAATTAGTATTTTTTCTAGTGTGGAAAGCAAGTTTTCATTTCCAAATCGCAAAGTGTTGTCATCGTCTTCATTTTGATTTTGAAAAGAAACTTGTTAGTAATTGTCGCTTTGAAAAATAATTCAGATTTGTGCATTAGCTTTCTTTTTATCATTCACATATTAAGAAGGTTGAAAACAAATACATGCATGTGCATTTGCATTTAGACTGTTTGATTGGTTTGATTTAGGACAGTGCATATAGTGTGTGCTCTATGCTCTTTGCTGAAATTAGTAGCTAGGATTTTCATTGCACAAAGAAGATAAAACAATTGTTTATCATCTTAGATTGCATTTTAGGAATTGTACATCTACATCACGCGGTGAACCTGAAAGGAAAATTTCTTAAGCAAGATCAACTATAAAATAAATTTAATGAATCTAACAACACTTTGGAACCTAACGCACAACTTCTAGAAGTCTAGGCTAGAGACGTATTCTGGCATCGTAAAGCCTGGTAACTGTTGTTTTCACTATTGGTTGGGTGATTCCTCCACTTTGAGACGATAAGTGCCAGTACGGACTTGTGCTCCCACGTACCATCGAGTGTATTTTGGGAGACCACAATAGGCTTAATCCTTTATCCATAGGAAGCCGTGTCTGCCGCCCTATCGATCGCAATGCACTGAACACAGCATTTGGGAAGATTGACTGCCGTACCGTAAAAAGTATTCTGCAGTTTTGTGATTGGTTTGGTAATCCCTCTGTCTAGATTTCCAGAGCAGTCCCTTTCATTCCTTTTCAGACTCCTTAACGGAAAAGGTCCATCTGAGCACTTGTCACTTCAAGCTCATTAAAAATCGAAGGCAACTAGAGTCATCTTTTGTTTTTTCTCGACTCTTTAAAATTGAAAAAACAAGTTGTGTCAAAGCATCTAAAATTTATTTTAAACGAAATAATCATCACCTTTCCTACGTTGGTCTTAGGTTGAGGAAAATGGAGTCCACCAACCAAGGAGTTCCCCTTGGAGGAAATCCTAGTCCCTTCTCCTCTTGGGGAGATGTTGGTGCACCCCATATGGCCACATTGGCGCTTCCACGATTGACAATCGGTTTGCTCGTATGGATTTTCTCAACCTCTGTCGTTCAAAACACCACAATTCTTGAACAATCAAGTCAGCAACTAGACAATTCCAGAGTTACCCCCCAACCCTCTACTTCATCCAATTCTTCCTCTCCTTCTTCCTCTTCGCTTGATGGGGCTGGTAAAGCCAAAAATCAAGTACCTGAGAAGAAGAAGGAAAAGAAGAAGAAAGAGAAGAAGAAGAAGGAGCCAAAGCCGAAAGGGGGTAACCAGGCGTCGTCTAGCGAAAATCCACACACTGCACCGACCAAGCCTAAATCGCCATGTGTCATTTGCAAGGGACACCACTTTCATAGAGATTGCCCTTGCATCCCTCGGATTTTAAGGGACTGGTCTGCTCGTTTGCACAACCCGGTGTCGTCTACCTCTGATGATCATGTTGAAAATACACCGTCGACTAGTGAAAGTGAAGCCTCTGGACAAAAAGGAAAAAGCAAATTTCCTTGTAAACTGTGTGAAGGCGATCACACCGTCCACCGTTGTCCCTTCTTAGACGAGGCTAAAAGAGTTTTGGACGACCTTCCGGTTTCACCATTATGGCTCCCTCCTAGATATAAGAAAATCTTGCCAAGTCAGTCACTAGTTGAAAATCCGGCTGACCCGCCCAGGTGATCGGCTGAAGTATCTATCACTGAAGAAAAACCATTTGAATCCATACCAGACGAAAGTCAAAAGGTCGAGGCGGCAGTTGACGCGGTCTTGCCTTCAGAGATTCCATATTCAGATGATACAATCACCGAAGGGAACAAGGATGCCACAGTCCAAATTCTTTTCGTAAGCACAGACTCCGATGAACATGGGGGCAATTTACCCATTCCTTTACCGCAGGAAGGAATTTCATAAGAGTCATACCCAGCCGTCTATTTGGTCCCACCTCCAAGCAACCTAGTTGTGTCCTTAAACTGGAATCTACTAGGCAGACCCCGTTTACCGGCTAGTATACCATTCCGAATCATTGCTCAAATATATAGAATGGTTATGGCCAGTACCATCATAGATGAAGGGGCTTCTGTGAGTATCCTTTCTTCGACTGCTTGGAAAGCGCTTGGTTCACCATCGCTTTTGCCTGACATGAGAAATCTAACAGGCTTTGACAAAGGAACCAATCGACCGTTAGGGATCCTTCAAAATGTGCCTGTAACATTGAGAGGGAAAACTGTTCACATGAACGTAATGGTAGTCCAAGGACCCCTAGTTTATAATCTACTCCTTGGGCGAGACTATATTTATTGCATGGGAGCCATTGTCTCATCACTCTTTAGAGTAATGTGTTTTCCGCACGAAGGAAGAGTGGTTAAGCTTGTAGACCAGCTTTCATTCCCCGGTTCACACATAGCAAATAGTCATATACCATCCCTGAACAGTCTTTTCACACAAGGAATGTCTCATCAATCCCCAGTCCGTCCACCTAATGAGCGCGAGTAATGCGGGGGACATGACTGAAACCCAGGGGGCATCACCCTGGTCTGCTTCGGCAGGAAAACTTCAGGTATAGCATAGGTTTCCGCTAAGGATATATGACCAGTCTGACACTCTCATCCACAATTGGAAAAGGGGGTTGGACTGGAACAAGATTCCCTCGTCAAAGTTATGTGGGTGGAGGCGTCTACGCCACTCACCTTTTTCTATTTCAGTAGACATCGCCAAAGAAGTGTTTTGTTTGCAGTGTGAATAGAACAATCTTTGGTAACCCGAAAGAGGTAGACCTTTTGGCAAAACAAATGTTTTGTCTGGGAAATTGCGGGGTAACCTTGAAACTCTATGTCTCTATACCTGGGGGCATGCAAACCTTTCGGCATGCAAGCAAAGAGCGACCATTTATTTTTTTAAATTTGTAGGTCCTCTAACCCTTTAAACTCGTAGGATTTGTCGTTTCCTAACTTGCATAAAGAAAGGATGTGGGGCAAAGCTTTGAAATAATGTCATTTTTATATATGAGACATTCTTATTATACGACTGGATTAATCGAGCAGTTTTAACGCAGACTTCATGCTCGTTAAAAAATAAACATAAGCAATGAGCAAATGTTTCCCCCAACGTTTAAGCTCATTAAAAAATGAACCGATTTCCGGTAAATAACCATCATGAATGTAGTACTTCAGCCTTTGAAGCCTTGGTCATGTTCTCATCATCACCTCCACTTTGTATTGGCCGATCATTCACCTCCACTTGATTGTTTACCCCTTTTGAGGAACAGCTACAAAGAGTGATCCTATTAGCCATCCTTGTAACACTGCCGTGATTGGGAAATTCCAAACCTTACCTGGAATCAGCTGCTACCCGAATTTATCACTCGTTCCTCAAAAAACGAGTCTCCTTTAAGCTCTTTTCAGCTGACTTGTAAAATATGAAAATATTGTCGAGCCATTGGCCTCTCCAGCTCGTTAAAGTGACCAGAAGTGGTATCCCTCCTTTAGATTTTAATATTTTTGGACCTAAGGGATTATTACACAAAAATATCGAGCGCTTATTTTGTTCGGCTCGTTAAAAGTACCGAAAATTCGTCCCTTCTGTATTGTTTTATACTTTTTCGGACTTAAGGGATTAGATGATGAAAAAGGATTTTTGGACTTTCCTTTACGTCCCTTTTCAGACTCTCTAAAATTGAAAAGGACCGAGTTATCTTTGTCGTTAAACTCGTTAAAACCTAATAGCGACAAACTTGTCCATAACATACAAGAACGAGTTTCACTATTGCTAAGCTCGTTAAAACATAGCGATGGGTTTTCCCGAACGGAAAATTATAGAACAAGCATATGTTATCCTCCTCAAGCTTGACAAAAATTAAGAGGTACTGGTCAGCAATGACTGGGGAAAAATTGGGAAGAAAACTTGAAGAAACTTTGTTGGTAGCAAGTCGCTCTTGAACATGACACTTTCATTCCGCATCCAAGTCGGGTTGGGTTGTTTCATTCACCGGTCATATCACCATGGTCACATCACACCATCCACATTTGGGGTTAATGCTACCAATCCATCATGTCAGTGTTGTCGATATGTTCAAGAGAAGTCACTCAGAGAATTCACCTTTGTCTCACCTGCTGCAATACATTTACGCTCCATTCTTTCATGACCGCCACCTTGAACCTTATATCACCAGATCGTTTTCACCTCCATTAAAATCATTTGCTCCATTCCATGTCATTGATGTGGGATTCATTAAGGCCCTCCTATGACGGATCGCTTCTTGTCGACATCAGCTCATTATCCAAGAAGTCGATCTAGGAACACCCATTTCAGTACTTTGAGGCTTGCATGCCTCAATGGCAAGTTTCTCACTTCCGGCGACAGGTTTACATCAATGGCCTTCGACCGAAAGATTTTTCATGGTGTTCGATGCCAAGTCCCTTATTCACACCACATGAATTGTACTGGAGTACCTTGAGGATCATTATCATTATCGGTGATTCCTCTCGCACCTGTTAACAGCTTACATCATTGGCTAGTAATCAGGCGATGTCTTTCCATGTTCAACTCCAGAACATCTCTCACATGGATCAACTTGTACTTTGAGTGAAGATCGAACGAGATTGAAGACCCCGGATCTAGTTTCATCCATCCAGGCTGCGATATATATTCAGGAAAATAAAGACATCAAATGTACATCATTGCTACACAGATAATCATCTAATCTAAGGGATGATGGCTCTACGAGAATCATCAGTCTACACTCAGACGATTGTCTGTCCTATGTACATGAAAATGAATTTATAAAGCTGAGCATGGGAATGCCTGCCTCAACTAGATCATGAAAATATTATGAAGATAATGTATTGTGTTTTATCTTATTACAGGTCTCCTTCCAGCTTGAAAGAACTTTGGATCCTCATGATAAAGCATTTCACCCGACATCAAAAAGATTAACGACCTCATGCTTTAGGGGGCAACTGTTATAGACATTTTTGGGCACTGCAACCCCAAGCATAAATGTCCATAAACTAAGGGCTCCTTAGTCCCTAAAAGTGTTGTTCCAACCCCTAAAATAACAAGGTCAAATGATTACAGCTTCTCCCAAAAGTTCTCCATGAAAAACTGCTCAGAACTGGTCAAAACTGGACCATTTCACCTGCTCCATAGGCAAAGTGTGTTGCATCTCACCTAAATACACACAGTAGGTGCATTGCATTTCAAAAAGCCCTTCTATGGGGTGCGATGGGCGAGAAGGGACAAATGGCAGTGTCAATCTGTGAGGTGGAGAAACATGGAATCTTCCAGTAACTTCTCCTGTGACACTTGCCTCTCTAAATTCGACCAGGGATGCGTAAGAGATCATTAATCTCCAAGTGGAATGAAGAACTATCAGAGGGAAGACACTAATCAAATCACAAGATAACTCATGTCCCTTGCAGACATCTATATATGGATCCCTCATCCCAGAGATCAAGAGGCTGGAATTTTGCATCTTGTAAGAAATTGTTGTTGGTTTCTTGAGGCAACATCATAGTGTTGGGTGATCTAAGATTTTCATGAGGTGAAGAGGGGCTCACTTGCTGAGAGGATGATGATGGGTCAGAACAATTGGTTGTAACTCTCTTGGCTCTTTCTTGATTATCAATAAAGCTATTCAAGTTTTCCTCCATACTCTTGTGTGATTTATGTTTTATGCATTTGTATGGTCAATTTACATCTGATCCTAGATTGTTTATGATAATAGATCCATGTTCTCGTATAGTGTTATGCTGCTTTGATTCTACAGGTACTCTTTGTAGCTGGGTATACAAGAAAGAAAGTAGCAAAGGACTATCAAAAGAGAGAGGAATCGAGCAAGGAACCAAGCGCAAGACAGAGGTTGGTCTCCTTTATTCTTCTCTCATCTATCTTTCATAAAGGAAAACGAAAGTAGTTTTACTTTGTTTGTTTCTAAGGTAGCTACCACCCTTAGTGGCATTAGCAGTTCTGCATAGACACTTTTCCCTGTAACAAAATGGCGACTCCAATGGGGAGCGAATAGATTGATTGTTTATCTACATTTGTTTACTTTATAAACTTACAGACGGAGCCTGAAGTCAAGCCAGCTAGCCTTCGAACTGCATTTGCTCTCCAAGTGCAAAGTAGATAATCGCTGCTTTAGTCAATCTTCGGGTTTTTTTATGAATTAAACAATTGATTTACAAGCTTTATAATTTCCCTCGTGGTGGCTCTAGTAACCTCCTTAGATCTACCCCTGTGATTGATTTACTGATTACCACTTGCTCAGCCAAAATCCCTGAACTGAACTGCAAACTGTGACCCGGAACCCAATCAAAGTCTCGTCCCTGGTCCAGCGCACTGTCTGTTCTGTGAATCTCAAATTTAGCGCACTTCCCGAGTGTAGTAGGTGCGCTGCATTTCAAATTCACTGTGTTACAGGTGCGCTGATTAGACTAGGCATTGTTCCTAAATTTTGGTTTCTGTGTTCACTCTTTTCAGATCTATTCAAGAGTTTTGCTGCCTGTAGTCAATACACCTCTATATGAAACCCGTTTCCTTGTTGTTATTCCGCCTCCATTATGCAAAGAACTGTAAATGCTTTTATGTATTTTTTGAGTCATTTTCAGTTCTCCTTTACAAAGAAGTAATGTAATTGTACTGTCGTTTCTTGATTTGAAAGTGTCGCAAGTGTCGTTTTCAGTCATAGAAGAGGATCTGATTGTTCTTGATAGTCAATTACCCTGTTACTATTGTATTTGATCTGAATTAGTATTTTTTCTAGTGTGGAAAGCAAGTTTTCATTTCCAAATCGCAAAGTGTTGTCATCGTCTTCATTTTGATTTTGAAAAGAAACTTGTTAGTAATTGTCGCTTTGAAAAATAATTCAGATTTGTGCATTAGCTTTCTTTTTATCATTCACATATTAAGAAGGTTGAAAACAAATACATGCATGTGCATTTGCATTTAGACTGTTTGATTGGTTTGATTTAGGACAGTGCATATAGTGTGTGCTCTATGCTCTTTGCTGAAAGAATACTGTCTCTCTTTCCTTAGTAGTTAGGATTTTCATTGCACAAAGAAGATAAAACGATTGTTTATCATCTTAGATTGCATTTTAGGAATTGTACATCTACATCACGTGGTGAACCTGAAAGGCAAATTTCTTAAGCAAGATCAACTATAAAATAAATTTAATGAATCTAACAATGCTTTGGAACCTAACGCACAACATCTAGAAGTCTAGGCTAGAGATGTATTCCGGTGTCGTAAAGCCTGGTAACTGTTGTTTTCACTGTTGGTTGGGTGATTCCTCCACTTTGAGACGATAAGTGCCAGTACAGACTTGTGCTCCCACGTACCGTCGATTATATTTTAGGAGACCACAATAGGCTTAATCCTTTATCCATAGGAAGCCGTGTCTACCGCCCTATCGATCGCAATGCACTGAACATAGCATTCGGGAAGATTGACTGTCGTACCGTAAAAAGTATTCTGCAGTTTTGCGATTGGTTTGGTAATCCCTCTGTCTAGATTTCCAGAGCAGTTCCTTTCGTTCCTTTTCAGACTCCTTAACGGAAAAGGTCCATCTGAGCACTTGTCACTTCAGGCTCATTAAAAATCGAAGGCGACTAGAGTCATATTTTGTTTTTTCTCGACTCTTTAAAATTGAAAAAACAAGTTCTAAAATTTATTTTAAACGGAATAATCATCACCTTTCCTATGTTGGTCTTAGGTTGAGGAAAATGGAGTCCACCAACCAAGGAGTTCCCCTTGGAGGAAATCCTAGTCCCTTCTCCTCTTGGGGAGATGTTGGTGCACCCCATATGGCCACATTGTCGCTTCCAGGATTGACAATCGGTTTGCCCGTATGGATTTTCTCAACCTCCGTCGTTCAAAACACCGTGATTCCTGAACAATCGAGTCAGCAACTAGACAATTCCAGAGTTACCCCCCAACCCTCTACTTCATCCAATTCTTCCTCTCCTCCTTCCTCTTCGCTTGATGGGGCTGGTAAAGCCAAAAATCAAGTACCTGAGAAGAAGAAGTAAAAGAAGAAGAAAGAGAAGAAGAAGAAGGAGCCAAAGGTGAAAGGGGGTAACCAGGCGTCGTCTAGCGAAAATCCACACACTGCACCGACCAAGCCTAAATCGCCATGTGTCATTTGCAAGGGAGACCACTTTCATAGAGATTGTCCTTGCATCCCTTGGATTTTAAGGGACTGGTCTCCTCGTTTGCACAACCCGGTGTCGTCAACCTCTGATGATCATGTTGAAAATACACTATCGACTAGTGAAAGTGAAGCCCCTGGACAAAAAGGAAAAAGCAAATTTCCTTGTAAACTGTGTGAAGGCGATCACGCCGTCCACTGTTGTCCCTTCTTAGACGAGGCTAAAATAGTTTTGGACGACCGTCCGGTTTCACCGTTACAGCTCCCTCCTGGATATAAGAAACTCTTGCCAAGTCCGTCACTAGTTGAAAATCCAGCTGACCCGCCCAGGTGGTTGGCCGAAGTATCTATCACTAAAGAAAAACCATTTGAATCCATACCAGACAAAATTCAAAAGGTCGAGGCGGCAGTTGACCCGGTCTTGCCTTCAGAGGTTCCATCTTCAGATGATACAATCACCGAAGGGAACAAGGATGACATCGTCCAAATTCTTTTCGTAAGCACAGACTCCGATGAACATGGGGGCAATTTACCCATTCCTTTACCGCAGGAAGGAAGTTCGTGAGAGTCGTACCCGGCCGTCTATTCAGTCCCACCTCCAAGCAACGTAGTTGTTTCCTTCGACTGGAATCTACTAGGCAGACCCCGTTTACCGGCTAGTATACCATTCTGAATCATTGCTCAAATATATAGAATGGTTATGGCCGGTACCATCATAGATGAAGGGGCTTCTGTGAGTATCCTTTCCTTGACTGCTTGGAAAGCGCTTGGTTCGCCATCGCTTTTTCCTGAGATGAGAAATATAACAGGCTTTGACAAAGGAACCAGTCGACCGTTAGGGATCCTTCCCAATGTGCCCATAACATTGAGAGGGAAAATCATTCACATGAAAGTAATGGTAGTCCAAGGACCCCTGGTTTATAAACTACTCCTTGGGCTAGACTATATTTATTGCATGGGAGCCATTGTCTCATCACTCTTTAGAGTAATGTGTTTTCCGCACGAAGGAAGAGTGGTCAAGCTCGTAGACCAGCTTTCATTCCCCGGTTCACACATAGCAAATAGTCATATACCATCCCTGAACAGTCTTTTCACAAAAGGAATGTCTCATCAATCCCCAGTCCGTCCACCTGATGAGTGCGAGTAATTCGAGGGACATGACTGAAACCCAAGGGGCATGCACCCTGGTTTGCTTCGACAGGAAAACTTCAGGTATAGCATAGGTTTCCACGAAGGATATATGACTAGTCTGACACTCCCGTCCACAATTGGAAAAGGGGGTTGGACTGGAACAAGATTCCCTCGTCAAAGTTATGTGGGTGGAGGCGTCTACGCCACTCACCTTTGTCTATTTCGGTAGACATCGCCAAAGAAGTGTTTTGTTTGCAGTGTGAATAGAACAACCTTTGGTAACCCGAAAGAGGTACGCCTTTTGGAAAAACAAATGTTTTTTCTGCGAAATTGCGGGGTAACCTTGAAACTCTATGTCTCTATATCTGGGGGCATGCAAACCTTTCGGCATGCAAGCGAAGAGCGACCATTTATTTTTTTAAATTTGTAGGTCCTCTAACCCTTTAAACTCGTAGGATTGGTCGTTTCCTAACTTGCATAAAGAAAGGATGTGGGGCAAAGCTTTGAAATAATGATGTTTTTATATATGAGACATTCTTATTATACGACTGGATTAATCGAGCAGTTTTAACGCGGACTTCATGCTCGTTAAAAAATAAACATAAGCAATGAGCAAATGTTTCCCCCAGTGTTTAAGCTCATTAAAAAATGAACCAATTTCTGGTAAATAACCATCGTGAATGTAGTACTTCAGCCTTTGAAGCCTTGGTCATGTTCTCATCATCACCTCCACTTTGTATTGGCCGATCATTCACCTCCACTTGATTGTTTACCCCTTTTGAGGAACAGCTGCGAAGAGTGATCCTATTAGCCATCCTTGTAACACTGCCGTGATTGGGAAATTCCAAACCTTACCTGGAATCGGCTGCTACCCGAATTTATCACTCGTTCCTAAAAAAACGAGTCTCCTTTAAGCTCTTTTCAACTGACTTGTAAAATATGAAAAGATTGTCGAGCCATTGGCCTCTCCAGGTCGTTAAAGTGACCGGAAGTGTTATCCCTCCTTTAGATTTTAATCTTTTTGGACCTAAGGGATTATTACACAAAAAGATCGAGCGCTTGTTTTGTTCGGCTCGTTAAAAGTACCGAAAATTCATCCCTTCTGTATTGTTTTATACTTTTTCGGACTTAAGGGATTAGATGACGAAAAAGGATTTTTGGAGTTTCCTTTATGTCCCTTTTCAGACTCTCTAAAATTGAAAAGGACCGAGTTATCTTTGTCGTTAAACTCGTTAAAACCTAATAGCGACAAACTTGTACATAACAGACAAGAACGAGTTTCACTATCGCTAAGCTCGTTAAAACATAGCGATGGGTTTGCCCGAAGGGAAAATTATAGAACAAGCATATGTTATCCTCCTCAAGCTTGACAAAAATAAAGAGGTACTGGTCAGCAATGACTGGGGAAAAATTGGGAAGAAAACTTGAAGAAACTTTGTTGGTAGCAAGTCGCTCTTGAACATGACACTTTCACTCTGCATCCAAGTCGGGTTGGGTTGTTTCATTCACCGGTCATATCACCATGGTCACATCACACCATCCACATTTGGGGTTAATGCCACCAATCCATCATGTCAGTGTCGCCGATATGTTCAAGAGAAGTCACTCAGAGAATTCACCTGTGTCTCACCCGCTGCAATACATTTACGCTCCATTCTTTCATGACCGCCACCCTGAACCTTATATCACTAGATCGTTTTCACCTCCATTAAAATCATTTGCTTTGTTCCGTGTCATTGATGTGGGATTCATTAAGGCCCTCCTATGACGGATTGCTTCTTGTCGACATCAGCTCATTATCCAAGAAGTCGATCTAGGAACACCCATTTCAATACTTTAAGGCTTACATGCCTCAATGGCAAGTTTCTCACTTCCGGCGACAGGTTTACATCAATGGGCTTCGACTGAAATATTTTGCGTGGTGTTCGAAGCCAAGTCCCATATTCACACCACGTGAATTTTACTACGGTACCTTGAGGATGATTATCATTATCGGTGATTCCTCTTGCACCTGTTAACCGCTTACATCATCGGCCAGTAATCAGGCGATGTCTTTCCATGTTCGACTCCAGAACATCTCTCACATGGATCGACTTGTACTTTGAGTGAAGATCGAACGAGATTGAAGACCCCGGATCTAGTTTCATCCATCCAAGCTACGATATATATTCAGGAAAATAAAGACATCAAATGTACATCATTGCTGCACAGATAATCATCCAATCTAAGGGATGATGGCTCTACCAGAATCATCAGTCTACACTCAGACGATTGTCTGTCCTATGTACATGAAAATGAATTTATAAAGCTGAGCATGGGAATGCCTGCCTCAGCTAGATCATGAAAATATTATGAATATAATGTATTGTATTTTATCTTATTACAGGTCTCCTTCCAGCTTGAAAGAACTTCGGATCCTCATGATAAAGCATTTCACCCGACATAAAAAAGATTAATGACCTCATGTTTTAGGGGGAAATTGTTATAGCCATTTTTGGGCACTACAACCCCAAGCATAAATTTCCATAAATTAAGGGCTCCTAAGTCCCTAAAATTGTTGTTCCAACCCCTAAAAGAACAAGGTCAACTGATTACAGCTTCTCCCAGAAGTTCTCCATGAAAAATTGCTCAGAACTGGTCAAAACTGGACCATTTCACCTGCTCCATAGGCAAAGTGTGTTGCATCTCACCTAAATACACACAGTAGGTGTGTTGCATTTCAAAAAGCCTTTCTATGGGGTGCAATGGGCTAGAAGGGACAAATGGCAGTGTCAATCCGTGAGGTGTAGAAACGTGGAATCTTCCAGAAACTTCTCCTGTGACACTTGCCTCTCTAAATTCGACCAGGGATGAGTAAGAGATCATCAATCTCCAAGTGGAATCAAGAACTATCAGAGGGAAGACACTAATCAAATCACAAGCTAACTCATCTCCCTTGCAGACATCTATATATGGATCCCTCATCCCAGAGATCCAGAGGCTGGAATTTTGCATCTTGTAAGGAATTGCTGTTGGTTTCTTGAGGCAACATCATAATGTTGGGTGATCTAAGATTTTCATGAGGTGAAGAGGGGCTCACTTGCTGAGAGGATGATGATGGATCAGCACAATTGGTTGTAACTCTTTTGGCTCTTTCTTGATTATCAATAAAGCTATTCAAGTTTTCCTCCATACTCTTGTGTGATTTATGTTTTATGCATTTTTATGGTCAATTTACATCTGATCCTAGATTGTTTATGATAATAGATCCATGTTCTCGTATAGTGTTATGCTGCTTTGATTCTACAGGTACTCTTTGAAGCTGGGTATACAAGAAAGAAAGTAGCAAAGGACTATCAGAAGAGAGAGGAATAGAGCAAGGAACCAAGCACAAGATAGAGGTTGGTCTCCTTTATTCTTCTCTCATCTATCTTTCATAAAGGAAAACGAAAGTAGTTTTACTTTGTTTGTTTCTAAGGTAGCTACCACCCTTAGTGGGATTAGCAGTTCTGCATGGACACTTTTCCCTATAACACATAGGTTCTACAAGTGTGGTTGTTTCCTTATCACTATCCAAGTGAATTGATTCATGAATACATTTGTGATCGCTCGTGGAAAAAGAGAAAATAATGGTTGTGTCTCTTTCTTCTCCATTCAAGGGATGGAACCTGGAGTATGAGGGATGAAATGGCGATCCTTGGGCATGAGCTAAGGCTCAAGGACTTTATTTGGTTGTATAATCATTTTTGGTGTTCCATGGTGTCTTGCATGTGAGCTAAAGAATTATTAGATTATTTTGGGTATTTTGGGTCTTGTCATCCTTGATTCTTTTTCTTGGTATCCAAGGGTTGAGAGTGCGCTTAAGAATAAGGGAAATCATTCTAGAGATGACCTATCTATTAACAATTCCTAGAGTGGAAATTTGTGTTTTTGTAGTCCACTGGTTTCGAAAGGGTTAGGTCATTCCCATTAATAAGGATCTGATCAGGAAGCATTTTTTGAGATCTATTTTGACTCAGATGTGTTCAAAGTTTATAATACCCCTCCCAAGCCTATTTGTATCTATATTAATAAAAAATCCAAGTGAGAGAAGCTAATATATCCAAATTTAACAAATGAATGGGTATATTAGGCATTTTGACACAAATTGGGGTGGAAAGAGATGTCATGGATAGAGGGTTGAATTCAAGAAACCATGGCTGAAAGGAGAGACCGGAGTGGCCCAAAAACTAGGATCCTTGATAATAAAAACTTTGATGATCCTCTTCATTTCTGAAATAAACTGCAAAGAAACATTTCAAACAAAAAATTAGTTACATATTTGGGGACCAAGTTTGATTCACCCATTCTCGGAATGCAGATGTTGATGGTCAAAGCCCCTTAAGTGGAAAATAATTTCATTATGCTAATATTCCATGCAATAAATATTGAATTAGGTGTTTTCCACTTCTAGAGTTCAATTTTCTTCTGGTTTTTTGACAATGAAGCCTATCCCCAAGATATATTTGGGAGTCAGTTGCGAGAGATTTGAATTTAGAGCATCCTTAAAGGATCATGATTAAGAGAAAGTGGGCACACCCCATCCTTTGGCTCCTACGTTCAATATCCATAATGGTAGTATTAAAGCATCCATATCTATAGCATAATCATTAAATAGATGTGATTCTTGAAATGGCACACCCTCTTGTAGGAGCAGCATTTTGATCTTGAATTCTACTTGTGAGTGTAGAGATAATGTCAACGACTTTCACCTACATACAATGGGTACCCCTTGATATCAGCCTAATGAAGACCGAAAATTTCGACAAATCTAGAGCAATGGCATCAATTTGGAGGTAGAAAAAACATCGTTGCAAAATAAATCACCCCCTCGTTTATCAGATATGCCCCAATGGTACCAAAATGAAGGGGTTTCAGATGAAAGGAAGAGTGTTGGAGCTAAAAATCTCCCGGGGACATGGCAGTGGCTAAAGGAATTTAGGTTTCCAATGCGAACTCCCTCTTATTATAAGTTCCTATAATTAATGTATTGAAATGAATTAAATATAGTTGATTTTAGTTAATTTCACTAGTTATCTCCACTGGCAATATTTTTATAGAGTAATTTCATACTATATACATTAATATTTTTTATCATTAATAATAACAATAGTAATAAATTTAAAATTTATTTTTTTTTATTAAAAGTTGTATTGCCTTATAAATAGTAGATTACATGAAAAGTTGAGAAATTTGTGCTTTGTCACTCGGAAAACCCAACCAAATCCAAAACCAAAATACATGCTAACATAAGATTTAAAATAAAAAAACATATACTGGGATTATGTTCATTGAGCTAGAAATGATCATGTGGTTTTTTTAGGGTCCTTACTTCCTTTTTTGTTACAAACATTTAATACATCCTGAGAAGTTGTCAGGAGAAGATGGTGTGGAGACATTGGCTGCATTTCCTTGAGGCAATTCCATTTCTGGAGGGTCTACAACAAGGGCTACTTCCTTATAACTATGTAAGTGATCTAATTCATGAAGAAATGTGTGCCCTCATATGGAGGAAGAAATATCATAGATGTTGTCTCTTTCTTATCCATTCAAGAGATGGATCCCAGAGTCTGAGGGAAGAGATGGTGTTGTGTGGGGTTGAGTTGAGGCTAAAGGAATAGGTTTAGTTGCAAAATATTTTTGTTGCCACATGTTGTCTTGCTTGGGAGCTTAACAATTCTTATATCCTTTGGGATATTTTGGGTCTTTCATCCTCAATTACTTTTCTTGGCATATGGGGGGTGAGAGTGGCCTTGAGAGGAAGGGAGAGCATTCTAAAGATGACCTGGTTGTTCACAAGTCCTATAGCAGATAGTTATGTTTATGTAGTCCAATGGTTGTGAAAAGGTTAGGACATTCTGATTAATAGCAACCCAATCAAGCAGCCCTTTGTTGAGATATATTTTGACACAGATGTGTGCAAAGGTTATAATAACCCTCCCAATCTTGTGTGTATATATCTTAATTAAATGACTGAGTGAGTTTCTTATAGAAGCTAAGATATCTGTATTTAACAAATAAATGGGGATATTAGGGAGTCTTACCCAAACTAGGGTGGCCAGAGCTTTCATGGATATAAGGTTGAATTCAGGAAACCACAGCCATGGAAAATTTTAGGGGTGAATTTTTGCCCTTAGGCGAAATTAAGGGGTTTTAAATATTTAGTGGGCGAATATTTTGTATCATGGTACATTTTTACAAATCACCTCAAATATCCCACCTTATTTTAAGGGAGAGGGTAAAAAAGGTAAATTTAGCCCTTGAAATTAGGAGTTACAACCTTCCATTCGCCCTAATTTTCAAGAATAGGATTTATTTAAGTGAATCATATGGGCCAAATACCATATTTATAAAAGAGGTGTGGTTTAATAAAAATATAAATAAATGAGAGGTATGGTAAATAAATAAAACATTTTTTATATTTACTCCATAAATCACCTTATATACATGTAAGGGTGTAAACAAATAAAAATATAAATAAAGTGGAGGTATGGTAAATAAATAAAACCTCTTTTTATACTTACTCAAAAGGTATCGTATATAATAAAACCTCTTTTTATATTTAGTCCATAACCCTCTTTCTATTTATGAAGGCTCAAAAAAGAGGTTTTATTTAAGTGAATCCTATGGCCCAAATACCATATTTGTAAAAGAGGTATGGTAAATTAATAAAAATATAAATAAACGAGAGGTATGGTAAACAAATAAAACATTTTTTTATATTTACTCCATAAGTCACCTTATATTTACAAACACTCAAAAAATGCGTTATATTTAGGTGAAACCTATGGGAAAAATACTATGGGCCAAATACCATGGGCTAGATTATTATTAATACCATGCAAAAAAACATTATTAACCCTAATATTAGTATTAATAAAAATAAAAATGGCACATGGTATGGACCCATGGTATTCATGTGGAATGTAACCTATTTAAATGGGGGAATTAATCTAGCATAGATCCATATTTACTCTGGATCTACTAAGCCCCGAGAGATCAAATATCGTGATATGTAAACTAGCATAGAGTGAAAAATATTTGATCCCTCTCAGGGCTATCGTGATATGCCAACTAGCATAGAGTGAAAAAATATTTGATCCCTCTCGGGGCTTGGTGGATCAAGAGTAAAAATGGATGTTGTAATTCAATGTATGTTAAACATTTATCTTGGTTAAAATAAAAATCAGTTATTAATTTTATTAATTTTTATAAATTAATAATAGTAATTTTTAAGCTCCAGGTTTATGATAACCCGTGGTATTGACCCATGGTAATACCATGGTATTCATGTGAGCATAAACTATTTAAAAGGGAAATTCTATCATCTTAGATCCATCTTAATTCTGAATCTACCAAGTGCTCAGAGGGATAAATAGATTTCATCCCCTACGAGTGGTAGATGTGGAGTTAAGATGGATATAGGTTGGTTTTTATGATAATGAAGATATTAAATAGACTTAGGAAATTATATTGTAAAAACATCTTAAGGTGAATGGTTAAAGCTACATTTAGTCACTTCACAAAATTTAGTAAAAAATACCAATATCTCCATTAATATTGGTTTTTAACTTTTTCTGATTTAACAAAAAAAATTCAAAACAATGAAACCTTATCACTCTTTCCGCATCACCCTCGCAGAATATTTCTCACCATTTTTCAAACATTCTCAATATGATATCTTCATGAAAAAGTTTAGGTACTGATGTTGGATTAGTTGTTTGAAAAATAAGCTGGTTTGTACAACCTTTCATATTTTGTGCTATTCTTAGTTTGTCCTAATGATCTGTAGGGGTTGGAGCCACTGCACCATATTTTCCTAAAAGGTGGAGATTGTTCACAAAAAGGAAATTAATCCACATGTTACAACACTATTAAAAAATGTGAGACCTATGAGGGTAGTGAATTATGCTAATAAGAAATTTAGATTGGGAGAGAAGTAATTAAATTTTATTATTTACTTGAAGATTTCCAATTAAAATAATAATAAATCTACATTTATATATTCATATATTGATTGGAAGGATTCTCACAATGGTCACTTCTTTCAATTAGATCCCCTTCAAGCCTTTGGGATACCTAATACTTTCTTATATAATATAGTTGGGGCTTGCTACTTGTTGGCGTGTTGGGGTAAACAAACTTGATGTGTTCTTTTTTATCTCGCAGTTGGAGTCTATGGAATAAGAAAGAAATTTGATAACTTGAAAAAAGTGGTAGCTTGACAAAAGTTGTAGAGAAAAGATTAATCTCTCCTACCTTGACAGAACTCGTTGTCAATATCAACACCTACAAGAACTTTGTTGTGGAATATTATCAAAACTAATAGAAGGATATGAAAGAGTGTATTGTAAGAACCTTGACAAACATGGCCACTGAAACTTGGAACATTGTTTGTAGGAAGAGAAAATTATGTTTCTTTTTTCCAAACATGTATGTTAGTATATTATAGTTTAATGAATATGTTTTCTCATTATCATATATGGTTTCATACTTTAACAAAACATTCGCCAAGACTTCACAATATTTTATTATTCAGTAAAAGATTTGCCAAGATCTTACAAGATTTTATAATTCAGTGAAAGATTCTCCATCACTGTACAAGATAATATAATCTGGTGAGAGATTCGCCAAAAAAATTATATATACATATTACATTATTGATAAAATTGCCTCCCATTTTTCCTATGTATCATGGGGATTAGCCCATTTATTATACATATAAATTTAGGGTGGTTCTTAAAATTTCCCCTCAGCTTAAATGAGAATCTATATTGGCCCCAAAAACAGGGTTCTTGATCAAAAATACTTTGATTATCCTCTTGATTTCTGAAATAAACATGTTGTCGCTGCTACAACACCCTCCAAAAGTTCACTACATTCTAATTTTGGAGCCTATTTCATGGTTGTATCAAGTATCGCCTTGGTCATCAAGTGTCGTTTTGTGTTGTTTCATATGTCTTAAGTGTTATTGAGTGTGCTTAAGTGTCGTCGCACTGAATACAACATCACTATATGTGTTTCATGGTCATAACACCTTTGTTGTTGTAAAACGACACTTTCAAGTTGCAGTCGCACATACTTCATCATTTATACTTTGGGAATGTGCATAAGGTGGCGTTTTGATGTATATTCATTATTGATCAATCTGGTCTAATTTTTCTCAATGAGTTAGTATGTGTCGTACATGGTTTTATGTCTATAACTCATCTTGCTCACCCCTTGACCAATCATCCAGATTTAGACAAATTTCGATTGTAAAACGATCCCATTACGACCAAGAGATCATGAGCGCACGTTGAAGCCTTGAAGGGAGACCCTTCGTTGTTCAAAAGTGCACCTTGCATCGTCCTTGAGAGTTGGGTACACTTAAAAAGCATGAAGCCCCTTATTCTGAAATGTGCCCTCAAAAAATGACTAATTCGTCCTTGTGTGCATGCCTTCAACTCAAAGAAGTGTGCCCTCCTTTGGAACACTAACACACCCTAAAAACCTGAAGCTCAATCCTTCCACCTTCCCTTATGCGCCATGCACCCTGTTGAACTACTTGAGCACAAGGGCTCACCTTGAAGGCACGAAGCCTCTAACCTCCAGCATTTAGTAGTGCGTCTTGCGCCATTCTCAAGGCCACTTAGGTGCATTAGTGCATCTCGTAGGCACGAAGCCTCAACCTTCAGCCTTCATGAGTGCGCCTTGTGCCCTCCCTCTGTCCCTTGAGTGCATAGTAAACTTTGGATGCCCAAAGCCTTCCCCTTCGTCCTTCAAACTTGTGATGTTCACCTTGTCTTGATTTGTTTCTTCCTTATGGTACATGAGCACATTTCGAAGCCTCAAAGATCCTCCTCCTCAGTACTTAAACCTTTCAGAGTGTACCCTTGCACCATGAAGCTCCTTGACCATTTTAAGTGCACCAAAAAGGAATGCACAGGAAAATATGCATAAAAACATGGTATATTAGGATTTTCATATTGATGGTTGCTCGTCATGAGTGATTGCAGAAATGGGTATTTCAGGGACTTCATGGCAAGCAAGCATGTTGAAGATCGGGAAAAGAGGATAAATAGAGGAAGCATGAAAAGAACCAAGAAAACACCTGAAACTTGATGATCAAAGCACCCTATAGACTCTAAGATTTAAGACCCTTTGGAGGGTGGAAGCGTTATGATAAAAATATGAAAAAAAAACAGATGCAGCGGCAGCTATGTCACCACTCAAGCAAGACCATTTCATCAGCCACAGTCAATCCCAAACAAGCAAGATAGGGACATGTCTAGTTTCATCATATGATGATGTGAAATACAAAGATGTATGATTGTAATTATTGTAAAAGAAAAACAAGTAGAAGTCCAAGAGTCATGTGTGAACTCAAGAATCATGGAATTTCAAAGGACATGTAATACCAAAAGGCATATGTAATTCCAAAAGTCATTTGGAACTCCAAAGGTTATAGAAGTCCAAAGAGTACTAGAAGCCAGCAAGTCAAGAGTCATGAGGATATGAAAGGTCACTCCTGAAAAAAAAACTAAGAAGTTTGGTGGAACAAGAGGGTTTCGATGAGGGGCGGTCCTCGGTTTCGATGCCGCGACCTCTGGCGAAACATAGCCATGGAAGCTCACCTCTACTTGCCCCCTTAACCAACTTTCAACCCTTACACCCTCCAGCGTTGTTTACCTGCTCTGGTTATCTGCCTTGACCGCCTTTAGCTGTTTGCAGTTTTCCCTCTCCCACTCTGGTTTACAGACCTCCCCGGCGATTAACCACGATTTGTTGTTGTTTCGTTGTCCTCTTCTGGCAACTGTCATAACTTCCCCCGACAATCATGGATGACCTGGGCGATTTCCTAGACCCTTTGGAGGATGTGCCCTCATGGACCCCCACCAGGACCACTGTTGTCGGTCTCTTCCCCTTCATGTCCAATCTGACCGACGAGGTTGAAGCCCTTCCTCTGATAACTCGCCCTCACATCTCGCAGGTTACCCTTCCTGAAGAAGCGGCCTCTCCCCCGTTTCTCATTACTCAAACTATCTTGCCGTGTTCCCAGGCACTCTCTGCTCCGCCACTCAAACCTGTTGACCAAACCCTAGCAACTGATAATGTTCAGAACTCACATTCGGCGGTGTCCGGTTTCATTTCCCCTGACCTCCCTCGGGGCTTAACAGTTGTAGGTTTGGCCCATACTGTTCCGCGGACCTCCTTGGCTCCCTCTCGGAGGCATTTCACAAGCATCGGTCCCATCTCTGGCATTTTTGCTACCATCCTGCAGGAGGCGTCGAAAAACCCTAGGGTTTCTCCACCGGGACCTTCACTTCCCGCTTCGACACAGGAGGCGACGGACGCTGGGGTTTCAGGGCATTCGAGAAAGAATTGGGGTCCAAAGCTTCGTGCCTGTGCAGCGCCCCTTAATATTGTTGAAGACATAAAATTACTAGACGCCATGGACATAACAGCGAAGGTCTTGGTTAGCCGGGTGCGAGGTAGACATTATAGTGTGGCCAAACTGCAACAACGGGTCTTAGAGGTTCTGGGAGAAAATCTGAAAGAGATTCCAAAGGTGCAAACCCTGGTCAAAGGGTGGTTCGCATTACATTTCAGCTGCTTGGAGCACACAAACTAGGTGTTGTCCATGGTCTAGCACCTAGATCTTGCCTCGATTATCCTCCACCGCTGGACTCCCCTCTTCGATTCGGCACGGGAGAGGGTGGATGCAGCTCCGATTTGGGTACGCTTGCTCGGTCTTCCCTTGCATTTCTGGACAGAGGACTTCTTCAAGCATATAGGAAATGCTCTCGGCACTTGCCTTACTTTTGATGATTCATACCAGACCTCAGGGAAATTAGCATATGCAAGGATATTGGTACATTTGGACCTATCTGAGGGTTTTCTTGAGTTTATTGACATTCGCTGGAGGAACCACACCAGACGGCAATTGCTGGACTACGAGGGCATTCCTTTTCGATGTCGTCGGTGCCATAAGGTCAGGCATCTTTTTAAGGACTACCCTTTGCTAAAATATATATATATATATATATAATAAAAATAATAATAATAATAATAATAAAATAAATAAAAGTAAAAATAAAAATTATTAAATAAAATAAATAATAATAATAATAATAATAAAACTATTAAATAATAATAATAATAATAAAATTATTAAATAATAATAAATAAATAAATAAAATAAGAAATAAAATAAAATAAATAAATAAACAGGCCATAGAACAAGATATGGCCTCCCACCAGCATACTCATCAGGAGGCACAGCCCAAGAGTCAGGCTCCCTTGGCCTCACAGGACCCGGATGCAGCTGAGATCCCGGTCAGACAGCAGAAGACTCCAGCAGAAGAGGCAGCGGCTCCTCCACAGCCGAAGAAGCATGGGCGGCCTCCTAATCGTACACAACAGCCTCCTCCGTCTCGTCCACTGTCGCCATCTGAGGGCCTGCCCTCGACGGGTATGAACTCTTCCACCATCCCTATTCCCACTTGCAGCACTTCTCATATTGACTGTTTTTTATCTAGTACTTTCTCTACACTTCATGTAATAAACCCTTCAATCGATCATCTGGATCAGGATTTTGGTGCAATCTACCAAAAAACTACTCCACTCACCTGCTTGATTACATCCACCCCCATTTTTTCCCCTGCACCCTCCCCGAATCCACCCTCTCAACCCCCGTCTACTACTCCTTCCCTTCAGGTCCCCCCTCCTGGGAGATACATGACTTGCTCGAAATCTAAGAGACAAGCCCAGGATCAGTTTGGGCTTGAAATCCTCCACTCTCCCCCTCCCCCTAAAATTCAGAGGGGTCGACCCTCCTTCCTTTCTAAATCCCAAGGCACAGTTGAAGATGACATTACTTTGGGGGTACAATCCACCATCCTAGGGATGCTTAGAGCAAGAGAATCCCAGCCTACCCCCCCCCCCTCCATGAAGATTTTCTCCTACAACTGTAGAGGGCTAGCTAGGCCAGACAAGAAACTAGCTCTTCGTCGACTGTTAAAAATTGCTCTGCTTGATATTATCTTTCTGCAAGAAACCCTGGGACCTATTTTAGACATAGCGCAGTCTCTCCAAAACATGCTCCCTGGTTGGATATTTTTTGGACTTGATGCGCATGGGAGGTCGGGAGGTCTTGCTTTGGGCTACAACTCCCATACCATCAAATTACATAATTGCTGGGGTGGGTTGGGTCATCTTGGAGCAGACATCAGTTCAGTTGAACTAGGGATACAATTTCAGATCTTAAATGTATATGGCCCGTGCCAGAACAGACCTGCTTTTTGGCAGAATCTCCTAAGCTCTGATTCATTTATGTCCGACCACCTGATCCTGGGTGGCGACCTTAATTTTTCCATTGGACATGCTGAATCCTGGGGTCACAGGGCACAGCGAGACTCTCTCTCAGATTATTTTTTAACTGAATTGGATGCCCACCATCTGATAGATATCCCATCTGCCAAACCCCAAGCTACTTGGAGGAACAACAGGACTGGGGAAGACAGTCTGGCTCGCAGACTTGACCGCTTCCTTGTCAAAGAAAAGGTTTTGGACTTGGGGCTTCAAATCAGACACTGGGTTGGTACTGGTGGAATATCTGACCACCTTCCCATTTACCTAGAAATAGAAGGGGGGCGAGCAAAACCTAAAGGACCCTTTAAGTTCTGCTCTGTTTGGCTCAAGGACGAATCTTATAAAAAATTGGTCTCTGATTTCTAAAGAGAAAACCCCCCAGGGAGAAGAGAAGACAATACAAGAAGATTTATGCAAAACCTTACAGGCCTTAAGAAGATGTCCAAACTTTGGGCTCATAACAAAAGAATACAGGAGGATCAAACTCTCTGTATAATTGAATCTGATATTGCAACTTTTGAGAATAATCGAGGAGGCATCTACTCCTCAGAAGAACATAAGGATAGGATGGTTTCTCATTATGCAAAGAGAGCTAAAATTCTTTAGGAAAAGGAGGAATCCTGGCGCCTCAGGAGCAGAGCCATCTAGATGTTGGAAGGGGATGAAAACACCAAATTCTACCATAAATTTGCCAATGGAAGAAAGGCTATCAACACCATATGGTAGCTACAGAATGATCAGGGGCAGATTTTAAATACTTTTCCACAACTTGCTGAACTCGCCTCCTCACATTTCAAAAATGCATACCAAGCCCCCAGGGAGATAAATCTTGCAGAAATCATCAAGGTGGCACAACTCTTTCCCGGATATGTGGACCCTATGGAAGGAGATGATTTAATTAAGGTAGTCACTCTGGAGGAATTGGAACACACCTTAAAATGGTTCAAAAAGGATAAAAGTTTGGGGCCTGATGGTTGGTCGATGGAATTCTACTTGGCTTTCTTCGACATCATTGGGGAAGACCTACTCAAAATTGTTGAGGATTCGAGAATCAAAGGATTTCTTGAAAATTCTATTACCTCTACCTTCCTTGCACTCATTCTGAAGAAAGACAACCCAGACTCCTTTGAGGACTTTCGCCCCATATCTCTCTGCAATTGCATATATAAGATCATTGCCAAGATTATTGCCAACAGGATGAAACCCATCCTCTCTAACCACATCTCGCCGGAACAATTTGCTTTCCTACAAGACAGACAGATCCATGAAGTTGTTGGCACTGCCCAAGAAGTAATTCATACATTACACTCAAGGCATGGCAAAGGTATGATTATGAAGGTCGATTTATCAAAAGCATTCGATAGAGTTAATTGGCTTTATATTAGAATGTTGTTAACTCATTTAGGCTTCCCTTACTTATTCATTAAATGGATCATGAGCTGCATTACTAATATCCCCTTCAGTGTCCTGGTGAATGGAAGTGCATCTCCTTTTTTTACCTCTGAAAGGGGGCTGAGACAGGGATGTCCCCTCTCGCCTTTTCTCTTCTTGCTCATTATGGAAGGTCTCAGCAATCTCATCAAAGACAAGCACCAAAGGGGCAGACTAAAAGGCATAAAGATAATAGAAGGTTGCACCCTGACACACCTTCTTTTTTATGATGACATCCTGGTCTTTATCAATGGCAGTATTGGGGACATTAGTATCATCAAGGAAAATTTCACCCTCTTCCAAATGGCTATAGGTATGATTATAAATGACAGCAAGTCTACCTTGACAACAGCTGAATGTGCACCGCACGAGATAATCTTTGCACTTTAGCGCTTCCACTTCACTCAGTTGCATTTAGTAGATGGCCTAAAATATCTGGGGTACAATTTGAAGCCACTGGGTTGTAAAATTGAAAACTTGACTTGGCTCATCTCCAAGATGGAGAAAAGACTAAATACATGGTACCTCAAATATCTTTCGCAGGCTGGAAGACTCACTCTTATCAAAAGTGTCCTGGAAGCCACCCCGGTATATTGGATGTCCTTGGCCTAGATACCCAGAGGCATTCTCAACAGAATTCAAGCCCTCTGTTAATCTTTGGCAAGGGAACAAACAAGGAAAGATTTTTGCTTGGGTCAGGTGGGAGGCCCTGAATCTACCAAAAAAATGGGGTGGGTGGGGCCTAAAAAATTAGAGGATTTCTCTTTAGCACTTGCTGCAAAACTTGGCTGGAAATTAGTAGCAGCAGACAGCCTATGGACGAGGGTCACATATGCCAAATACATTGCTCCCTTACACATCATGGACTGGATTAGGAGAGCCCATCTAAGTACCTCAGGGGTCTCAATTATCTGGAAGGTTGTACTTAAGGCTTTGAGCCCGATCAGGGAAGGTATCACCTGGAGAATTCGATCAGGACACACTGTTCGAATTGGTCTTGATCCTTGGGTGGGATGTGGGGACATGCATCGATTACCCAGGGATCTCATTCAGTATCTCCAGCAACAAAACTTCACTTATATATCTCAGATTGTTGACCTGGAAAATTCCACTTTCCTTCAACAAGCCTGGAAATCTGTAGATCAGTTAAACATTCCTCCTATTTGGTCACAGCAATGGGAGGAGTACACCAAAGCCCTTATGGATGCCCACATCCATAAGGGCTTTGGGCTCTTTCAAAAAATGGCAGGTATACCCCAAAGGATGGTTATTTGACTTTGGCAGCACCAAGGAAGCCTCTGCTACTTGTTGACTGGTGGAGACATCTTTGGAAACTCAAGGCCCCCCCCAGAGCTAGACTCTTAATGTGGACCATCCTCTGGAACAAAATTCCTACTGGAGAAAACCTTCTTAATCGAGCGCATCATGGGCCCCACTGGTGCTGCTTCTGTAAGCAGGAAAATGAGTCCACTTCTCACCTTTTTTTAGAATGTTCAGCAACTTGTAACCTGTGGAAACTTATCCTACAGCAAATTATTCCTACTGCTACCTGGGTTGGGAACTCTATCCTTGCTGCATGGCAAGTCTGGTATCACACTTCCTCAACACAAAAGATTCGGAATCTTCCACTGCTAATCTACTGGACAATTTGGATTGCTAGGAATCGCAACATATTTCAGGATTTAGCACCAAATTGGGCTGTCCTGGCAACAAAAGTCATTGCTGATTACTCACTCATCCCGGATGATCCTCCTCCCAGTAATCGGCGCAACCCCTCTCATCTTCAAATAAATTTCAACAAACCTTGGGATTTTTTTGACGGTGCAGCCCAAGAGCAAGGCTGTGGAGGGGGGGCTATTCTTCACCTATCCCATCATCATTCATACAGCATGCTGATTGGATTCCATAGATGCACAAACAACTCAGCCGAGCTCCTTGCCGCAAAACATATCATACAATTCGCATTGGAGAAAAATTGCACAGAATTACAACTTTATGGGGACTCTAAAATAATATGTGATTGGTTGGATAGGAAAAATAGATGTTCTACATATATATTATTGCACATCTTGGATGAGACTTTGAGATTGATCACATATTTTGACACATTCACTTGCTCACATATTTACAGGGAGCAGAATGGAGCTGCCGATAGCTTATCCAAAGAGGTTGCGATTAGGGAGTCGGGCTTCTGGATGATCAGAGAACAGGAAGGAGAAGCCTTCTATCAATATTATCATAGGCCTTTTATGGAACTTAATGTTTAATTCATGACATGTTACTGGTTATGTTCATATTTTTTTATCAGGCATAAGCCTTTTTTGATTGTATATACTGTCACTGTACATGTTAACAGTTTACTTATCATATGACTCTTAGTTATGTTTTTATATCTGTTGCCCCCAGCGTGGATCAAAGGCAACATTTATGTTATACATGATTTTGATCATGCACTGCATATGCACCAGCATCTACAACATGTAATTTCCTCTTTATAATGAAATTACGATTTTTTCTTATGGGAAAAAAATGAAAGGTCACTCCTCAAGTTATAAATAAATCCCCATTTTTCATGAAAAGTACTTTTAACCTTGGCTTCTCCCATAAGGCGGAAGAGAGATAAGTTAGTAATTTTGAGGAGTAAGTAGTGGCTCCAACTCTCCACTATTGGAGCAAGTGATGTTCATTATATTCATGCATCTTGGTACTTTTACTTAATATTTGAAGCCTGATGGACAACACGTTTTCACACATGGATTGTGAATGTTTGTAAGAATATTATGTGAATGTTTATGATTCATGTTTGCTTTCACCAATACTAAGGTAGTTGAACTATTTCAGTTATCGTAGTGCTTATTCTACTGAGAATGTGTTGTAATGGTGGTAACAATCATCATGTCTTTGTGGACTATTCTATTGGATGTTAGACAGAATATTCCTATTTATGTGTGTCTTTATTAGGGTGGTATTATTACCTCTCTCTTAGAGGCTCAATTTCTCTCCCCTCTACAATAGAAGAACCTTGATACACCTGCAATCGAACGTTCACCAAGCACACTTGCTTGCTTTTCGAAGGCACATATGTGATTCTCTCTCTTGCTAACAGTTAAAGCCAAGGAAGATCTTTAAGTATACAGTAATCGGGTCATATTTTAGATGGGACTCCTATACCAAACAGTGTGAGGTCTAATTGGGACCGCATATCCGGGAGACCCCTTTGAATGTTGGCAAGCCCAACACCGTCAGCAAAACCATAATGAAACCCTTCAAAAAAAATTCAGTTTTGTATTTGGGGACAAATTCGATTGCAAAATCCATGTCTTCATAGAATCTTTAAAGGATCATGATTAAGCGGAAGCGGTCACACCCTAGCCTTTGGCTCCTATGTTTAATCTTGAGACTAGGATGATTAAATCATCCTTTTCTATACCATAATATTTGTGTGAGTACCCTTCCTAATCATGCCTACCCTTGTGTAGGAGTCACATTAAGACAAAATAGATTCCTATCCAATCTTGAATTATGGATGCAAGTGTAGAGACAAAGGTGTGTGCTTTTACTTGGATACAGAGGGTACCCCAAGAAATTGGCTTGATGAAGACTAAAATTTTTGAGAAATCTAAAGCTATGGCATCACTTTGGAGGCAAGAAGAACCTCGTTGCAAAAGAAATTCCCCCTAGTTTGCGAGATCTGTAGTAATGACACCAAATTGAGGGGGTTTTCGACAAAAGGAAGAGTCTTGGAGTTAAAAATATCCCAAACATAGCGACGACTGAAGGCATTAGGGTTTGTTGTAGCAGCTACAACACCCTCCAAAATTTTGGCCTGCATCCAATTTCGGAGCCTTCCTTTGTTTTTTCCTTCATGTTTGCAAACACGCAAGCTCATCCCATGAGCTCGTGTCGAGTCTTTGCACCCTCTTTGCTTGATCGTTCATCGGTCGTCTTTTAGCATGTTGGTTACACTGTCATGTTTTCAGTCTTGTCTTGGTTGTGTTCAAATTTGTCTTTGTGTGTACAAGTTGTGTTCGCTATGTAAACATTAATAGCACTCTCAGACAAAGTTGTATATAATTTCACACAAGTGTCATCACAGTCGTTCAACAATCTATCTCAAGTGTTTCACTTGTTGCTCGCACCCTTTGGTCAGTCACACTGAGCATATGTGGTTTGGTTTTTAACAGTGTCTTGTCATCGAGTCATGATTGAGTGTGTGTTCACAAGGTCATGGATACATGAGTTCAGTGTCTCACACACTTAACCATTTTTCCAAAGATATGTCAACCAGACCACCCTCAATTAATTGGTCCACCACTGAGCTGCACTGCATAGTTTCAACCCTTAGTGACCAAGCACTATTGCCCAGAATTGTGCAGATGTTGAGGCTACCTCCCAGGAAGTCTGCACTACACAATCCTGGAATCAACCTAGTTGATTGTCACCCAAAACAGCGCAGATGTTTCCCAATAAGCCATCTCAAATTTTGCTTCCCGCAAGCCTATCCATCAAGCTTCATGTTGGTCAACCGGAGAATTTGACTAGGCAATCACCTGGGGCTTCACTCCTCCCCAAAATTGCACAGAAATTGTTAACCTAACTGCCTATAGTGACTGAATAAATTGCACAAACAAGAGGGACAAGCACCCATTTCTTGTCACTGCATTGTCTCTGAAAATTATTTAGTTTTGTCAGTCAGTCCCCCTGCCAGTCGGCCTGCTGCTCCTCCTGAAAATTGCACAATTTTCTTTGAATGACCACCAGTTTCCTAGCACCCCACTAAGCCCGGAAACTATGCAGACATGTCCTACATGACTGTCTCCTAGATCTGCGTAGTTTTGGCAGCAAGCTCACGCATTCCGCTCCCGGCCTACTCTGAAAATCTACGCAGTTTCACTGTCAATGCCTCTTGCTGCCCGCACTGCCTTCCCTGGAAAAATTGCGCAATATTTCCTCCCAGTTGAGACATATCTTGAATATGTCACTTTTGTCCCAGACTACTCAACCCAGCCTCTCAGTGACCTCTGTGTAGTTTTCCTGACAATGTCCTGGAGCCTTGCATCTTGGCCTGAAATGTGCTCTGAACAATTTCAAAGCCTTGTCCTCTCTCCCGGTCACCTGCACCCAAAGCGAAAGTTGATGCATCATGGTAGACTAGGGGATTTATGGATTTGATTTCGTCTCGTCATGAGTGATTGTAGATATAGGTACATGGATGATACATGGTGCGACGATGAATGGGATTAACAAGGAGAACATGCTAGGATACTTGTTTTTGAATGGATGAACACATGAAGTCTGCCATGTACCAGCGAAGGGGATACATGTACATGCAACACCAAGCGAAGACCAAGACCATCAAAGACTTTGCACACCTTGTCATGCGTAGGTGAAGTTATGATACACCAAGTGCACACTCATCACTCATCAACACTGCAACTCGACATGGACACCACCATCAGCATGAAAATACCAACACTGTCATGTCGATTCACGTCATGAATCATCTCGGAAAAATCACTATTGTGGGCCATACTGTTGTAATCAATGTAATGTAACGTGGAAGTCCAAGAGACCCACATATGAAGTTGAAGATTCATGTCAGTTGAAGAGTCATGTATGTCAAACAGTCATGAAGGAAGTTGAAGAGTCACAAGGGTCAAGTTCACCCTTGGCTATATATACCCCTCATTTGTATATGCAAATGACTTTTTCACCTTGGATCCTCCCACATAGCCTTGAGAGTTTGTAATATTTTCTTTGAGGATCAAGTAGTGACTCCAACGCCCCTCTGTCGGGGTTAGTGATGTATGGTGTACAGATGTGTCTTGGAACTTTCGCTTAATTCAAAATCATGTTAATAGGTCAGCACATTTTCACACATGTATTGTATTTGTTTGTAAGACTATTGTTTAGACGCTTGTAATGCATGTGGTTTTAACCTGTACTAAGATAGTTGAACTATTTCAGTTGTTTTAGTGCATATGTTGTTGGAAATGTGTTGTATCAGTTGTTAACATTGTCTCGCCCATGTGGACTACTCCATCGGACACTCGACATGCTCATTCTTGTAAACTTGTTATAACAATCGTCGCACTCGTGTGGACTACTCCGCCAGAATCTATGCAGATCCTGCTCTATTGTGTGTCTGTAACAGAGTTGGGACTATTCCCTTTCGACTTGAGACTTTCTCTCACCCACTCCCTCTGCAATGAAAGCACTTTGACACAAGTGACACTAAGCACTCACCAGGCACACGAACCTCATTGTTTGAATACTAAGTATACCACTTTCATGTGCTGACAAGAAAGAGCTAAGGCATATCTTTAATATAATGGCAACCAGTACATCATACCGAATGGGACTCCTACACCAAACAGTGTGAGGTCTAGTTGGGACTTCATATTAGGGATATCCCATGAATGTTGGCGGATCTAGCACCATCAATAGGTTTCCAATGAAATCTCCCTCTAATTACAAGTCCATATAATTAATATATATAGAAACTAATTAAGTATAGTTAATTTTAGTTAATTTCATTATATATCTCCACCAACTATATTTTTATAAAGTAATTTTGTAATATATATATATATATATATATATATATATATATATATATATATATATATATATATATATATATATATATATATCATGTGGTTCGGTGTACTGGAGAACGATACTAGCAACATCCACGGAAAACCCACCCGTTTCTAAATGATTCAGTTATCTTCCATGTATAAAGTAATCCCAAGGAATAAGAATTTCAATCTTGGTGGGACTAGAACCCAAGTGGGGAGGATAATAGAGACTCCTCCCTACCACTTGAGCTACATCCATTTGATAATAATTTTGGACTATATATATTAGTTATTTTTATCATTTGTAATAACAATAATTATTGTAGCATACTCTTCTTTCTACTAAAAAAATATCCAATTTCTCTGCAACTAAGGCGCCTTGGCCAAGGTCTAGTGTTGTAGTTGGTTCTAGGTCCCCCGGGTGGGTCCTTGGCCCCTCTATTTGGGCTTGACCCTTCCTACCTGTGTCGGTTAGCCCCAGTTGGTCGGGTCTCCTGTCATCTGGGTTTCTTCCATATAAGCCCTTAAGTCTTCTTCACGTGATCTTCATCTTTGGTGCCCTTGATTTGCGTGTTGATCTGGTATTGTATCCATCTATTGGGCCCCTGTTGCTGGTCCTCGCTCTACTCAGGCTCGACCCTCCCCTCCTACCTATGCTCATTGACCCTCGTCAGTTAGGTCTTCGTTCATCCAGGTCTCTTTCACCGACTGCCCTGTTGGTTCTGGGGTTGGTTGTGTGATGTTTGAACCATCCTAGGAAGCATCACTGCAGGCGGAGATTTATACTTTCAACACCCTAGTGGCCTCTGCTTTGAAGTTCTTCAAGCAGGGGGAATCCAAGTTCATGAAGAAAGCTGCAAAGATCCCCAAGATATAAATATGTGCTCCGTAGGCCAGCTCTCGTGCTATGCAATTTGTGGATAGGGACCTTATTGGCCATTTCATGGGTCTTTGGCCTTCCCCTCAGATGATAAAGGCCTAGGTTGAGAAAAACTGGAACCCTCTCATTAAAGGTGCAGTCATCTCGTCATTCCGTGTCAAATGTTTCTATAACTTTATTTTGTGAATAGATTGTACCATGATTTAGTGTTTAGGATTGTTCCATATTTTATGGGGGCACGGGGGCTCTATCCTGACCGCTGGAGTCCCATCTTCAACCCGGAATGTGATTTTCCTTCATCGATCCTAGTATGGGTGAAGTTAACTTTCCTTCCCCTTCATTGTTGGAACGATGCGACCTTCAAACTCATTGGGAACCCCCTGGGGAGGTATATAGATTTCTCTAAACCAAAAGATGGTATTTTCTCATGTGCAAGGATTTGTGTGGAGGTGGATTTAGAGAAGGGTCTCTCGACAATAGTTGATCTTTGTATGGATAGTTGGATGCATGTGTAAGAAGTATACTATGACCAGCTTCCCTTCAAGTGTAAGATGTGCCATGAATATGGACACTTTGAAAAAGGTTTCCCTAAAGGAGGGGTCTCTGTGGAGAATCATTCTGGAGAAAACCAAAAATGACAAAGATTTGGGAGTCCAGCACACTATTCCTCTTCATCTAGAAAGTGTAGGGAACAAAGGAGGAGGAGGAAAAAAAGGAAATAATATGAGCCCTAGCAAGGGGAGGGGCACTTAAAAAAGTGATTAATGAGTATCATATCTTGGAATTGTAGGGGCCTGGGGTCATTAAAAAGAATCATGGAAGTGATATCCCTAATCAGTAAAGAAATACCAGAATTCATTCTCCTATAGGAAACCAAACTGGATGAGGATTCTATCAACTCTATTAAAAACAAGTTTTGGAATACTGCCAATCTGGAAATAGTCAGTTCAAGCGGAGCATCAGGAGGCCTTTGTAAATTGTGGAATCTGGTGAAGCTACAACTGGTAAGTACCCTAAAAAAAATTCACTGGATAACAACTATTTTTAATATTAAAGAGAAAAGACATATATTCACAGTGATCAATGTGTACATGCCCACACATTTTTGGGAAAAACAAGAGTGTTGGAATTCCCTAATAGAGTTAAAAGGCACAGTGTTTAGGCATAACTGCATTTTTGGTGGCAATTTCAACACAACAACGGGAAATTATGAAAAAATAGGGGGCTCAATCATTCGTGATTCCCAACAAGAATATGTGGAGGACCTCATCCTAAACCTGAACCTTTTCGATGTCAAACCTCAAAAATTTCTATATACCTGGAGTAACAAAATAGTGGGTGTAAACCATATCCCTGATCAGCTAGACCGTTTCCTTGCTGCTAACAATCTGCTAATCTTGAATTACAAGCTCAAATATTCCATCCTCCTATGAGCCCATTCGGACCACCGACCGATCAACCTGATTATCTCTCAGCCCTTGGATTTGGGCCGAATCCCCTTTCGCTACTCTCCACTATGGCTGGAAGTCCCCAATTTCATGGAAGTGGTCTCCCTTTCTTTGGCATGTTGGATTGTTGGAAGCCCAATCACCATCTGGGAGTTCAAGATCCACAGGTTGAAAGGCGACATTAAAAAGTGGCTAAAGGATCATAAATCTAAAAGACAGAACAACATCGAATACATGGAAGGAAAACTTTTGGCAATTCAAGGGAGAATGGAATCAATGTCGATCTAGGAATCAGATTTCCATAAGGAAGAAGATACTTTTAAGACACTTCACACAAACCTAAGAAAGGAAGAGGAGTATTGGAGACTAAAATGTAGAAATAACTGGCTTAGGGTTGGGGATAGGAACACCAAGTTTTTCCACAAGCAGGCCAAGTTCAGGGAATCAAAAAATAATATAAATTAGATAATTCATGGGGGGGAGACCATCAATAAGTTTGAGGAAATCAAAAGAGCAGAAGTTGAGCATTATGAAAATATGTACACTAAGGACCATACTTGGGATCCTACCAGCGAAGACTTCTTTCTCGAGAGCATCCCACAAATGGTGTTAGAGGAGAGTAATTTATCTCTGATTTCCCCTCTGACATTGGAGGAAATTCAAAAGGTGGTTTTCTCCTTTCCCCCTGATAAAGCATTGGGCCCAGATGGATTCACAGTGAGCTTCTATCACTCCTTTCGGGATGTTATCAAGAGGGACCTATGCAGATTGGCGGGATACTCCTTCCAACGCTTTATTATGGGGGACAACATAAACTCTTCTTTCTTGGCCTTAATCCCTAAAGAATCTAACCCCTCCTCATTCTCCAAATTCTGCCCTATTTCCCTTTGTAATGTCTCCTACAAAATCTTCTCGAAGTTGTTGTCCTATCGCTTTAAACCTTTATTTCCCTCTCTGATCTCTCAAAACCAAGGGGGTTTGTCCCAGGTAGGGAAATTTTAAATAATATTATCCTGATCCAAGAAGATATAGACTCAAGCTGGCGCAAGGGTGATCAAGGTATGATCATTAAGCTGGACATTTAAAATTCTTTTGACCGAGTTAGGCATGGATTCCTGTTCAAATTACTCAGAAAAATGGGGTTGGATGAGACCTTCATTAGATGGATAAATCTTTGTATTACTTCTCCTTGGATTGCTCTGTTGGTAAATGAAAAGGTTGCAGACTTCTTCAAAGCCTCGCGGGGCCTCCATCAAGGGTGCCCCCTCTCTCCTTTCTTATACATCATCATGGCAAATTCCCTGAGTAAGAAACTGGACTAGAAAGAGCTTCCCTCAACCTCCCAAGCATACGGTATAAGGAAGGCATCAGAAGTATATATCATGGGCAGTATGTTGATGATATTATTTTGATGGGTGGAGCCTCGACCCCAATCACTTGATGATTCAAGAGGAACTTAGATAGATTCCTCAGTTCTTTCAGGGGTGCCACTAATGACAGCAAAAGCCACATCTACAGTTGGAACATCTCAAGACATAAGGAAAAAAGATAGAAGAAATCCTAGGGTTTAAAGCAGTCAGTGAGTGGATAGATTTCAATTATTTAGGGATCCCAATATTTCGAACAAGAGTTGCACCCCATGCCTGGAAAAAAGTGCAAGATAAAATGAAAACCAAAAGTGTAAATTTGGGTGGGACTTGGCTTAATTATGCTGGAAGAGAAATCCTTATTAAGTCAATCCTATTGGCGATCCCTCTGTATCAGTTCACTGCCCTATAAGTCCCCAAGAGCATGCTACACCAAATGGGCATGTATATAAGAAAATTCTTTTGCGAAGGAGGTAAATCAGAAACAAAGAAATACCACTTAGCAAATTGGAAAAGAGTCAGAGATGCAAAACAGCATGGAGGATTGTGAATCATGGACTTGGGGATATCTAATTTGGCAATGGGAGAAAAATTGTACTAGAGTTTGATCACGAATCCGAGTCAATGGTGGTCCCAAGTGATTTGAGCTAAATATCTGTCTCAGCAAATTGACCGTGGGGGTTGTGAGGACTCTGGATTGAGCTCCCCCATCTAGAATTTGATCAACTCCTGTAAGGACATTATCACCAAAAATCTAAGAAAATTTCTGGGAAATGGAGCCTCCACCAAGTTTTTTTCCGATTCAATTCTGGGACTCCATCCCTTGGAATTTGACCTTTCCCTAGTGAACCTTTAAAACTTCTTTTGCCATAGGGGGGAGGAAAATATGGGCCATATTGTAGAGTGGAACCAGCAAGCAGGTTGGAAGGGCTAGAAGCTCGAAAATATCCCAGAGGCTCTTCTCCTCCAAAGAGATAATCTTTTAAAGAAGTTAAGAGGTTGTGCCCCCATAGCTCTTACAGAGGTAGACAAGTGGGGATGGAAGAATGCCAGTTATACTGTCAAAGAAGGGTATTCGCACATGCTCTTAAACTCCCAATTACCTCCAAAAAACTCTATTTGAGGAAAAATATGGAAAATGAATGCCATCCCAAAAGTCAATTTTTTCTATTGGTTGTTATCACAAAAAAAATTGTTATAGCGGAAAATCTTTGGAAGAAGGGACATATCGAACCCTCAAGATGCTCGCTCTGTGAATAGGTGGAGTAATCTATCCCCCACCTATTTCTCTCATGTCATGTGGTTAAATAATTTTGGTGTGTGGTCCTTGGGCATCTATACTGTAAAACTACTTGGCCTTTGGACCTCCTGATCTTATTTAGCTCTTGGCCTAAATCTTATTTGGGCTCCCTTCAAGCCAAAATAAAATTTAAAGAAATTTGATCTACTCTTCCTAAATATGTATGTTAACAAATATGGCTATCAAGGAACAAGGCAATATTTAAAAAGTCTCAGCCTCCAACTAGGGTAATAGCCATGACATCCCTTTCATCTTGTATGGAACTGCATAAACCAGATTTAGTCCCTTCCTTGGATAAGATTGAATCCACTTGCTTGGCTCTGTGGGTGTGCTCCCTGACCTCTCTAGTTCTAGGGCATTGTTTTCCCTCTTAGTCCAAGTGGATTCTGAGGATTTCCTCGGACGATCTCATGGATTAGCTCAGATCCACAAATAAATGGACCCTTCAATTCAATGGAGCGTCAAAAGGTAACCCTGGGGTGGCAGGAGGGGGAGGGATTCTCATTAATCTCGAAGGAATCATTGAATATAGATATGCTTGGGGGCTTGGATGGAAGACAAACAACCAAGCTGAAGTGTATGGCTTGTTCCTGGGCCTCACTTTGGCTCAAAAGAAGGGCATAAAAACAATACAGGTTTTAGGGGACTCCATGATAATCATTAGGCATATGAACTATGTTCCATCAGCTAAAAACACTATTATAAACGACATAATCAGGAGATCCCAAGGGTTGATCCCCTCCTTCGAATTGGTGTCTTTCTTCCATATTCTCAGAGAAAATAATCACGAAGCCGAAAAACATGCTAACCATGCATGCGAGTTGAGAGAAGAAAGGAGCATTGTGAATGAGGTAGTGGGCACAACTAGCATCCCATAAGTGTGTTAATGAGGTTCAAATTCTGGATTGTGTAGGTTTCTCTTAGCCTTTCTTGGAAGTTAACAAATATTAGAATTATGGATTTTGCTTTTAAATATATTAGGTTGCCTAATTGGCCTATCCTCCCTCCCCTTAGCCCTCCCCCTTCCCTTCCCCTCCCCTCCCCCTCCCTTCACTTCCCCTCTTCCCTTTATATACTCCCCATCCCTTCCCTCTTCCATTCTCCTATATTTTCCCCCATCTCTCCCCTCTTTCATTTTGTCCCACCTCCCCTCCTTATCGTCATGTTCCTCACCCCTGCACACCTCATCCCCCTGCCACTTAGGCACCATCGCATCACACCATGTGAACCCTGACCTATCTTGGAGCCTCGTGGCAGGAGTGTCCTCTGCTTACAGCAGCGATGTGTCTGTGATTGTCACCATGGTACAACCCTTGTTAATAGAAGGGATATCTTCGAGCATATTCAGTTCCCACGCCTTGGTTCATGGTGCAAGATAAGGGGGAGTTCGGAGCAGCATTTAATTCCTGAGAACAGAATAGCCCTGAAAACTTGTGGGAGGAAGCTTAGGATGGGGATGGTGGACCAGGATAGTGTTGGGAAATAAAGGCAGATGACTGGGAATTTATGGAAGAACATCGAGATCGCAGCCCCATTAGTTTCTTCACTAGGTACTACAGCATATCACAGTCATGTTGCTGCTATTTAAGGAATAACGGTAGGAGAAGTTTGTATGGTTTAAGGATCTTTCCTACTCAGGTGGCCTCTGTGAAGGCCTGGACTCTAAAGCTGAGGTCGTTGCGAGTCAGTTGTTGGGTTTGGACTGAAGGGAAAAACTCAAGGTGTTAGGTGTGCCTGATTTTTCAGGTGGGAAGCTTCAGGGGGTCACAGGTTTGAGCATTGTGGATGGTTTGTGTGTTGTTATATGGGAGGGGGTTCTAGACCAGACCCTAAAGGAATATTTGAGAGTCAACCCGTAGAGGGAAGTCCGTTTGAATTTAGTCATCTTTGAAATTGTTGTCGATGTCAAGATTTTTAAACTTCTCGACTATGAGGGAGTCATGGGACATAACCCTGGGCCTGATTTTTCAAATGGAAAACTTTAGGGGGTCACGGCTCCGAGTGTTGTTGTTGGGTCGGGTGTTAGTATTTTGTTGAATTGGGAGGTCTAGTTGAATTTGATCGACTTAGAGACAGTTTTAGAGAGAAGGTTTCTAAACTTTTGGACTGTGAGGGTGTCTTAGGATGGAACCTTGGGGATGTATGGGAGGACATGGTGGTGGATGGTCAGCTCATGGAGCGAGGGGTCAGGAGCATCCTGGAATTGAGGGGGAGTGACATAAGGGTCAGTGACATTCTGGGATGTCTGAAGATGGATTCAAGTGTGCAGAGTGCAAAAGTCAATCCCTGGTCGGGCTCTTGGGGTAGTCGAAGGCCGAGGACGGGAGGGTTGCAGGTGGGAAGTTCTCTGGCTGATAGGAGAAATCAGCCACCTCCATTAATTGTGTGTAGGATCACCTGGAATTAAGGGAAGGCCTAGTTATATTGCAGCATAGAATATACCATCAGCAACAAGAGAACATCACTATGCAGGAGAGACAGCTGGAAAAGAGGGAGTGTATTCGCCAACTAGAGGATGAAGTGGATGTGTTGCGACAACAAATTGAGCAGTTGAAGCTCAAGGTGGCGGAGAGCATCAAACAATGAGGAGAACTCCACTAAACTTGACTTGAACAAGGGAACCGAAGAAGTCTCCACTGGCCTGGACCTGAATAGTCCAGCATTTATGGATATTTAGTCTTAATAGTATTTCTCATTGTTTTTAAATGGCAGAATGCAAATGTAAATATTTAATGCTACAATTTTGTCGAATTTATAGTAATAGAAGCCTTGGAATGGGGGATTTTTGTGAGAAATACAGCGAACACTTTTACAGCAGGAATGCATATCAAAAGATGTATCAACAATCCTTAGCAGGCTTGAAAACATTATGTAAAATCCCGATTTTGTTTGCAAATGGACGCGCTATATTTAAATAAAAAAACTACTCATTCTAGTTTAAAAAAAAAAACAATTATTATTTTAAATAAATTTATGATTTAGTTTTTTTGTGTATTAAAAATTGTATTGTGTTCTGAACAAGAGGTTACATGAAAAGATAAGAAACTTGCAATGGTTTGTCACAGGGGAATCCCAACGAAATCCAAAACCAAAATATAGGTTAACCTAAGATTGAAGATACACAAACATATACCGAGATTCTAGTTTTATAGGCTAGGAATGATCATGGGATTTTCCAAAGGTATTTTCTTGCTTTCTTCTTATGAACATCAATCCATCTTGAGAAGTTGTCAAGAGCAAAAGGATTTTGAAGTTTACTAATTTTTTTGGCATTTTCGTGTGTGTGTGTGTGTGTGTGTGTGTGTGTGTGTGTGTGTGTGTGTGTGTGTGTGTGTGTGTGTGTGTGTGTGTGTGTGATGCATACATGTATTAGGGTTGATACTTCTTATATCTGTATATTCCCATGCAAAACCAAAGGCATGTTTTTGTAGCATCTTTATTAATTGATATTTTGAGATTCTTCCATGTTAGAATTGATATTTAATTTTTTAACTGGGTTAATTTCTAAAGGAATACTACCAAATTGTCCATATAATTTAATGATAACATATAATTATATGATGAAAAGTCTTCTACATTATAATTTTCTTGCAAGTATTTATCTAACATATTCACATAATAATCGAGATAGTGAAGAAAATCATAATTGTTTATAAGATTCGTTATTTGATTTTTTTCATCATCTTGTTTGAAAGACTTTGCTTGTAAAATTGTTAGAAAATGTTATATTATTTCATTATCATCGTCATCATCAATCCATTCATTATTTTTTAATTCAATAATTGTTTTAGTAGTAGGATAAAGTGCAAACTTATTTGTTGCATTTCCATTAGAAATTTTCATATCACTCAATCTACAACTAATAAATGCATCAATCATGGTTAACCAAGGCCTTTCTAATATTAATTAATGTCATCCTAGATGATTTTAGGTGTAAGAACAATAAAATCAATTGGGTATTCCCAAGAGTCCAAAGATATGAGAATATCTCCTCGTACACCTTATGGTTTTATAGTTGATCTATCTGTTAATTGTAAATTAGTTGGTGTATATTGAAGATTACTTAATTGTAACTCATCCATTATATTCTTTGTCATCACTTTTATAGTTGCTCTTAGATAAATAAGTGTGTTTGGAATCGCAATATTATTAATGTGGATTTTTACAATGGGACTTCCTAAATCTAAATATTTTTCTATATAAGTTGATCTTCCCATCATTATATCTGCTAGCTTTCCATTGAGATGTACTTTATGTTGTTCGATCCTTTTTCTTATTGGTTTTTTTTATACACAATTCCTTTATTGTTTTCACATATAGGAATGCCTTTGATTTTTGCAACAAGGGAATTCGAATACAATTGTTCCTTAATTCATCCAACATATCATAGTTTGATGGTATTAATTACTTTTCTACATTCTCGTCTATTTTTAAATTTTTTGGAAAAGGAGGATTTTGAGAAGATGTAGAAGGTTGATCGATGGGAAGAATAGGGGATTTTTTTGTATCATATATTTTCTTAGGAATTTCTTCCTCCTTTTCTTATTCAGTGACTTGTGGAGAATATTTATGAAGTATTATTCCTAACCTAACATGTATGTCATTGAGATCAAGAGGAGCAATCATATAAGTTTGGAAATTTTGAGGTTGAGCATTGTAAACAGGTTAAGCTACTTTATTATTTTGGTTTGGAAGTGGTTGTGCATATAACTAGGTAGGTCTTTGTGGAGATTGTGTTGATGGTAATTGAAGTGGTTGGCTAGAAGTCAATTGTGGTTGTGGTGGAGGAGGTTGATATGGTTGTCGGGATTGATATTAAGGATATTAGGGATATGATGGATAATATTAAGGATTATTTACCCCATATTTTCCTCACCAACCTTGTTGCGAAGGTTGATTTTGAGCTTGATTTTTCCATGGTTTCGAAAGTAATGGTGTATTCCAATCACTTTATGGATATTGTTGATAAGTATGAAATTTATTAGAAGAATCTTACATAGAACTTGGTTTTCAAGCCTAACATGGTCTTATTGGTGCTACAAAAAAAAGTTGTTCTAAGACTTCATTTTCCTGATTATACTCTTGATAAACTGCTTTTAGTCTTGGTAGAGATGGGAAATCCTTTGTCGCATGTTTTTCCACACAAATAACACATATTTTAATGTTATCCAAGGGGCATTCTTTCAAAGGATGTTTTTTTCTACATCTAGGAAAAAATCTAGATAATGCAACATTTTATTCCTTTTTAACTCTTAGCATATAAATTTGTTCACGCAAATTTCATAGAATATCAGTTTTGAAATTTTCTAATAAATGACCAAGGTTAGCTCTACTTACCATACCAGATTTAGATTTACTTTAGCCATCGTTGGTTTTTAGGGACCTTTACCATATTTTACTCTTCCTTGTGATATATGCTAGCATAATTCACAAATTTCTTCAAAATTAAGTTGGGATACATCTCCTTTACCCATCGAATTCAAGAGATCAATATATTCATCACTAATTCCTTGAAGTGAAAGAGTTTTGAGAGTGTCAAATTCTAATTTATGTTGTTTTTCCATTTTGGGATTTTAGACAAAATTTTCCACAAGATATTAAGATTTTCATCCTCTTTTTGACTCATTTTCAAAATTTTCTCCTTAACATCATGTTCAATGCAATAATATTTATATTTTTCTAGAAAAAGTTGTCTCATTTCATCCCATGATCTTACAAAATATGTTCCTAATCCCATGAACCAACTTAAAGCCCCATATTTTAATATAGCTGGAAATAACTTTATTTTTTAGCATCATGCAAATAGTCATAACTTCTACAAAGCACTTCAAACTCAAAAAGAAAATTTTTGGGTCCTCAGTTTGTAGACCATGAAAATTTTGAAGTATTGATGGAGAAATGTTTTACATGTTGACATTAGTATTTGTATCTTTAATAGGAAAACCATACACATCTTCTTCATTATCATCATCTCCATCTCCTCCTCTTACTCCTTCAGGTAAAGGTCTTCTTCCTGCCCCTCCACCTCCTAAAAGTATTATTGTTCCATTTCTAATTCCATTTGGAGGTATTATCTCTCATTTTCCTTCAACCGTTGATTCTTCATAACTAAAAAAATATGGCTCTTCTATTGGATTTTCCTCAATTGGATCTTCAATTATTGTTACTCCAAAGAATATTTCTTCTTCTTCTTATTCTTCTTCAGTAGGTATCTCAAGCTCTTGTGCAACAAATTGTTCTCTTGTTGAATGAGAAAGAAAGATAACTTCTTCTATTGAAGATGACAGTTCTTCTCTAGCTTTGATTTCAGATCTTCATACTTTAGGTTACCCTCTTCTACCTACAACAATGGGAATATGTGATGTGGATGCTAATGTTGTTATTACTACACCATGTGAAGTAGTTGGGGTGGTAGGTGGACGTGTTGAAGTGGTTCTACCTCTAATAAATCTACCTCTTGAATCCATTTCTATATACATGCATTATATTTATCATGCTTACTCATGTAGCTAATTAAAATTCAACAACTAAGGTTTTGAAGAAACCTCACTATGGCGATGTGTAGGTTCTTACCTCTCATCTTAACATTTATCCATACCCAAATTTGTGTAGTTTAAAAACAAAAAAACTAAAACGAAATCCTATGTACACTTCCCCAACAAAGGAACCAAAAATTCCATTCAATTCAATTATACTATAATTTTGTTACATCTAATTCTCAATCTAGATTAGTAAACTTATGAAGTGTACAACAAAGTATATGCAAGGATTAATTCCTAATTTTCTTATATATGCTAACATTAATAGTAGTAAAATATATTGGGACAAGTTGTCACTTGTTGTGCAGGGTTCTTTCCTAAACAATTAACACATATCAGTCCTTGTTATCCAACTTTAAATCTATGAAAATATTAACAGCAAAATAATATGAGCTAAATTTCGACATGTTGATTAAGGTTCTTACTTAAAATGGTAACATACGGCTCAATCCTTGTGATCCAATAGAGTTAGTATATCTTTTACGAAATTAGCCATATTATTGAAACAAATGCCACAAAATACTTAAGGTTCTTGCACAAGAAAATAACACAAGGCTTTATATTCGTATTCAAATAAATAATCAATTTGAAACTAACTAGAAACAAGCTATTTTGATTAAAAACAAAATTATTAAATACTGGAAATAATAAAAAATATATATATTAAATTGTTTCCAATACATACAAGTTGTCTTCTCCAACAGGAGCACAGGTATTTATAATATAAAAAGTAAAACGGCCTTCAAAAATTTACTGGTAATCTTTAAGAGTTTCATGGAAATAATAGAGGAATTTGATGATTTGAAAGATGCATGATGGGAGCATGAATCTCTCTTAATATCTCGTCTTCATAGGATTATAATCCACCCTGCAGTATAATTAAATTCAAACTTGACCACCGCCTAAGTTGTTACTTTATCTCCTGCCTAAGTTGTTGACCAGATTGTTAATCAAGCTTTACTTTTGATGTGGATATGCTTTTGAGTGCGGCCATAGGTGAAAAACCATCTCTTTAGGTTTTGCCACATCCCTCAATTCTTGATTTGGTCATGCCTGGAGATATGGTAATTTGTGATCTGGCTAAAAAAAGAAGGAATACTTGTAGAATATGTGACTTTTTCGTATTCATGACATCTTTAACTATTTTTTAATAAAGAAACGCACGAAATTTTAGAAATATGGGCATGATTACCTTTAAATTCTTCATTTGCAACCATTATATCTCAAGCATGGTGTTTGTACATAAATGATAAAAGTTGTTTATGAAAGATAGTTATGATGGGCTTATAAGAGCAAAGGTAAGTGAAACTAAGGATAATAGAGTGACAAAAAGAGATTATTGTCGAATCTCAACAAAAACATTGTATATTTATGCATGCTTGCATTAATGGAAAAATAATAAATATTACATTTTTTCCTCTAACTAGTTCTGGCAATGATATTAGAGCTAGTGTAACTCCCTTCATCTAGGACTATTTCTCCTCCATATTCCTTGCATATGCCTAAGATCTGCAGGTCCCCATTTTTAGAAGTTGTTTCTCTATCATTCTTCTATGTGTTCTACTTTTCATCCTCAAGTCCCATATCCTCTCCTCTACACCATCACTTAGACCTATTCACCCTGTCATCATAGTCTCCTCCTCTTTGTTCTATCCATTGGTCTTTGCATTTCTCTCCACTAACTTCCATGGTCGATATGAATATTTCAAAGTATCAAAATATTTTATTAAATATGAAGGATACAATATTTCTCTTCAAGTCACTCTACATTAATACATAGTTAGTTAGGCTCTAGCAATTCTTTTATATTTATTCCTTGGTTCCCATAATAGCCTTGATATTTCCTATATTAACCATGGATTTAGCAGAGTATGAGAAGAATATGTGGGGTTGGAGATGTAATTAGTCGCTTGTGAGTCATATGGAACCTACATTGAAGAGTTCTTGATCAAATGGGAGAAGCCCTTTCTTGATTTTTCATATTGTTGTAATAGTTTTTCTCAAAGACACTGGTGGGCATCACATTATCCAATGGTGAGAGGTTGTTATCTCCAAAGCCATTGGTGGGAGGAAATTTTGAGCACAATGAAATAGAGTTTGTATATTAAGCATTCATATCATCTTAAATATGGGCTCTAAAATTGAAGCGTCATGCTTGCTTGATAGTATGACTTGAGGAAAAAAATTTAGGATGGAAATTTATCTTAAAGTTTAGAAACTTTGGCGAATCTTATTACTCCCTAATATGAAAAATGTAAAATGTTTCGTGATATTTTTGTAAAAATATTCAAATTTATAATGATTTTATGTAGTATCTGTAAAATTTTGGTTATTTTTAAGGTAAAATAATTCTATACTATAAATTTAAGTGAATCATTTTTAGAAGAAAAAAAAAATGAAAATTGGTGAATCACTTTTTTGGGAAAAAAAATGGAAAATTAGCTCATCTATGAATATTATCCCTTAAAAATTTCGTTGGTATGACCACAATTAATTACAACCATTTCCTATGCGAAGAGCCCATGTGCTTGGAGTAGTGAGAATTCCATAGTATATCTATTGTGAAGTTATTCAAAATATACCTACTCCTGGGATGGACAGTGATGACACCATTGGGCTTCTGGCATAAAACCTCTTGAACTTAGCTAAGGGGAAGGAATATTTTCACTTGGACATTGGTAATGAGTAGTACGTGCAAACAGGCCTATTCGTCATAGTGATAGATGGAGATTGATTTTCCATTTTGCAATCCTTCCATTTGCGAAGTTCACTGTTTGAATTGCTTTTGTGCACTTGTGTTGGTATTGAAGGTTTAACGAGGAGCTTTTAGGCTATTTGAACAAGAATAAAAATTCATTCTCTCATCCACATCATACATGTAGTGCTAACTAGCTAGCAGAACCATTAGAATGCTTCAGAAAGATAAAAAACACACTGATTTTTAATGATTTATGGGATGGGATTTATGAAGGAGATACTAAAGAAGAGGTTGATGGAGAGGCACGGCAAAATCCTAGTGTATCTGTAATACCTATATCAACTAAGGATATTTTCATTTGAAGAACAAAGGCAAGGAATTTTATGCTTTGGTTTCTACAATAGTAAGTGAAGAGGTGAACCACCATATTGTTCACATTTATGATTTATATGGAGCCTTAAATAAGTTAAAGGACTTATATGACTCCCACTAAGAACTGGAACGTGTACAACTATCAGTAAAGCTCTTCAATCTAGAGCTGAAGGATGATGATCCCGTGAGTTTAGCCTCTAAGATCAAATCCACCATGCATGACATAGCTTCCATTGGAGTGAAGATGAAAATTCTCACATAATGTTCATCAAATATCTCTACCTTCCATACTCACACTAACTTGAATCGTTGCAATCTAGTGGCCAAATAAAGTCCATCTCATTTGATTCCCTAGTGGAGAAAGTTGCAAAACATGAGAAATTTTTTGGAAGCAAGAATACAACTCATCTTACTAGAGAAATTGACTTGCTCAAAAATGGAAGAATTAATCAAATGAATATTCTAGAGGGGAAGGCATTAAAAGAACAAAGAGATCTAATCTTCATTATGACCAATGTAGCAAAAATGGACATGAGGCAAAGACGTGTAGAATCCCTTGGGATAAGATCAAAGGCAAGCAAAGTCAGACAGAAGAGAGAGAAAAAGCATCAAACTTGGTGGAAGATAAATCATATGAATCTACTAATTTCATTATCATGCATTACAAGTTTGGAATATCAAACTCAAATATATAGCTAGAGTCATAGTCCATCAATAATTGATTTTTAGTTATCCTCAACCACCACTTAGTAGATACTTAAGGCTTTTGTGAAACATTAGTATATGGTCATCTTTAAATCATCATCTAGTAGAAGACATAAGCTTTTGCTAGCCAACTTGTTTGTGGTCATCCCAAAACCTCTAGATTCAAAGAGGACATTCATCCATTGGTAATTATAATTCATCTCTCCACATGGACTCACCAATACCCCTTCAAATTAAGGGAGGGATGTCAAACACCTGACCCTTAGGGATTTTCTGAATTATGAATATTTTGTAACTATGTAAATATGATCAATCTAAACATTTAGAATTGGAAGAGACATCAGAACTTGGAAGTTGAAACTAAAGGTCATGAAATCATTATATATATATATATATATATATATATATATATATATATATATATATATATATATATATCAATATATATATATTTATATATCCAACTTGAACAGTGAAGACCACTTGTGACTTGGTAAACTTAGCTTGACTTGGTCAAGGGAAAAAAAATATCTTTGGCTCCTTTCCCATAATGGTTTTCTAGGGTAAACCATGTGTCCATGATGTCTGCATAATTTATGTGTGTTTTTTGTTATCACCAATTAATTACATGTTCTCTATTGGTAATTTCCATCATCAACCAACTTCATCATTTACAATGCAATATATAGCATCCGGAGGCATCCAAAATCCCTATTCCATTGACTCTTAGACAAACCATGTGCCACAAAAGCACCATTGTTGACCTAAAGCAAGGTTGAACATGATGACATTCTTAATTAATTTATTGATTAACTTATAATTTAGAGGATTGAATTGGGTGGGGAGGATAATAATTCTTCCTCCCAACCACCTCTTGAATTGATAGAATAAGATAAACATACAAAAAAAAAAAATTCCAAATCCACAAACAAGGTAATAGCAAGGTTTTAGGGCTAAAACCTGTATGATATCTAAACGAAACATCCTCTCAAAAAATATATCTCGATTAGCTAAAGATAGTAGGAACTATCTTTCTCTCCTACAAAAAGTGCCATTGAAGTGGAAATGTTGTTACCAAGAAGTTGTTGCGTTGAATTGCATAAGGAATTTTCAACACATTATAACATTTTTTTCTCTAACCAACATTCAAACAAAATACATTAACATAAATATGCACGTTGAAATAGTGGTTTGCATCAATTAATTGAAGATGTTCTATCTTGTTTTATGCTAACCAAATAGACTCAATTTCTTATATTACATCCAAGTATATAGATGGATCATTTTTACTTGAAGTCAATGTTGAAAATAGCAACAAGAAATGTTAAAAATAGAATCCAGAAATTCTAATTTAACTTGTCCTTGAATTAAATTGAGAATTAAAATTGTAATTCTTTTCTCATAGCAACTTGTAATAGTTAACTAAGTTAAGTTGACTTAGTTAACTTAGGAATTTTGAGTTGGAAGTCTTTTGGAAGTCATGTATATGTTCTCCCTAAGTTTTAGGGGTCCAGGATGAGTTTAATTATGAGTTGTAATTGGATAACTCAGTTTACTGAGTTATGTTCAGTTAAATTAGTTCTAACAGTTTGTTGAAGTTAACAGTCAGTTATTGCACTAGTGCATCCACAAGTGTCACTCTAGTTAACTGAAGATTCCCTCATCAAAAACTCATGCATTTCAATTCTTAGAAAGACCCAATTGAGACTAGAGTGCAGGGACATTGTACTATCAGTTGTATGATTTATTGAGTTGTAAATAACATGCATGTAATCAGAGAAGGACCTGATTTTTTATTACATAGTTATGGATGAGGAATTTCCCTTTAAATATGGGTTAATTCTCTCAGGAATTGTGCAAAGAATTACAAGCTTAGAGGCATTGAAATTTGGCTAAGTATTGGCCAAAGGAAGTCATCAGGCGGAGGATAGGAAATACGTGTGAATGTTAAGCTCAAGGTTGAGCAGAGTATATTGTAATCATCAAAATTCTTTGGCCAAGCACGCAAGGAATCAGGGGCTTAGCAGAAGAGGCTAGAGATTGGCTTGAGCTTGCTTGTGAGCAGGGACATTGATCATACTGAGTGCTAGGATTGTTCTTGTGAGAACAAGCATTGTACTATCATCTTGGATTTCTAATTTAATGCAATACAGAGAGTGGGGGTTTTCAATTGAGGCTTTCCTCATATACTTATTGTGTTATGTGCCATTCATTTATCTTCTTCTTATTCATATTTTTTTTCATCGATCTATTGTCTTCCGCTGGTTCAAAGTAGAAGTAGATTCTTGTATTGTGCTTTTGTAAATTGCACGAGCTTGTGAATCTACAGGAAATTATACATGGTATCAGAGCCGAATTTTTTTGCGCTGCGAGTTTGCAGAGAAGATCTGAAAAAAATTTGTTATTTTTTTCAAAAACAAATAGAAGATCTGGATTCCTTGTGAAAAAACACCTAAAAATAAATAAATCGGTCAAATCGAAGTTCGGATGAGGGAGATATAGCTGATTTAAAATCAGCTCGTTTTCTAGAAAATTTCGTGACGGCGAGACAGATGAAACAGATTGGTATGCTAGCCAAGAACCTATATGCACTTGAGGTACAAGATGCATGCAAAGCCTTGAGGATCAAAGGAAAAGGTTATACACTTGGTGGTTGAGAGGGAAAGTAAATTACCTCTCAACATGCAGCCCTAGAAGAAGCCTGTGAAGCAGCTTTAGGAAGTTGTGGAACAACCACAACTAGAGAAGTTGAGAGGAGACCGAGTGGAGGCATCCACTCATGCAGAGACCTCTAGTAGGGGGAAACTTCGAGCCAGGTGGGCATAGGGATCACATGCAGCCATACCTCCAGGTGTGAGGTGGGTGATGTGAAGTGATAGTCCCAAGAGGGCTGAAATTGGGCAAGGTCCATTGAGAGGTTTTATCTCATAGATCATACCTTGCTATAGGAGCCCAAAGCACATAGTAGCAGGAGGAATTAGTGGTGATTTATGCAGTCAGAGATCAGAGTGACAGAGGCTAGAGTAGTCAGATACTGAAGATCACAGAGAAAGGTTGACCTAAGTCCAGAAAGGCAGATTTAGTAGAAGTGTAGAGTTTTCCAGTCGACAGAGGCAATAGCAGTCAGAGACTTTGATGACATATGCATAATTATATTGATTCAGGTTGGATGTTTTTTGTTTTTGGAGTTGTTGTAGCAACAACACTAGAGAGAAGTGTTGCATGCTGAACATTCCAAAGGTTCAAGATCATGATCAATTTGAATTCCTTCCTTGTTGAGAGGGGGTGTTGAAAATAGCAACAAGAAATTTTAAAAATAGAATCTAGAAATTCCAATTTAATTTGTCCTTGAATTAAATTGAGAATTAAAATTGCAATTCTTTTCTCATAGCAACTTGTAATAGTTAACTAAATTAAGTTGACTTAGCTAACTTAAGAATTTTGAGTTGGAAGTCTTTTGGAAGTCATGTATATGTTCTCCCTAAGTTTCAGGGGTCTAGGATGAGTTTAATTGTGAGTTGTAATTAGATATCTCAGTTTACTGAGTTATGTTTAGTTAAATTAGTTCTAATTGTTTGTTCAACTAATAGAGAGTTAAGAGTAAGTTAGTGCATCCACAAGTGTCACTCTAGTTAACTGAAGATTCCCTCATTAGAAACTCATGCATGTCGATTCTGAGAAAGACCCAGTTGAGACTAGAGTGCAGGGACAGTGTACTATCAATTGTATGATTTACTGAGTTGTAAATATCATGCATGCAATCAGAGAAGGACCTAATTTTGGATTGCGCAGTTATGGATGAGGAATTTCCCTTTAAATACAGGTTAATTCTCTCAGGAATTGTGCAAAGAATTAGAAGCTTGGAGGCTTGGAAATTTGACTAAGTATTGGCCAAAGGAAGTCATCAGGTGGAGGATAGGAAATACTTGTGCAGGTTAAGCTCAAGGTTGAGCAGAGCATATTGTATTCATCCAAATTCTTTGACCAAGGGTGCAAGGAATCAGGGGCTTGGAGAGCAGCAGAAGAGGCTAGAGATTGGCTTGAGCTTGCTTGTGAGAAGGGAGATTGATCATACTGAGTGTTGGGATTGTTCTTGTGAGAACAAGAATTGTATTATCATCTTGGATATTTTATTTAATGCAACACAGATAGTGGGGGTTTTTAGCTAAGGCTTTCCCTAGATACTTATTGTGTTATGTGTCATTGATTTATATTCTTCTTGTTCATATTGTTTTTCATCGATCTATTGGCTTCTGCTAGTTGAAAGTAGAAGTAGATCTTTGTCCTGTGCTTTAGTAAATTGCATGAGCTTGTGAATCTACATGAAATTCTACAGTCAACCTTCAATCTTGTAAGTTAGGGAAATTCCTTTGAAAGATGGACAAAGAAGCATGGAACAAGAATCTAGAAATATGTCCCCTACATGGAAGCATCAAGTGTTAAATTATAACTTGAAGCAAGTTTCCAAGTCTCACATTAATTACTTAGTGAGGTCCATGTTTTTATTTAATTAATCTCCACTAGTTACCACTTGAAAAGATTAAAATTGGAATAAGATTAAAATATTTAGATAGGATACTTTCAATCAAAATTATATTTTTATTTATAAAAAATATTTTACAATCTTTAAAGTGCTTTTACAAAAATTCATTTTCCAACCATATATTCATTCTCCCATGTGTAAAGTGGTCTCAAAGTTTTACCGTAAACTAAATTAATATTTCATTTGAAAAGAAGAAAAAGTGTTGTTAAAAAAAATACCAAATAAGTGTTTATCCCAAGCCAAGTTCAAAGTGGAATCTTAACTAGATGATAGAGTAGCTAAGATAACCTTGACCCAAACTTGTTATTCAAAAGCAAGTTTTATAAACTTAATTTAAATGTTTTATTTTCTCTATCTACAATATTGGATAACAAAAAAGTAAAGGGAAAGGTTCACTAACTAATTGTAAATATGAATGGAATGGTCATTATTTAACTATTCTACATTTTGACCTTTTATGGGTGGAATCTCTCAATATTGTGGGTGAGATTGTAATATTTGATTGTTTAAAATGTGTTTTTGACTGATAAATGGATTATTATCTTAAAAACAATCTATAGCATTTGGATTGTGCAAATTACACAACCTCAAACTTGTAATTTTATTTTTACCTAATCAAAATGTTTACAAGACATTACATTACATTACAACATCTCCACTATATTGGGCTCAAGAACGCCTATGGACACAACAAATACTTCTCAGATTTTGAGTAAAATTGGCCTAAAAATATACCCAAGAAAAATAAAAACTTAAGACAATTAGATTATGACAACAATAATCATGAATCTGCGACAAAAAATTATATAATAAAATATATAATATATGATTATATAAAATGTCGAAAAATAAAACAAAATATTTATTAGATGTTATGGTCCAATCAAATGTTTGAAAAAAAATATTTTTAATTATATAGAAAAATAAATATTTATTTTTCAAAGTTAATCATTATAATTTGCATCGGTCAATGTTAAAATAATAAATTGATTGTTAGAATCTTGCCTTGGCAGGGACTAATAATGATAACATAACCATATTTAAATTTAATTAATAAGAACATAAAAAACTTAATACTTATAATAAACTTACAATTTATTAAACATGGATATCCACCCTCACTTTACCATGGATATTATTAACTTGTAAATAGATTTGTTACAATATATAGTGGACCAATACCATGGCTTATCAATACCACATGCCAGAAAACCATAACTCATTTCACAATAAAAAATAAAAATGTAAATATTTTAGACATTACATATAACATTGTTTCCATAGAGTGAAATTCGCATCATATCGATGGAGAGAAAGAAAGAGGGGAGGGGGAGAAGGAGAGAGAGAGGGAGATAGTGATAGAGTTGAAGGGTTGAGAGAGAGAGAGAAAGTGATGGGGAAGAGAGAGAGAGGAATGAAGAGAGACACGAGGGGAGGGAGAGAGAGATGGAGTTGGAAGGGGAGAGAGAGGGAGGGAAGAACAAAGACATAGAGAGATAGAGGTAGAGAGAGAGGGAGTGACAAGGGAGAGATGGAGAGAGAGGGAGAGAGGAGAGGAGAGAGAAAGGGAGGGAAAAGGAAGAAAGAGAGGGAGGCATAGAGATGGAGATGGGAGAGGGGGGAGACAAAGAGAGATGGGAGAGAAAGGGAGGGAGAGGAAGGAAGAGAGAGAGGACTTGACAGGGAGAATGAGAGAGAGAGGGGGAGAGATGGACCCAACCTAGATATGGTATGTGTGTATATAAAAATCAGCCTAGATCCATCTTGACCATGGATCTATCAAGCACCAAGAGTGATAAAATCTCTTTTCACTTAAAAATAGGTTTGTATCTCAACATATTTGATCCCTCTAGGCGAGACCAAATCTCTTTTCACTTTAAAAGAGGTTTATATCTCAACATATTTGATCCCTCTAGGCTCCTGATAGATCATCTGAGGTTAAGATGGATCTAGGTTGGTCTATAAAGAGAGTAAAGAATATTTTAAAATGACTTATTTTAAAAATGAAATTATATCAACATTAATTTAAAAATCTAAAATTTAATTAAAATTAATAATTAAAATAATATAATAATAAAAATTAATCATATGCATGTGATTTAGTGACTTTGAAAATAAAATAATGAAAATATTTTAAAACCACTTATTATGTTGAGAGGTGCTCTCCAACCCAGTATGATAGAGATATTTTAATGTTTAGCATTTTGACTTAGTCAAAATAAATTATATATATATATATATATATATTGTTGGACACCTAATCCTAAAGGGTTAGTGTGGAAGTCGAAAAGACTAAGCAGTCCAAGAGACCTTGGGATCTGAAACCCAAGAGTCACAACATTGTATTATAAATGTACATCTCCTGTTAATAAAAAATGTACTAACTGATTTATCTTTCCTATTGTCTTTACTATCCATGTGTGTTTAACATGGTATCAGAGCCGCTTGTTTTTCTGTGGCCTTTTTATGTGCATGTCAGTACTGCACCTCTACCCATAATCCTGTAATAGTAAAACTGGCCTGGTAGATCTGCAAACTCAAATATATTGTCAGCGCTGCATTCTTTCCAAGATTTGTTTGCCATTTCTTTATTTGGCCAGTCAGCTATAGAAATAAAATTACTCTATGTTTATAATGTTACTCAGTTCAATTCTGTGGCTTTTCTCTACTGTCGGTCATGCCTCCCTGAGCGCTCTGCCAGCACTACCTGTCTAGTTGCACTAAACATTATCGCTTCTCTCTCTCACTGAAATTGGGTCTAACACTATTCCTAACGTCTCTGTCACCACTGCGCTCTGCGCTCTGCCCATATACTCTGTCGATTCTCTGCCCTGTAATCAATCATAATTCATGTTATTGCATCTGCTATACAAAGGGACCGTTACAAGCCTTCAATAACTGACAGTGCTTGGAATCGTTTGAATGACTGTGCGTTGAATGTCGTCAAGCGGCTGAAGCAATCTTGAATATCCCGCATTTGGTGAACGTTATGCAAATGCGTTATGGACAGAGGGGGTGAGCGGTCGACTCATTTCATTGCTGCGTGGAGTTGTTTGAAAGCCATCCAAATATTTCTATCAGCACTATCGAAGCCACGAAGCCATCGACATTGGTTGTGAGGGTTGTCGCAGTCATTGTGTTGTAGGGTCGAAAGAGATTGCTGGTATTGTTGTCCGTGCATCGATATGAGATTGTTGGTATTCTAACCAGCGATCACAGGCCGCCTTTATAATGATAGTTGCTGGTGGAAATATATCCAGAACGCAGGTATTTTGATGCTCCATATTTGGTTTATATTTGTTTAAATTTAAAGGCGATACATCTATGCCCTCGAGCTTTTGAAAGCCAACGATAACCAGCGTGATAAAGAAAGGGAAAGACTGTTGCATATATGTGTATATTGAATACGCATGTGCACATTAGGTGTATATTGAATACGCAGTTGGATATACACATAGTATATTGAATAAGAAGGTATATTGAATACGCATGTGAACAGTAGACCTTCTTAAATCTATGTGCGCATTGTCTCCTTCTTATACATTGGTTACGGTGTTATCTCCTGGTGCGTTGGCTCCTTCCTACCCTGTGTTAATTGTGGTGCTACATGCATATTTGAAGACTATGATTTTGTGCATTTAAACAATGGTCCATTGGAATGATTCCTCTGTAATTTGCTTTAATCAAAGGTTCGTCATTGAATTGTGGTTTAACTCTGCCTCTGCACTCAAGATCATGAATCTGCTGCATTGAACTATTCCTAGAATCTTTGTTGCTCATGATTAGTGTACACGTTGCTTATGAAGCCTTCGAACCTGTGTTGAATGGTGCGTAAGGTTATGATGGTCATGCGGTGAAATATAGAGCATTGATTTGTGCTCCCTGTTGTGCATTGAGTTATTCCTGACTGTGTATACTTCTCGGAAATGATTTGAGCACTTTGTGAGCGTTGGTTCATATACACTAAAGGGAGTTTATATGGTGTGTTGGAATGTGTTGGTGTGCATTGTTCATTATATTTTCAATAGCTGAGTAAGCGTGAGCGTAACTGTGGTATGGTGCAACGTAACATGGTGCGGTGGTTGTATTGACTGGAAACCAGGAGGGGTCTCTGTATGTTGGGCTACATACTCACGAAATTCCTAAGCTGGTACACATGTTTCTAGGTTCGTACCAAGGCTGGAACAGCGGTGTAAATGTCATCTTACAGTGAAGATAAAAGCCTGGTCTACACTGATGAAGCAATATTTTGATTTAGTTATTGTACTGGAACCTGTGTATTGTTTTCATAGCTGATATATGCGCTGTTTTTAATACTGTTTTTTTTGGCATCACGCTCTTGCATCCGCTTTCTGCTTTTATTGTGGATTCCTGAATGTTTACATGCTGGGGTTGGTTGTTGAAGATTCAATGAATGGTTGTTGAAGATTTAATGAAATTTTGTGAACTGGAGCCCAGGGAAAGCATGTATTGATCGCTGCCATCTACTGTCCAAGAACATCTGTTGTTCTGGTGCATTAACTCGATGACTGTGCTTGGTAACTTTTTTAATATTGGATTCATAATTTCTGCATTAACTTCTTCTTATGAAGTGTGGAGTTCTCATTATGATGTGCATGGAGGAAAGGATCAGTGGTATTATTAATATGATTTATGCTCACTGGGTCTAAAGTTTATATCAAATTGAAAATTTTAAGTTCTTCCACAAGTATTTGTCCAGCATATAATATATTTACATGAACCAACAACAAGGAATGCACCACCTCTGCTGGATGTAGTTGGTGATACCCTTCTGAGTGGAGTTTTTTCTGACATTGT